>CM042149.1:121036316-121072264 GCA_023376005.1 Doryteuthis pealeii
TCTTGTAATTATAATCGTAGATTTGCGGTCTGCGGAGTTAAGATTGCTTTTCGTTTTGTTTTAAAATCAAGTATCTTTCTCTTTTCTTTTCTTTCTTTTCCTCCTTTCGTGGTCGTTAAATGTCGGCAAAGTAGAATTATTTTGCCGACGCCAACAAGACGACATTGGCAGGGTGAAGGAAGGAAATTGAGTCCACCGAAAAAAAAAAGACACCCCCCCCCACACACACCACCAAAAGAAAACTTAGACCTATAATTATTTTTCAGCTTTATTTTCCCATGAAATCTATGGAACATTATTGCGAGACTGTAAATAATTTACCTGTTGATTGGCAGACCATTGATTATTTGATGGCTCAAATGTTGGGTTGATTGTTTAGTTATGTTTTACGGAAATATCAAGCTGGAACTAACGAGAACTATGAGGTGGGAGGACGTTTTATAGGGAAGCGCGGAATGCATAAAACTATAGTGCAAGGTGAAATGTTAACAGGCTCATCTAAGACCGGCGAGAAAGTTGAAAGCAGTTGGGAAAAAGTATGGGACATTTTTTACAATCTGATCCAGATTTGGCTACCTCCACATATAATTGTTAGTTCTCTAGAGAGAGAGAGAGAGAGAGAAAGAGAGAGGAGAGAGACAGACAGACAGACAGACAGACAGACAGACAGATACAGGGAGAAGAATTTGAAATGTATTATTCTATGTTAAATTCTACAACCAGCAACCCGTAGCTTAAAATGAGGTCAAACATTCCCTTTTTAGAAAGCTTACAAAATGATTTTAAGGTTTCGCCCGCCGTTTTATTTAAAAAAAATGATTAGCTTTTCTAATTCCGCTTTTCCCTTCTCAATTATCTATCCAGAGCTGAGTATGGTGAATCCAACAGGTCTCGTTTTTCACGTACGTTATATTAATTATATTATATATATTTATATATATATATGTATTACTTTGCTAAGTAAAGTGTGTTCTATATCATTTGATAGTACACATATATCTAAGTTAGGGTAGAGAACATCTGGAATCAGTGGCGCATGGTAATTGTCATTTCTCGATGATGCGCTTTTCCCATAATGAAAAAGTACAATCGTACGAAGGTCACTTGTTTTGAAAATCCGCATCGGCGAGGGAAACTGACAGTTAGCAATAACGTTGACTTTGCCAGAAAACTGAAAAAGGTTGTTGAACAAGAAAGTAAACGGTGATACCAATTAAGGTTAGAGCACTTTGAACAGTCTCCAAGAATATGGAAAAGTGGTTGTTGAATGGAGATTAGAGGAAGAATGAGACCATTCGACAATTGACCCACAAGGCTGTTAAATCAGCTAGTAAACCAAAGATGGTTTTTGAGTTCTTCTTCATTCATTCTTTTCTTTAATTTTTTCAATGCATTGTTTGTTTATTATTTCTGGTGTCTCAATCTTGGGATTATTTCTTTCTTTGTCAATTCTATATTGTTTTTTATCAATTCTTTGCTTTCTTTTATTCTTATTCTTTTCTTTCTTCTTTTCTTCTTTCTTTCTTCTTTCTTCTTCTTCTTTCTTTCTTTCTTTCTAACCAGTCTTTTATTGTTTTAGTCTTGTCAAAATCTTTTCTTTCTTTCTTTCTTCTCTTTCTCCTTCTTTCTTTCTTTCTTTCTTTCTTTCTTATGAGCCTTTTGATTGTTTCGGTCAATTCTTTCTTCTTTCTCATTCTTTCATTCTTCTTTCTTTCTTCTTTCTTTCTTTTATTATTATCATTTATTTCTCAAAACTCACCTCGTACTTTCTTCGTTGTTCGAATTTTCATTTTCTATCCCTTTTTCTTTTTTTCTTCTTCAATCATTTCTTTCTTTCTTTCTTTCTTTCTTTAATCCTAACTCGCCTCTTACTTTCTACGTTGTTAAATGTTCATTATGATTTCAATTTACCTTATTTTTTTGCAAGTGTTCTTTCTTTCTTTCTTTCTTTCTTTCTTTCTTTCTTTCTTTTCTTCTTTATTTATTTATTTCGGTTTCCTCTCTTTTTCTCTACCTCGGACTCTCTGAATTCTATTTCTTTCTTTTTCTTTCTTTCTTTTCTTTCTTTCTTCTTTCTTTCGTTCTTTCTTCTTTACTTTCCATTGTTCTTCCCACAGTTCTTCCCAAGATCGGTTCCTTCTTCTATTTCTTTTTTGTCTCTTCTTTCTTTCTTTTTCTAACCCCCACCTCATTTCTATGTTATTTGCATTCTTTATCTTGCTTTCTTCTCTTTCTTTTCTTTCTTTTCTTCTTCTTTCTTTCTTTCTTTCTTTTCTCTTAACCCCCACCTCATTTTCTATGTTATTTGCATTTCTTTTATCTTTCTTTCTTGTCTTCTTTCTTTCTCTTGTCTTCTTCTTTCTTCTTTCTTTCTTTCTCTTAACCCCCACCTTCATTTTTCTATGATTTGCATTCTTTTTATCTTTCTTTCTTGTCTTCTTTCTTTCTTCTTTGTCTTCTTTCTTTCTTTCTTTCTTTCTTTCTCTTAACCCCACCTCATTTCTATGTTATTTGCATTTCTTATATCTTTCTTCTTGTCTTCTTTCTTCTTCTTTTCTTCTTTCTTTCTTTCTTCTTTCTTTCCCTTCTTCTTTCTTCTTTCCTTCCTTTCCTCCCTTCTTTCTTTCTTTCTTTCTTTCTTGCCTTCTTTCTCTAACTCCCACCTCATTCTATGTTATTTGTCTTTATTCTTCTTCTTGTCCTTCTTCTTCTCTTCTTTGTCTTCTTCCTTTCTTTCCTTCTTTCTTTGTTTCTTTCCTTCTTTCCTCTTAACCCCACCTCACTTTCTATGTATTATTGCATTCTTTTATATTTCCATTTATCATTATTTCTCTTTTAATCGTTTATTCTTTTCTGTCTTCTCTCTCTCTTTCTTTTTTTCTTTCTTCCTTGTCTTCTTTCTTTCTTCCTTTTCTTTCATTCTCTCTTTCTTTCTTTCTTTTTACTTTCCATTGTTTTTCCCACTGTGTGATCGGTTGCCCGTTTGTTTATTTATTTGTATATCTCGTGACAGCCTCTAGTGATTGCCCAAGAATATTAGACTTATAAAAACTGCACCTGTCTCTTGTTCACTGGCCTGTGTAAACCAGTCTGTGTTTTGACCCAAGCACGACGGAGTTGTTATGACAAGGTCACGTCAGGGTGGCGGGGGTTGAGGAGAGAGGCGAATCACATTCAAAATCTATATCAATTCTCATTGGTGGATAACAGGTAAATCATGCAAATGAATTTATTCAAAAATTGATTTCGGGAACATTGACAAATATGTGGAGCACCACAGCCACTGGAGTAATTGATGACGTACTCTTGTAGTACCAGTCCCAATTCTGTCTCTGATGGATTTTAGTCAGTGTTCGAATCAGGCTCTAGGCTATGTTTTGTGTTCTAATGCAAATCTATCTGTCTGAGGAAGATATTGGGAGAGACTTGATATGATATCGTATGGCAAACTAGGAGAACCTTCCACACTATCTAAATTGTGTATGTGACTAATGCACTCCAACAATGACAAAATAGCTTTTCGTTTTTTTCCTCTTCACCCCATGATCTACTGCAACTGCAAAATCTACCAGTTGACAAGTTCTATATTTTTTTTGTTAATCAATACTTGGTCTGGTCTTTTGGCTGGGATGAGGCGATCCGTCTTTATCTCAATTATTATTATTATTATTATTATTATTATTATTATTAGTAGTAGTAGTAGTAGTAGTAGTAGTATTAGTAGTAGTAGTATTTTTAGTTGTAGTAGTTGTAGTAGCTGTACTCGTTTTTTGTTAAAGGAAAATAAAACAAAAAAGCGAGAGTACAGCTACTAAACCTACTACAACGAAAATATTACTACTACAATTAATAATAACTGAGATAAAGACGGATCGCCTTATCCCAGCCAGAAGACCAGACCAAGTATTGATTAACAAAAATAGAGAACTTGTTAACTAGTAGATTTTGCAGTTCCAGCAGATCATAGGGTGAATATGAAGGAAAACGAAAAGATAGACAAATACCTAGACCTCACTAGAGAATTAAAAAAAAAACTCTGGAATATGAGGGTGAAAGTGATACCAATAGTAGATGGAGCACTAGGAACGGTACCCAAAACCTTAGAAAATACACTAGAGGAACTGGAGATCAGAGGAAGAATTGAGACCTGAGGAGACTTGTTGTCACTCAGACTCCATTGAAAGACCGGCAGCTTACGCTGTTGTGAACAATTCACAAGTACTGAAATAATAATAATAATAATAATAATAATAATAATAATAATAATAATAATAATAATAAGGGTCCGGAAAGTTTGGAATCAGAGGAAGGGTTGAAACCATTCAGAACACTGCACTGCGGCAATCTGCCAGAATACTCAGAAGAGTCCTGGAGACCTGAGGAGACTTGCTGTCACTCAGACTCCAGTGAAAGACCATCAGGTAATGCTAATGTGAAAACTCAAAAGGGGCAAATAATAATAATAATAATAATAATAATAATAATAATAATAATAAGGGTCCGGAAAGTTTGGAATCAGAGGAAGGGTTGAAACCATTCAGAACACTGCACTGCGGCAATCTGCCAGAATACTCAGAAGAGTCCTGGAGACCTGAGGAGACTTGCTGTCACTCAGACTCCAGTGAAAGACCATCAGGTAATGCTAATGTGAAAACTCAAAAGGGGCAAATAATAATAATAATAATAATAATAATAATAATAATAATAATAATGATAATAATGCCATACTACCAAATGGTATATGCACAAACCAGAATCCGTCATAGAGAAAGAGATACATAAAATTCTCTGGTGTTAGCATTTGTATCCAGCCTCTCAAGAAGCACGGGAATCGCTTCAACTGGTATTCCTAAGAACTCTTGTGGAATGGCAGAAATACATTTTAGTATTTATCCTTCAAGTTCTTCCAAATTCGGTGCTTTTGTAGAGTAATCTTGCTCCTTCAACCAACCCCGATAATTGTCTTATTTATCAAAAGACTATTTTCTTCGTAACATAACAGATCGGCTCTGATGATGGTCTTATACAGACTGAAATATTGCAATATTAGCCAATAAAATACAACATTAATTAATAACATCTGTGTTTTTTTTTCAGGATTTCGTCTCTGATATAACCAACCCCAAATAAAAAAAAATTAATGTTTTAAATTGAGGTTTCTAGCCACTCAAGCTGACAACATCTACGCATCAATCAACCAGGAAAAGGATGATTTAGCCATTCACGAACAACAAAGGCAAATTTTAGAGGAGCACCATCTTGCATTGTTGTAATATTTGGGTATATAAGGTGTGCTAAATTTCACCACCTAAATTTATAGACTATTCCCCCGCTAATAACCTGCCATACTGCGTGGCTGATTGACTGCTGAAATACTGATACTTTCCATAGTACATTTGCAATCATTGACGAAGGAAATTACAATACTACGGGGAACCAAAGGATTCTTTACTTTTGAAATCTAAAGGATGGTCCATAAAATCGTAACATGGATAAAAATCAAGCCTTCAATATCCTCCCAAATATTGACATAACTGCATACAAAAAATTAGAATCAGTTTAAAATAGGGAGTTACTTTTCAATGACTATAGAGAGATGAGTCAGCCATGTGTCATATTTTGATTCATTTTTGTTCTTTGTCGAATCGACCGAACGGACAATAAAGAGAATTACTTCAGTAATGATAATAATTATCTTGCTCAAACTTTTTTGGCGCGGATTAAATTCGGCGGAAAACATCTGCTTCGTGCAAGAATTTGTGTTCTTCTAATTTGCCAATCTTTCGAAAACACGGAATTGGCAGAGTACATTCAAAGACAAAACCAGAAAACGGAGATTTGTTATATCAGCAGTAATTATTTACCTCGCACCCAACGTACGCGGTTGTGACACAAGGCTTTTTTAATGTAGGACCACCCACGCTTGGAGGTGCAAAAATGCGTTGATCCCGTCGGCATTCCTCCTCAAGGGGGCACCACTGGCACTGGGTAATAAACTCAGTCCTGCCCCTTTAAATCAAGGGGATGGTGTTGCCTATGGAAATAGACCCCTCGGATCTACGTCGTTAATTACTTTAACGGCTGAGGTCCGAAGCCACGGGACCCCTGGTAAACAGCAGTAATAGTTAAGTAAAAAAAAAATATATCGAGACAGACGCTGAAGTAATTACCCAACCCGTTCACCATGCTTAGAATATGACACAAATTTGCTCCATTGTGGGGGGGGGGATTTTACCCCACAACAGAGGTGCAGTCGGTGTAGTCTACAGACCCAGCAATATCAATAAGTTTTGATTGTATAATGTTTCATTAAAAACAATGAAGTTAATTTTTTATCAAAATTGTTCGGGATGTACTGTCACAATTTATGTGGTAGCATAAATTGTTGACATACCCTGTAGAGAAAATTCAAGGGGGCCAGTGGAAAATTACCAGAACTGTTGGTAACCTTCACTCCTGGACGCGCGAATCTCGCGCGTCACGTGATTAGTTAGTTTAGAGAATCAGTTTCAACCTGACATTGAAGCAAAGCAGACGGGCTACTGCGAGGTTGACACTCAACCGCGCGGCGAATAAGCATGGGCTAAATAAAAGCTTGATCAAGAAATAAAAGTTTTGCAGTTCATTTAATTAATTACAATGACTAAAGTTAGCCAGAAAGAAGCTCTTAGTTAAGACAAAGAAGAAGCAGTTAGGGGACAGCAACTAGACGAGAAGATGACGGACAGAGAATAAATGGAGGCGGCCAGACAACATAGCAAGAAGCAAACAAGTAAGTCTATAATCTCGGTCTGTCTGTCTGTCTGTCTCTCTCTGTCACCCGAGTTTCCTCTCTTGATTGTATATGTTGGGTATATACAACAGTACATATTTATAGGTGATACTTTACCGTTTTGGAATTTATTGTCTAACGTTTTATCCGCCCTGTCGGCTGGTACAGAAGAGTACAGAGACAACACCTCTTCAGGAGGGTAAAATCCCCCCATTGGAGCCACTTGTTGTACGTGGGTAGCGACATGTGAAGCTTAAAGGCAGATTTTGGTGGCTGATCAGTCCATGACATAAAGCATTGTACTTTAACCCTTACATACGGTTGGCGAGGCCTCCTCTGATCAATCGGTTCGTTACGTCAAGCCCTAGCACCTATATGATTTTCCCAACCCTACTGCCCTTATAAAAACCCCAACCTTTGTTATCATATATGTGCTAGAAGGCGATGGCCGAGGGTCTTAGTCTCCTGGGTATGACGTCAAACAATCTTATTGTGAAATTTCAATTTGGAGCTTTGAGGAATGTTCAGTACCCCTTAGTCACCATTACTCCCACGTCCACTCTGGCCCGGAGTGGTAGTATCTATTAGGGTTCCATCTATGGATTAAATAGAAAAAATGAGTTCTAAAAATGTTTAAAAAATGAGTTTTAAAACATCGAATACACAACTATAATATATAAAACAAAAACGTCTAGGGCATAAAATAACCGGAGGGTTGACATGCCGTAAAATCCAACCAACCAACGTTTTATTTGTTATTTATTTTGGAAAGTGATTTAACTAAGTTTCAATTAATGATCATAGCATTTATCAATAACAATTAATAGGTGTCCATTTTGGTGTGCGGGGAGGAACGCTGAGTATTTACATTAATGGAGTGTAAAGTGCAATTCGCCCGAGGTTGAAATTACTCTAAGTGACGATCCTTACCTAGAAGACGTAAAGATCAAGAACTGATGACGTCAAAACAACAACAACAACAACAACAACAACAAGAAGACGAAACAAAACACAAACACAAACACAAACACAAAACAACAACAAAAAAGCCAAAACAAACACTGACCCTTTTAGGATGGCAATCTATAGCTTCTCAGCTTCTATTAATAATATATTTACACTTGAGATACCACATTTTCACTAACCTTTTCCATTCTTTTTTCTGTTTTTGCTTGTTTTCGATTTTTTGGCCTTTTTTCAAATAATTATCTTCTTTTTTCACAGAGTTTGTTCTATTGAACTGACAGCGCTGTCCTTGGTCTCCAGTGTACTACGAACTACGACCAAATGTCATTAACACCAAACGAATAATAATAATAATAATAATAATAATAATAATAATAATAATAATAATAATTATTATCATCATTAAGTCGAGCTGACAGCACGGATTCCTTTGATTCTCTTTCTCTATTTCTCTCTCATTATCTCTCTTTCTCTCTCATTATCTCTCTTTCTCTCTCTCCCTCTTTCCCCCTCTCTCTCTTTCTCTCTCTCTCTTTCTCTGTCTCTCTGTCTCTCTCTCTCTCTTTCGTCATCTGTCCCAATCAGCCAACACCTAGTGTTCATACAGTGTCGATGGATGTAAGTTTTTTTCCCTGGCCAGACAACACTGGTGTGTCCATATGTAGGAGTTCATAGGGAGTTATCAATCAATTATATTATTGGTATAAGATGTGTGCAAAATTGCCACTTATATTTATAGACTTTCCCAAATTCAACAGCAAGCTGTGACCAATGAAAAAAAAAATAGAATGCATTCAAGCTCGTTGGAAATTGTGCTGAAATCAATTCAGTCTTGCTCTACCCATAATTTCAAGGAATTCAACAGACATTCTACTACTGAGACTACATGCTTTTCTAACATTGGATTTAACAATAGTCGACCTAAACGCCTAAAATGGCTACCAGAATCGTAACACACACACACACACACACACACACACACACACACACACACATATATATATATATATATATATATATATATATATATATATATGAGGAAAAATGAGTAAAGAAAAGAAAAGTAGATGGATAAAATGAATTTAATCGATATCACATTAATCGATATCACTTACACATGTGTTTCGGTCAGTTTATGTGTGTGAAAACCGAAACACATGTGTAAGTGATATCGATTAATGTGATATCGATTAAATTCATTTTATCCATTTACTTTTCTTTTCTTTACTCATTTTTCCTCATATTGTCGGATTCAATTCCTTTTCCATTTTTACACACACACACACACACACACACACACACACACACACACACACACATATATATATATATATATATGAAAGTAAGTAAACAAACGATGTGTTTATTTTTGATATGGCTTTTTGCCGACATTTTTTGGAGGATATGTGCTTAATGAAATCATACCTAATTTTGAAAATTAATTAGTTAATGATTAATAAATTTAGGCGGGCATATATGTTCAAATGTAAGGCTAAACAAATCGAGAAAATGTCAATCCCTGTATGTACATTTCGACCTATTAGATCTCATCAGCAAGGTTATAGACATAGGAGACTGCTCCGTGTGTGACTCGAAACCTCGACTGCCGAGCTGACAGGCAGGGATTCTAACCACTACACCAGCTGGCCTATCCCAGATTCTTCGATCGTTTTGAACTTATTTATATACCACTTTTTGGGGACTTGTATATATATATATATATATATATATATATATATGTATATATATATATATATATATACACCATCCCCTATGCATAGGAGGATGAGACACTATATCAGTTTATTAAGCGGAGTTAACCGTTTGAATTCAGAGTTTTATTTTTTTCCTTGACTGTTTGCCCAACCAAGATGAAAGAGCCCAGTATGCCCTACTATTTTCCCATTACTGGGAGAAGAATAGTTGGATGCATAGTTTCCCCATGGTTATTAGTGCTATGTGAAATGTAAACAGCCTCGTCCAGGAATTGAACTCGGCAACCATTACACCTCCTCCTTGACTAATAAATTAGTCCTTGCATCACCACCATCCATGGTGTAATGGTTAACATCAAAGGAAATGGACACGGCGACACGATTTCAAATCCTGAACGATGTTGTTAGCATTTCACATCGTGCTAATACACTTGGGAAATGTATGAATCCAATTATTCAGTCCATGGGGGTATCCTGTTCTCATTCCGCAGACGGCAAAATCCTCATTTTGTTTAATTTGATTGTACAAATAACAATGAAGATGAGGACAATAGTCCGAACAACGCAGATAATACTTTCAGTTGAAGTTGTCGCACCAGTGGCCAATCTAAAGAATCCAAATGTTCAGTCAAAGAAAAACAGTTGTATTGTTCGTTCTTGCTTTTCTCTATTTTCTTCAACTTTTAAGACTTAATGTCTGCCTTATGTAATTTCTCTTCTCTCTTTTTTCATATACTTTACAAAAAACACAAAAAAAAAACATAAAAAAAACCAAAAAAAACAACAAAAAACAAAACACAAAAACAAATTGCTTTTTGTTTGTTTGTAATTTTTATCTCTTTTTTGATTTATTTACGAAAAAGAAAAACCCTTTCTCTGCAATATACTTTTTTTTAGACGGTCATGTCTTGCAATAAACATTATTCCTCAGTTACCTCCCTTTTCAGAAAGTCACAAATCAATTTCGTTCTTTGTTGATCCTATTTTACGTTTTTATTTTCACCTGTTTTAGATTCTTGCTTTCTTTATAGACTTTTTCTTTTTTTCTTTCTTTCTCTATTCTCTCTTTTTTTCTTTCTTTTCATTTTCTTTCCACCTTTCTTCCATGTTTGCTTTCTCTTTTTTCTTTCTTTCTTTTTTATTTGATTTCTGTGTTATTATCTTTTTAAACATTCTCGGTTCCTATATTTCTTTCGTTCATTCTTTTTTCTTTCTCTCTTTCTTTCTTTCTTTTGGTGACCTCTCTTCTCTCTACCTGGGACTTTCTGAATTATATTTCTTTCCTTATTTCTTTCTTTCTTTTTTTTCTTTTTTTCCCTCTCTTTTTTCTCTTTTTAATTCTATTTCTTTCTTTCTTTCTTTCTTTCTTTTTGTCTTTCTTTTTGTCTTTCTTTCTTTCTTTCTTTCTTTCTTTCTTTCTTTCTTTCGTATTTGATTGGTTTCTGTCTTATTTTCTTTTTTCTTTCTTTTTTTTTCTTATTTGATTTCTTTCTTTCTCATCATTAAAAAATATCGGTTCATATATCTCTTTCTTTCTTTTTTACTTTCTTTCTTACTTTCTGTCCTTCCTTATTTCTTTCCTTCTTTCTTTTTTCCTTCTTTGTATCTTTCTTTCTCATTTAATCTATTTCTTTCTATCTTTCTTACTTATCTAATTTCTTACTGTCATTCTCTCTCTTTTAATCTTTCTTTCTTTTTTATTCTTTCTTTCTTTCTTTCTTTCTTTCTTTCAAAACTTTCTTCTTTCTTTTTCTTTCTTTCCTTGTATCTTATTCCCCAATTTCATATTTGCTTTCTTTCCCTTTCTTTCCTTTTCTAACTTTCTTTATTCCATATTTCTTGCTTTATTCCTTTCTTTTATTCTATCTTTATTTCTAAAATACGTACTTCATCCCTTCCGTCTATTTATTTACACTCAACGTGGCAATATATATGATTTGTAATCTTTTTGGCGTCAAACAGAAATATATTATATTACAGTGTTTTTTCCCAAATAAATACTCTTTCTTCAGCCGGTTCGTTTGTATGGGTCGGCCATATTTGTATTGTTGTGTGTACGTATATATATATATATATATATATATATATATATATTATATATATATATATATATATATTTATTATGCCGTGTGAATTTACCAGGATTTTGTGTACGTGTTTATATATTAGATAAATATCTTTTATGATCTAGATAAATATCTTTTATTCCCATATTTCAACTGATTACATCAAAACCTGTAAATTACCGAGGCTTGTGGAAAAGGTCGATTTCATGTGAAAAAATAAACTTCCTTAAAATTTTCTGAAAGAAATAAAGAAAATCAGTAATTTTCCCAGAATCATATACAAAGATAGATCTTGTATAAATAGTTTTGAATAGCATATGAGGTATATGGAACCGCCAATTCGTACGTAAAGAATTCTATCGTTTATGACAGAACCGACGCCAATTTGTAACAAAAAAAAAAAGTCTCAAGGAATTCTCACGGGTATCACCAGCGATAAAGTTGATTTTTATCGTATATCAAACCCCGGGAATCTTGAACTTTAAGAGACCAAATTCCTACCTTAAAAGTGTACTTGCGCATTATTTGAAATGAACTTAATTCTTATTAAAAATACATTTTATGATATTTTAGATTTCAAAACCTGCATTAAAATGGATTTGAAAAGCGTCGTGTTTTCTCCGTGAAAATTATGTTGAATCAAAGATGGCTGCCATTGTTTACAAGATTCTTCTCAGAAAAAGAACAAAGTTACTTAACTTTTAAAGCAATGAATGTTAAGTCATTTTAAGACATAAATGAGATTTAAGCCCCTTTGTTATTTTTCCGAGAAGAAGCTTGTAAACAATGACAGCCATTTTTGATTCAACGTAATTTTCACGGAGAAAACACGACGCTTTTCAAATTCATTTTAATGCAAAACTCTAAAATATCATAAAGTCTCTTTTTACTAACAATTAAATTCATTTCAAATAATGCGCAAGTAGAATTTTATGGTAGGAATTTAGTCACTTAAAATTCAAGATAACCTAGTATTGTATCTGCGAGACTTGCTTACTAACCATTACAACATGATGGGACGCCCCTTTTTATCCAACCTGTTCGCGGAGAAAACACGACGCTTTTCAAATCCATTGTAATGCATGTTTTTAACTCCAAAATATCATAAAATGTCTTTTAATAACAATTAAGTTCATTTCAAATAATGCGAAAGTACAATTTTATGGTAGGGATTTATTCACTTAAAGTCCAAGAATACCTTTGATTTATTTAATCCGGAAGTATTTTATACTCGCATTTATATGGTCAAGTAATTATTATTTAATGATAATTTGTAAACGATAATAAATAATGGTAACCTTTCTTAATCTTATTATAATGGTGATTGTGTGTCTTTGTTTCTATAACCGAAAATATATTAATACACAAGTGACAATTCTCTTAGTTATTTACATCAAATTCTCTATGATTTTATTTTCATTCAAACCTCAATTATTTATAAAAGATCATATCTACATATTAATAACGTGCAATTGTAGTTATATATGCAAGAAAATAGCGGTTTACAGTGTGAAAGGGAAGGCTAATTTGTATAATAATATTGAAAATTTGAATTTGATATATATGTGCTTTGTATTATGGATTTATTATTGTTTGGGTTTATTGTTATGATTTCAGCAAATATCTCTGGAATAAATCTTAAGAAAAATCCATTAACAAGAAGAAATAACTTTAATTTTATTCTTTACATACTATTTCAACTAAATAGTTTAATTAGGAAAATTTAGCAATGAAAGACAGGAGCGATGAAAAAGTAATTTCAGTCGTTCTATTTTTCGATCATACCCCACCCCTCTGTTTCAAATCTTTTTATCTGCATTCTTATTTAGTTTCATTAGCTTTTCTAATTTAATATAATATTTTATTACATTAAAACTTAAATACTTGCAACCGGAGGGTGCATATATTTGCTAGTAAAAATGATATTTCCCTACTATAAAGGAAATGTGTTCAGATGAATAATTTTGTTTGGTTTGGTTTATCTAACGACATATTAGCCCCTTTATAAGGGTTATTTAATGCCGAAATTTGATTACTTTGTAAATGTTTGATTGTAATCCTAACTATCTATTGGTCTGATTTAGTTTATTTGTTTAACGGCATATAAACCCCGCATAGGTTATCTAACTCTTTGCCTCCAACATTTCCCCCACGACTGGACACTGTTCTCTTGGTATATTTTACTTGTATGATGGGATATTTCAAAGTTCACTATCCATTCACCTCAGAACTCATTCTATTCAAATAAATCTCTATTATTATTGTAATCTGAGTTCTTCTGCTCAATTATAATGAACAAAAGAACAATTTTTGTACTTTTCCTTGGTGTGGTATACGTATAATTGCAGTGGTGGATAGCCGCTGTGAGCGGGTTAAGGTTGACAAAGAGTTAATCCAGAAAGTTGATACATTTGTAAATGATTTATTATAATCCAAATAATCTATTGGCTTGGTTTAGTTGTTTAACGGCATGTCAAACCCGTATGGATTATTTAATGCCGAATTTTTTATTAATTTGTAAATATTTAATTATAATCTTAATTGCTTCTATTTTCAGTGTTAAATTGCAATCATTCTAATCGCTCTGTATTGTCAATAATAATAATAATAATAATAATAATAATAATAATAATATACTCTGGACCACTCTTAGAATGGACAAATTAAGAACTCAGTCAGATTGACCAAAGGGTTAGAAAATTAAAGACCTTGCACAAGGCTCTACACCCTAGAGACGATAGAGATAGACTATGTATCAAAAAAGGAAGGTGGAAGAGGTCCTGTCAGCATAGAGGACTGCATAGAGGACACAATCCAGAAACTCGAAGAATACACAAAACAGAGCAAACACAGATTACTTATGGCAGCCAACAATAGTAGATGTAATATATGGACACAAAGAAAAACAACGAAAACTAGAAAACAAAAATGGGAAGAAAAACAATTATATGGACAATTCAAACGACAAATCGGAGAGATTGCACATGAAAAGACTTGGACATGGTTAAGAAGAGGACACCTCAAAAGAAAAACGGATTACTAATAATTGCTGCACAAAATAATGCCATTAGGACAAATTGATAAGACACAACAAAACAGTAAAGGAAGACCATGCGGTGACAGAGATGAGACTGTTAACCATGTATTAAGCGAATGTAGCAAACTAGGACAACGGGAATTCAAAACTAGGCACGACTGTGTTGGAAAGGTAATCCACTGGGTATTATGCAAAAATAAAATTTTGACCACACAACAAAATGGTATATTTATAAACCAGATTCTATTACTGAGAATGAAACGCATAAAATTCCCTTATACTTCGAAATAAAGACAGATTACCTTAACCCAGCCAGGAGACCAGACCTAATGTTGATTCATAAAAAATAAAGAACATGTCAACTGGTGGATTTTACAGTTCCTGCAGACAAGAGAGTGAAGATGAAGGAAAACGAAAAGATGGACAAATACCTGGACCTTGCCAGAGAATTGAAAAAGCCATGGAATATGAAGGTCAAAGTGATACCAATTGTAGTTGGTGCACTTGGAACAGTCACAAAAAGCTTGGAAAAAAGACTGGAGAATCTGGAAATCAGAGGAAAAATTGAGACTATCCAGAATACTGCATTGCCGCAATTTGCTAGAATACTCAGAAGAGTGCTGGAGACCTGAGGAGACCTGAGGAGACTTGTCCCTCAGACTCCAGTGAAATACGACCAGCTAACACAAATGTGAAAAACTATCATAATAATCATCATTCGTTAGCACACTGTTATATAGTATCAAGCATTCCTATCAATTACTAATAATTTACACAGAATAATACGGCATCAAGCAACTACTGCCATTTCATGAAAGTATTTTTTGTTTGTACTCAGTTTATAATGCATAAGAAAATGATTTTACTATGAAAATGTATAAGAAATTATTTACTATGAAAATGTATTGGAAAATCATTTTACTATGGAAATGATTTTAGAAAATCATTTTACTATGAAAATGTATAAGAAAATAGATTTTCCAATGAAAATACATAAGCAAATCATTTTACTAAAAAAATGCATATGAAAATGATTTTACTATGAAAATGTATTAGAAAATCATTTTACTATGAAAATTCAATGGGAAATCTTTTCCTATGAAAAGGATTTTAGAAAGTCACTTTACTATGAAAATGTATTAGATAATCATTTCATTTTGAAATAGATAAGAAAATCATTGGTATATATATATATATATATATATATATATATATATATATATATATAATATATATATATATATATCTTCGTCTCGTAGATTGTCCCTTATTCTTTACAAACAATATATATATATAAGTAAAGAAATAACAAAAGACTTAGAAATTTAGCATTATAGTATATATATATATATATATATATACATATATATATATATATATATATATATGATTATCCCAAGTCTCTTGCCTTTATATATCATATATATAAATCACACACACAACACACACACACACAACACACACACACACACACATATATATATATAAAGTAAAGAAATAACAAAAGACTTAGAAGTTTAGCATTATAGTCTATTTGAGCTCTCAAACTGCGACAGGTTTTTTTTAAATAAAACTCTTGTGTCGTAAGGAAGATTTCTTGTTTGGACTTTTGGATTATTATATATATATATATATATATATATATATATATATATATATATATATATATATATATATATATATATGCGTATGCGTATGGATATAGAACAATAAACATGAGACAACAGTCCGAAAAATCTAATGCAAATTATCAAACCTCGTGTATATATTTACTATGACAAATAACGACCTTTGCTAACCTGGATGTTCTTAAACCAGAGTTAAAATTGTGTTGATTATATAAATCAGCATCAAATACTTAAAAGTTTTTCTCATTTTTATCAAGAGGGACATAATTGGTTACAACAGTTCAGTTAGGTTTTCGACGACGCCATTACTATCGATTTTTTTACTATGACTTCTGGCAATCTTTTGGCAACAAATTTCCCGCTTGTTTATGTCTGTGCTTTTCATGTTTCGGACCGAGACACAAGAAAAATGGCCGCTCTGATTAAAGTGCGAGTGTCGCTCCAAAAGTAATTCCTTCTATTTATTTCCACAAATACAACTACTGATACTGGGAACAGAATAACTCCATTGAATAGAGCCGATTTTCAGCCACAAAATACTTTTTTTGACTTTTTTTGAGATGAGGCTTCAAATGTATTGGTCTGATTTGTTTTATTTGCTTAATGGCATATCAGCTCCTTATGGGTTATTAAATGCCAAAATTTGATTAATTTGTCTATGTTTGATTGTAATTCTAACTATTTATTGGTCTGATTTGGTTTATTTACTTAACGGCATATGAAGTTCTTATGGGTTATTTAATGCTTAAACTTGATTAATTTGTCAATGTTTAATTATAATCCTAACTATTTATTGGTCTGATTTGGTTTATTTACTTAACGGCATATGAACTCCTTATGGGTTATTTCATGCTTAAATTTGATTAATTTGTCAATGTTTAATTATAATCCTAACTATTTATTGGTGTTTTTTGGTTTATTTGCTTCATATGTATTATTTTGATTTTTCAGACTGTAGGTTGCTTGGTTGGATTTTTACGGCATGTCAACACGTGATGGGTTATTTGATGTCAAAGATATTTTTTATTCATTATTTTTGGGTATTTAATTATTTTTTTCAAATCCAATTCTTTAATCATTTTAATGCTCATTTTTAGTCTATTTAACGCATAGATACGACCCTAAAAGGTGCTACCACTCCGGGTTAAGGTGGATCCCCAGAGTTTCCAAATTGAAACTTCAACACTAGATACAGTTTTACCTTATAGCTAGGAAACTAAGATCCTCAACCACCGCCTTTTAGCACATATGAAATAAAAAGGGTTGGGAGCTTGATATAAAGGGAAGAGACTTGGGATAATCATATATATATGTATATTTACCAACTCCTCCGCACGAGCAGGATGCGACACAGGTCAATTTCTTAAGCGGAGTTTAACAGGTTTGAATTCAGAGTTTTCCTTTTCCTAGACTGGTTACCTAGCCATGGTTAAAGAGTCCAGTCTGCCCTGCTATTTACCCATAAATGGAAGGAGAATTGGATTCATACCTTTCCCAAGGGTATTAGCACCATGTGAAATTCCAACAGCTTCGTCCAGGAATTGAACTCGCGTTGACGAGTCCATTTCCTATGACTCTAACCATTAGACCACGCGCCTCCTATACTCATATAGGTGCTAAGGCTAGACTGGACCAGCCGATTGATCGAAGGGAGCCTCTTTAACCGTCCGTCTAGTCTAAGTAAGGGCCAAAGTAAAGTGGTGCAAGTCATGGATTGCTCAACCATTTGGATTGCGTCACTAAACTTTATAGATCACCACCCACGGCCAACAGTTAGCCACATTTGGGGCATTTTCGGTTTAGCTCAGTCAGTAGAGTGTTCGGCTAGGAATCACAAGGTTCTTGGTTCGATACCGGCCCTCGCCAACTCAGCGTATGAGTAGCACAGGTATCTGTGCAGTAAAGTGAGGAGCTTATGACAGGTGTGGCGCTCCAACCCAGATGCTAAAATAATCTCCTTGGTCTAGCGCTAGTGAAAATGGGATAGACTCCCTCGCTGTCTGACTGATACCGATATTAGGCTGCACCGACGACTTTACTTTACTTACCACTCTACAGAGGTGAGGTCGGTGTATTCTACAGTCCCAGCCGACAGGGTGGATTTTTTCGGACTGAATCCGAGAGTAAAATGCCGAAGCAACAATATGTTGACCCTGGAAAATAAAAGCGTGTGCCAATTGAGCCGGTGAAAGAGGGTTTACGCGGATCATTTTTGTTCCTGGCAATTGCACTTATATAATTATTTAATTTATTTAAAAAAATGTAGCAAACATAAAAAAGATCAGATGTGTCTGAAGATCACACAAACACACAAAAAGTCTCATACAGACCAAGTTAACAGAACCTAACAGATGAAGGTAATTAAAAAAAATGCTGTGCCTGAAGAACACACACAAATATACGCACAAATAAACAAACTACTAAGACCTGTTTAATGATAAAACAAAAACAAGTTGGCCAAACCTTAAATTATACTAAGACATTGTTGGACAGACACACACAAAGAAATACACATAAACACACACACAGACTTACACATACACACATAATTTGGAAGATGTATATATTTACCAACCCCTCCGCACAAGCAGGATGTGACACAATGTCAATTTCTTAAGCGGAGTTTAACAGGTTTGAATTCAGATTTTTCCTTCTCCTAGATAGGTTACCTAGCCATGGTTAAAAAAAACCCAGCCTGCCCTGCTATTTACCCATAGCTGGAGGAGAGTAGGATTCATACCTTTCCCAAGGGTATTAGCGCTAAGTGAATTTGGAAGATATAAGGCACAAAACAGAATGGACAATTCCTAGCAATTGATCCAGACTTTTGGAAATCTTCTGACGAAGAGATCTTGATGGTTATTCAATCTATTTAAATTAAATTTTTTAAACATTTTTTTCAATTAATTTTTTCTATTTACCCCATAGATCGGACCATAACAGGTACTTCCAATCAGGGACAGAGTGGACCTGGGAGTAATAGTGATGTAGGGGTACTCCACACTCCCCAGATTTCCAGAATTAGAACTTCACCATTTGATGCAGTTTAATATCATACCCAAGGCACTAAGACCCTCAGCCGCCGCCTTATAACATATACATGCTAAAAGGGTTGGTGCTTGCTTAGGGCGATGAGTAGGGACAGTCATATAGGTGCTTGGGCGTCACCAGGCGATTGATCGGATGGGACCTCTGACCTCTCGTCTAGCCTAAGTAAAGGCCAAAGGAGAGTGTTGTATGTCATGAACAACTCAATCACCAGGATCCCGTCCTTAAGCAAAGTAATGTTGACGTCACTGATCAAATTGTTCGAGTCATCATCAACACGGTTTGGTAGAAAATTCCCATTGGAACGTTTTTGGACATGATAAGTTCTTTTGAATCGATTTACTCTTTTTCTTGGGCATTTGCACTTCGTTTCTAGTAGTAGTAGGAGGAGGGGGAAGAGGAGGAAGAGAAAGAGGAGGAGAAGGAGGAGGGGCTCAGTTGGTAGAACATCCGCCTCGGAACAACAAGGGTTAATTACCGACCCCCACCAACTCAACGCATAAGTGACATAGCTTTATTCTGTGCGATAAAATGGGAGCTGATGGTAAGTGTAGCGCTGCACCAGAAACGAAAAAAAAACAAACAATTTCCCTATACTAGCGCTGGTGAAAAGGTAATAGACTCCCTCGCTATTCGGTGATGTCGATAATAGGCCACTTCAGCTACTTTACTTACTATATATATATATATAATGTTATGCCGTATTAATACGGTTGAAATAAATTATTGTAATGAAGCAAGTTTAGAGTTTTTCTTCATTTACTAAATATATATATATATATATATATATAGTATTTTTCTCGGAATTTTTTAGATGAGGCTTGATAATTCGTATTATTTGGATTATTCGGACTATTGCCCTCATCTTCATTGTTACCTGTACAATGTTTCAGTCGATGTGCCCCCGGCTTTTTTCAAGTATTTCTTTTCGGACTCGGGAACCTTCTTTTCGGACTCGGGAACCTTCTATTTGAACTTGGGAACCTTCTTGTCGTAATCGGGAGCCATCAGGAAACTTTGATCCCAACCCTTTATTCAGTCCACGGGGGTATCCTGTTCTCATTCCACTAACCATAGCTGGGTTAAGTTGTGTTAATTATTATTCTATGTTACAGCTGCCCCTGACCAGGATTGAACCTGCAGTCTAGATATAACTGTCACTTAGACAAGAAATACCTGAGGAAGGCCGGAGAGCACATCGGCCGAAACATTGTACAGATAACAATGAAGATGAGGAAAATAGTCCGAATAATCCAAATAATACTAATGTGGAGTAGTTTGAAATAACATTAAGAAAGTGGAAAAATCACTGTGAGTTTTGGTAGTTCGAATTATGCCTCACGTCATCAAAATATTGCAAAACTTTTGACTCACCCTCGGTTGTTGCTGGCGGAGTGTCCCCTGTACTTAAAAGCAGCGGCCGTTTTACTTATATCTCCGGCCGAAACCTGAAAATTACAGACGTAAACAGGTGGGGTAGCTTGTAAAAAGATAGCTAGAAGCCATACTAAAACCATTGGTAATTGGATCGCTGAAGACCTAACGGAACGGGGCACTCCTCTTTGGCAAACTTACCCCTGGGGCAGTTGTGGGGTTGGTGGGTTCACTGAAATTAGAATTGTTGCCGCGTGCTTTGTAAATTTCTTTTTTAAAAAATATTATTTTGGGATGAGATAACGCCAGGAGCGAAATTACATAAGCGTTCCGGTGCAATTCGATAAAGGATGCGTCCAGTGCAGCTTCACAATGGTAATTATTTTCCGATTATTCCACTAAGAGTGATATTGACAGACGACCGTTTGGCGGCAAAAGGTGAGGCTGATACGGACAAAGGGGTGTGTGGTCTATATTCCCGGTCGTTGCGTTGGATCGGACGAGTCATCATCCAGCTTGAGATATTTATATTTGAATGTTATAGATTTTGTAAAAATACACTGAATTTGTATAAGAATTGATTTTATCACAACTGCTATTTATGATAGCAATGATGCCACTCAATTGTATAATTAGAAAAAGCACACGGGGATACAAATTCACGAACTCGCAGGAAAAAATAAACCACCTTATAAATATGGATGACATAATTTTTTTAGCAAAAATGAAAAAAAAACAAAAAACAACAAAAACAAACAAACCTAGAAACCCTGGTACAAACTATTAGACAATACAGCCAAGATATAGGAATTGAATTCGGAATCGAAAAATGTGCCATGCTAGTTATAAAACAGGGGAAAAGGAAAATAATGGATGGAATATAACTACTAAATCAGGACACTATAAAATCATTTGGAGAAAAAGAAAGTTACAAAATACTTAGGAATTTTAGAATCAGATAATATCAAGCAAATAGAGATGAAAAGGAAAGTTACAAAAGAATATCTCAGGCGAACAAGAAAACTCCTAGAAACCAAGCTAAGCAGCAAAAATCTCATCAAAGGAATAAATATCTGGGTCGTCCACATTATAATTTCTTAAAATGTACAATACAGGAACTCAGATTGACCAAAGGACAAAAATTCGTATAAGAAATGATTTTAACGATCCCTGCAACCTTGTGTCACATTGTATACATGCTACAAAGGAGGTGAAAAGATAATTGTCTTATGCTGTAAGGGTAGCAAGCGGGTCTCGTAAATACAATACTGGTGATAGCAATTTTGATCCTGGCTGGAAGCCCCATAATTGCAACCTTGTGTCATTTTTTAAAGGTGGTCGAACAGGTTGGGCAAAAAGTGCATCCCATCATGTTGTAATGATTAGTAAGCAAGTCTCGCATTTACAATACAAGGTAATCTTGAATTTTAAGTGACTAAATTCCTACCATAAATTTGTACTTGCGCATTATTTGAAATGAACTTAATTGTTAGTAAAAAAGAGCCTTTATGATATTTTAGAGTTTTGCATTAAAATGAATTTGAAAAGCGTCGTATTTTCTCCGTGAAAATTACGTTGAATCAAAGATTGCTGCCATGTTTACAAGCTTCTTCTCGCAAAAAGAATGGTCTTAACTCTTTAAACGAGATTTAAGTTCCTTGTTATTTTAATTAGATCCTTGCTAGACGTACTTGAAACCTTGCGTCACATCTTACAAGTGGCGAACGCGTTTGGTAAAGGGCGTGTCCATTAGGCGAGTCTTGCGGATACAATACTACTGAATACAAATGGATTTATGTCTTTAATGTACAGATGAAATTATATGAAATAGAAATGATAAATGCAAGGTGAGGTTATTGGAAAATTAACAAAGAATTTATTTGAACACATTGAGTAGAAAATGCTTCTACTCGCAGACGACATTAACCAGTCACTGAGAACTCTTAGCGTTCCAACGTTCATATATAAACAAGACGCTTTTACTACGTGATATAATGAATATGTAAATACCTTGGTAGCCCCTTACTATAATCTCATTGGACAGTGTCATGGATAACTAATCGCCACTGTGTTGGTTCTACACCTACGACCCACACTTACTCGATAACCGACGACCTTATGCCTTATAAGTTAACTTACTCGCTAGACGATACCACGACAGACGGATGTACCAATTACTACTGCGATAATATACCAAATACGAACTTCAGAATATAACCCGGATATATTCACTAAGCAAAGGGAAGGAACTCTATTTTTGTTTTAAGTATTTCGTTAGGTGTCCCTAACAGATCTTTAATTTTTTAAACACCGAGCAAGTTCTACTAGTACGAAAATAAATACCGCATGAATCCTTTACAGATTTGAGAACAAAATGTTTAAAAGATAATTCTACGCTACAAGGTGATTTATCACACTTCAAAAAGATAGAAAACCTTCTCTTTAGAGAATCGTTAGGTGTGGATTTTCGCATATCCAAAGTCTTTTTGTGCGATTAATTGTTTTGTGGAATCAACTGAATCGAAGTTTCACCTAATACGAATCGATTGAATATTAAACACAAGAAAAGCTGATTAAAATTCGTAAAGGTGTCTTTGAGCTTCTCATACGTTCAGAGCTGTCTTTTCTTTTCTTTTCTTTTTGTTCTCTATGGACTTCTACTTCTCTGATTTTAATGTTTCGCTCTTGTTTCTTAATACGTAGATTTACACGTTACATCCACCACCACCACCCCTACACGCATGCGCACACGGGGGTTTATATGCGAACGAAATCCGAATATTTTTTAGCGCGTTCAAATTAAATTCATGGTTGCATCGTAGCGACATCTGTCGTCAGTTCCATGGAAAAAGCCGTTGACAAATATAAACATGAAATCAACGAATTGCATGAAGACGAAATTAAACAAACAAACAAACAAACATTCCTCTGCTTGATTCTTTGATCAATACAATTGGAGAGAAAACAACAAACAAATCGACAAAGGTGGAAAGACTTAAAAGTGCGTTTGTAAAAGATATTTTAAACGAAGGACAAGAAAGACAAAAATAAACGATACAAAATTTGTTCGAAATTTAAAGATGGCGAAAAAGAGGTTTCAAAAAATGAAAATAATAAAAAGAATAAGTTTTCTATATTTTCCATAATTTCTGTCATAGTTATTTTTTTTATAAGGGATTTAAAACGTTTTTCCATTCTTCTATCTTTACTCTTTACTTTCCCTATTTTATTTTTAAATCCTCGTATGATTTTTATTTCTTGAAAAAAAAAATTCTCTTTTATGTGTTGTTTTTTTCTTACTTTTATTTCTGGTTTCTACGTTTCTTGTTTCTCTTCTTCCTTTCTGTTTCTAGATATTGATTTTATTATATTACTGGGTATTTTATACCTGTATTTAGTCATTCATTCGTTCTGTCATTTCATTGGTTATTTTTCTTCAAATAGTTCTTCTATTTTTCTTTCATATTTCATTCATTTCTTTTCCTTTCTTACCCATATTTATTTTTAAATCATCTCTTTTTTCTTTATTTACGTTTTCTTTTCTTTGTTCTTTTCGTTCAGTCATTTTATTGGTTATTTTTCTTCAAAATAATTCTTCTATTTTTTCTTTCATAATTTCTTCTTTTCTCTTTCCTTCCTGCGAAATTTATTTTAAAAATCATCTCTTTTTTTTTCTTATTTTCCGTTTTTCTTTTCTTTGTTTTTTTTTCGTTCTGTCATTTCATTGGTTATTTTTCTTCAAATAGTTCTTCGATTTTTTCTTTCATAATTTCTTTTCTCTTTCTTTCCTGTCCATATTTATTTTTAAAATAATCTCTTTTTTCATTATTTCCATTTTTCTTTTCTTTTTTTTTGTTCATTTCGTTCTGTCATTTCATTGGTTATTTTTCTTCAAATAGTTCTTCTTTTTTTTCTATCATATTTCATTCTTTTCTCTTCCCATTCGTGCCCATATTTATTTTTTCTTTATTTCTTTTTCTTTCTTTGTTCTTTCTCTTATTTTTTTTTTCATTTCTTCTTTTTTTCTTCTTCAAATCTTCATATCTTTGTTGTTTTTTTTTCAGGAAACATTTCACCTCTTTTTATATTGTTTTAATCTTTTTATTATTTCGACTTTATTTCTTTCGTTATTTATCTTTTAAATGTTAAGGGACTGGTTTATCTCGGTCAATAGAGCATACGTCTAGGAATCGTAAGGTTTCGGATTCGATACTGGTGCCCGTCAACCCATCGTATGAGTAGCAGAGATTGGATAATCTCATTTGTACGATAAGGAGTAGAGCTGACGGTAAGTGTGACGCTCTACCTCAACAGAAACAATCTCCTCGTCTAGGGCTAGCGAAAATGGGATAGGCTCCGCTGTTCGGTGATACCGACAAATATTCAACTCCACGTTTTATTTATTTAAATATTCATATTTTCTTTCTTCTTATTTTCTTTTCTTCTTCTTCCAGCCTTTTTCGTTTTTTATTTTTTTTTCTTCAAATTTTCGTATCATTGTTGTTTTTTTGCTTTGAAAAAGTTCTCGATTTTTTACATTGCTATTCTCATTTTTCTTTCTTTCTTTCTTTCGTTATCTATTTTTAAAATTCATTTATTTTTTTCTTTCTTTCCTCTTTTTTCTTTCCTTTATTCTTTGTATCCTTTCCCTTTTCTTCCTTTTTTATTTTATTCAAATATCATGGTCACGTCACTGTAAAAGCACCGGTTCCCACTAGATCACCGAAGTTAAGCAGTGATAAGTTTGTTCAATACTTACTTGGGTGACCAATTAAGCAACAGTAGGTACTGTAAGCAACCTCCGTTAAGAAAGAGTTTGGTCTCTTGGTTTAATGACGTATAAATCTTCCTGGGTTATTTAATGTCAAATAAATCCTTGTAGAAGGCGTGTCATAAAAGTATCGAGATTGAAGCTGTATTTACCAAGATAGAAATGAACAATGACTGGAACGTTATTCTTTTTTCAGAATGAAAGATGGGCCATAAAAGTGCCGAGTTTTAAGTTGTATTTACCAAGATAGAAATTAACAATGAATGGAACGTTAATTTAGTTTAGAATATTAGTTTTGTCATAAAAGTGCCGAGCTTGAAGCTGTATTCACCAAAATAGAAATGAACAATGAATGGAACGTTATTTTTTTTTTCTGAATACAAGGTGTGTTATAAAAATGTTGCGTTTGAAGCTGTATTTACCAAGATAGAAATGAACAATGAATGGAACGTTAATTTATTTTCAGAATACAAAGAGTGTCAAAAAGTACTAAAAATCTCGATACTTTTTGAAACACCTTGTGTAAGAACAGTAGTGGTACTATTTAACCCATAGCTTGGAAAGAAAGATTTAATGAAATAGAAAAAGAAATAAAACAAGAATATATATATATATATATATATATATATATATGTGTGTGTGTGTGTGTGTGTGTGTGTGAAGAAAAGGAAGTAAATCCGACGGTATGTAGTATATTAAGAAAGAATGAAAAAACACAGGTTTAAATAAATGGTGAGTTTATTGGCCGACGCTGCAGTGTTTCGATCTATTAATTAGATCATCTTCAGGGCACTTGTTGTATATGGAATGTAATAAGAATTTTTTATCACAGAATAAACCAACAATATACCAACAAATACCCTGAAGATGATCTAATTAATAGATAGAAACACTGTAGCGTCGGCCAATAAACTCCCACTTAACTCGTTTAAACCTGTGTTTTGTCATTCTTTCTTAATATACTACACACACTCCCCGCCCACACACACACCACATATATATATATATATATATATTATATATATATATATATAGATATATAGAGAGAGAGAGAGAGAGAGAGAGAGGGGAGGGGAGCTGCACTAAAGATATTCAAACTGTACTTTCGGTTCCATTCGATAATATTATGAAAGATGAACATATTATGAAAGATGAAAATGTATTCGAAGGGCTCCAGCGATACAGCTCGACAGGTCGATATTCTTGAGTGCAGGAGTTAAACATGTCTTTGTGGAATCTGTGTTTATATAGCAGTTATTCATTTAATATTTTATTTTCCTGTTTTATTTTTGGAAGTTTCTTTTCGGTTTAATTTCTCCTAATTTTCGATGTTAAAAACTAAAAGAATGAAAGATAAAATACTCTTTTCATTCTACATTTCTCGCTTTCTATTTCTATGTATTGATTTTTATCGTATGGTTTGCTTTTTTTCTTTTTATACCTGCATTTAATCATTATTCATTGGTTATTTTTCTTCATATAATTTTTTTTTCATATTTCATTTTTCTCTTTTCCTTTCCTGTTTATTTTTCTGTTTTTTTTTTTCCAATAATTTGTTGTGTTTTCTCGTTGTTCCTTTCCTTAAATTCTTTTTATTTCTTGCGTTCTTTAATTCATTATTTCTTTCTTTTTTCTAAATTCAAATCTTCCTTTATTCAGATTGTTACTTTCTTTCCCTTGGTTTCTTTTTCTTTCTGGTTTATTTTCGTAACAATATTTTGCTTTTCTCTTTTCTTTTCCGTCAAGTTTTTTTCTTTCCTTTCCTTTAAAATGTTTCCTTCTTTCTTCGTTCCTTTCTTTCTTTCTTTCTTTTCTTACTGTTTTCCTTTCTCTATACATTGTCATTCTTTCTTTCTTTATTTCGTTCGTTCATTTCTTTCTTTCTTTCTTTCTTTCTTTCTTTCTTTTCTTCTTTACATAATACTATCTCTTCCTGTTTTCCTTTTTCATATATATTGTATTTTTCTTCTTTCAGCCTTTCCTTCTTTCTTTCGTTCTTTCTTTTTTTCTTTCATTTCAGAATACTATTTTTTACCGTTTTTCTTTTTTATATATGTTGTAATTCTTTCTTTCTTTCTTTCTTTCTTTCTTTCTTTCTTTCTTTCTTTCTGTATACAACTTCTTACCGTTTTCCTTTTCTCTATATATTGTAATTAATTCATTTTTCTTTTTTTTCTTTTTTCTTTTCAGTTTATTATGTATACAGTTTTCCTTTCCCCTTTTTTAATTCTTTCTTTCACCTTTCCCCCGTTTTTCTTTCTTTCCCTCGTTCTTCTTTCCTTCTTTTTCTTTCTTTCTTTCCTTCTTTCTTTCTTTCTTTTTTTCTTTCTTTTCACTATACTTTCTTTCTTTCTTTCTTTTCACTATACAACTTCTTAGCTTTTTTCTTTTCTCTAAAATTTATAATTCGTTCTTTTTCCTTCTTTCCTTCTTTCTTTTTTTTATTTCAGTATACTATATATTACAGTTTTCCTTTCCCCTATTTACTGTAACTCTTTCTTTCTTTCTCTCTTTCTTTGTTTGCTTTTTAGTTTTTCCATACATTTCCTTTCTTTGTTTGTTTTTTCATTCCCTTCCAAATTCTTTTTTTTTTCCCACAAACATTTTTTTAATCTTTTTCTTTTTTTTCTCTTTCCTTTTCTTTCAACATTTTCTCGCCTTTAATTCTTTTTCTTTTTCTTTTATTCCCTATCTTTCGATTTTTCTCATCTCCAAACATCTTTCTTCCTTTTTTTCTTCTTACATTAACGTTTCTCTTTCATTTATGCTTTTCTTTCGTTCACACATGTTTCTTTTATTCAGTCATTCATTCATTCATTTTTCTTTCTTTCTTTCTTTCTTTCTTTCTTTCTTTCTTTCGTTTTTTCGTTGTGCCTGTTCACTTTTCCTTCGAACCATAATTTCTTTCTTTAAACTTTCAATGAATTTTCTCGTATCTCCTTTTTCTTCTTTAGATCATTTAACACTTCCTTACTTTTTCATTCTCCTTTCTTTCATTTCTATTTCAAGTCGTTCTATATTTTTCCCGCAAAAATTATTTCCTATTCTTGTTTACATGTTTCTACTTTCACTTTCACTATCCCGCCATTGTCTTTTCCTTCTTAACCCACAAACCTCCTTTCCCTTTTATTACTTCTGTTAAATTCTCATCTATCATCTTCAACTGCCTATATATCATTCCTTTCTCCTTTTATCTTTTTCAACAAACAATCGATACTCTTGTCGACATACCATGTCTTCCGACCGTCATTTTCTCTCGATTTTCAGCAATAATTTCCGAAGTTTCTAAACTTTTGTAACCCGCAGCAGTGAGAGAAGAAATCCAATTTGAAGATAAATTTGTCACTCAAGAAAGAAGCGGAAGTACGTACACTAGAATTTACATTCATATATGCGTAATAATATATATATATATATATATA
Source organism: Doryteuthis pealeii (assembly GCA_023376005.1). Taxonomy (NCBI): domain Eukaryota; kingdom Metazoa; phylum Mollusca; class Cephalopoda; order Myopsida; family Loliginidae; genus Doryteuthis; species Doryteuthis pealeii. The sequence goes on from CM042149.1 coordinate 121,065,116, forward strand.
TATATATATATATATATATATATATATATATATGTGTATGTGTGTGTGTGTGTGTGTGTATGTATGTATATATTTGTGTGTGTGTGTGTTTTCTAGACTACATGGAGATTAACATATTCTATTCTACACTATATATATTCTACTCTGTCAAACTCTCTCTCTCTCTCACTCTCTCTCTCTCTATATATATATATATATATATATATATATATTTATAGAAATATGTATGCATGTAATATACCTTACGTATTCTATATCATATATATATATATATATATATATATATATATATATATATATATATGTATTGTGTACGTGTGTATGTATGTGTGTGGTGTTTCTGTATGTGTGTGTAAGTTGAAAATGGAAATGAATCCGACATTATGTTGAAAGGATAAATAAATAATATCCATATTATAATAAATAGTTTCCATAATAAATAATGTCCATTCAACATTTTTCTTTATTTATTTATCCTTTCAACATATATATATATATATACATACATATATATATACTAAATTCTGTATCCGTCAGACATTTTATCCCTTTTTCACTAGCGCTAGACCAAGGAGATTGTTTTTTAGCATTTGAGGCGGTTCGCCACACCTATCATCAACTCCTCAATTTACCACCACGTCACAGTGCTACTCATACACTGAATTGTCGAGGGCCATTATCGAACCAAGAACCTTGAGTTTCGTAGCCGCACATTTACCAACTGAGATATTCTTTTCTATATATAGTTTATATTATTTACATATATTCTATGCTATATATATCCTATACTACACTATATATATATATATATATATATATATATATATATATATTTATATATATATATATATATATATATTCTATATATAATTGAATAATCATGACAAGCAAACTCAGCAAAATACATCGTGCGACGTGTGGAACACTGGACAGCTGTTTCGATCTAATTAGGTTCCATCAGAAGTGTATACCTCGATCTCCTCCTGATAAAGAACGAACCGGAGAACCAGAACGCAGAGCCAGATACTCTACCCAACGCCACCGACCCATGCTACTCACGAAACTCGCCAAATCAACTTGAATAACGTAATCTGGATGAGAATCAACAACTCTCAGAGCAAAATATTGATCTCGATCAGCGATTTACTTTCTAACATACGTCTAGATCAATGACTGCGTGGCTTCAGAAAAGAAGATTATAGTTCTATGAGACCTGACTTGAGTTCCGTTTAAATCTATGTTAAGAATTTTAAGTTCGAATAAATCGTCGGTCATCTAAAAACTTTCAGTAGTTAGAACGTGTCACCATTGAATAATGGAAGAAAATCCCAGAAAAGACTTGTTCAAAATCTCATCAAAACTCCAGAAAACCATTCCAGTTAGTTATAAAGATGAGAGGTCTTGCTTTTGAAATATTAACACTCTCAAAACTGTTAATTAAAAAAGAAAATCATACTGTACAAATATTCTTTTTTTTCTCTTTAGTTTATTTTTTTAAAATATTTAGTAAATTTAACTTATCCATCTAAAAGTTAAATTTTAATATTATTTTTTGTACTTAAAAACATATAAAAGTCTGGCATTAAGCCCGTATTAAATTCTTAGAAATGTGTCAAATATTCAATATTCATGGATGCACGAATAATTTCGTCGTTGACTGTATATTCTGTTATGTACAGGGAAATAATAAAACATACTTTTTTTGAAAGTCAGGCTTTTTTTGGGGATGGGGGTCACCCTATATATATATATATATATATATATATATATATATATATATATCAAAAAGATTGATTTTAATGATAAAAATGCTTTTAAATTTTAAAAATAATATTTATTTTATTTTTAACAATAAATACGCTTAAAAAAAAATTGAAAATTCCGGTACTGATCGAGAGCGTTCTGTTCCTCGTGATTAATGATATATTTATTTTCGTCTTTCCGTTTGCAATGTTGCTTTGATAAAGACATCTTATTATAATGGAGATTGTGTGTTTTCTGTCTGTAACCGAAACTATATTACTACTCAAGTCACAATTCCCTTAATTATTTACGTCAAATTCTCCATGATTTCATTCTTTTAAACATTCAGTTATTAATAAAAAATGTTTTACATTATCAATACTGTTGACCATATCTACGTACTAATAACATGCAATTGTATTTATATATACAACAAAATAGCAGTTTACAGTTTGAAACGAGAAGGCTAATTTGCATATTGATATTTAAAATTTTTTTTAATAAATATGTGCTTGGTATTATTGATTTCTAATTGTTTGGTTTTATCTTAAGAAATATAAACAAAATCTCGTGATAAATCTTAAAAGAAGTTTATTTACAAGAAGAAATAACTGTAATATTATCATTTACTTCCTATTTTAACTAAATAGTTAAATTAGGAAAATTTACCAATGAAAGAGGGGAGTAATGGAAAATGATGGAATAGTTAGTTTCAAAGTTGTTCTATTTTTCGATTACACCCCCTCTGTTGCAGATCTTTTTATCTGCATTCTCAGTCAGTTTCATTAGCCTTTCTAATTTAATATGATATTTTACTATATCAAAACTTAAATATTTGCACCCTCCGGGTGCAAATATTTGCTAGTCTTCATAATGTCGAAACAGATTTCTGTCAGCAAAAACTTTAACATCTTGTTTTTTCTCCTCAAAACTTTCTACAGATATAATATATATATATATAATATATATATATATATAATATATATAGGGTGACAAACCCCCCCCCCAGACCTTTCAAAAAATTTGGATCACCTATTATTTTCATTAAAGATAACGATCAATTTTCCTTTTAACAGTTTTTCTTGATATTTTTTAAATTTGTTTTACTAATTAGAAACATCAGGAGAGAGATTGGTCAAACAATCATGGAAACACATTGATGTCGTTAGACTAGTGTCCTTATCATAGTTTTTAGTCACAACCAGGCTGTTCTTTTGGGCTATTTGGGATGGGGTAAACTGAAAGCGGTGTCAACATACTTATAGGTAAGTCATGAGCAGCCATTTCTTCTTTAGAAAAGCAAGCATCTGAAATTAGTAGACGATTTGATATGCCTCGGTAGCAATATCTTATCTACTGAAAGCGATATCACCAATGCGCATAGGTAAAATCGTAGACTGGTATTGACAGGTTATCGAAAATATGGCAGACATTTCTAAGTATGTCTTTTTTAACAAGTTAAAAGGACAGTTGTTCCAAGCTGTGGTTGTATCAGTGCTGCTGTATGGCTGCACCACTTAGACCCTAACGAAGCGCCCTGGAGAATAGGCTAGATGGGAAGTGTACAAAAACGCTGCGTGCGATCTCGAACAAGTCGTGGAAACAACACCACTCAAAAAAGCAGCCGTACGTCCACCTGCCTGCCCCCTATCTCACAAACCATCCGCGTGAGACGAACAAGGCATGCTGGACACTGCTGGAGAAGCAAGGGCGAACTCATAAGCGACCTTCTTCTGTGGGAACTAGCACATGGACATGCTAATGTGGGCCATCCAGCAAAAATCTACATTGATCAGATCTGCGCAGATACTGGATGCTACGCAGAGGACCTCCCTGGAGACAAAGAATGATATAGATGGTTGGCGAGAGATTGTCATGGATATCCATGCTAATTTGCGCGAACTTCTGATGATGATGATGATGATGATGATGATTTTCAAGTATTTTTCAAGCACTGACCAAGTACACTGTCACTCTTAGAGTATTCTAAGTAAAGTCGTCGGGGCGGAATATCTGTTTCAGCCATACAGCGAGGGAGTCTATCCCTTTTCACTAGCGCTAGACCAAGGAGATTATTTTTAGCGTCTGGGGTAGAGCGCCCAACTACCATCAGCTCCTTACTTTACCGCACAGATCCCTGTGCTACTCATACGCTGAACTGGCGAGGGCGGATATCGAACTAGGAACCTTGTGGTTTCTAGCCAAACGCTCTACCGACTGAGCTAACCTGGCCCTATACTGATTCCATTGAAGAGAGAGCAGTATATTAAATCGTTGCCTACTTTAAAACCGCTCACAACTGGAAAGAATACTAAATAAGTTATAAAGCAGTAGGTATTTACCAACCGTTTGCTACGGATAGGATGTAACACAACGTCGCATGTATGTGGAATCCAGCAAGGATCGAACTCGCTATTTAGTAGTAATAAATCAGTAACATGGTACTATTACATGTCAACATCGGCATCGCTAATTGATGAGAGTGAGTGAGAGTTCTCAGACAAGAGAGTTCTTCAGGGATTAGAGAGAGACAGATTAGAGACTTACTTGGTGAGGAGATCTTACCTGCTGACCCTTTCCATCCCCGGTTGCCATCTTGCTGACTAATTGGGTTCCTCTATCTAACTTCTTCTTAAGGGACATGAACAGCATGCCCACCATCGTCTGCGAGAGACGCCTGCGTTCGCTTGGCCACGTCAGGAGGATGGACAAAAGCCGAATCCCCAAAGACCTACTGTACGGCGAATTAGCAGGGGGCACCCGACCAGTAGGGAGACCACGACTGCACTTTAGATATGTCTGTAGGCGAAACCTAAGACATGCCACATCAACACTAACACATGGGAGGCTTGTGCATAAAGACTGTGCAACCTGGTGACTCCTTGTCAGACAAGGAACGAAAAGGAGCGAAAAAGAGGGGAAAGAAGCCGCCACAGAAAAGAGAGCCAAAAGGAAGGAGAGACAACAGCAACTCCAGAAAGCATCACTGTTTGTTTGCAGTCACTGCTCCAGAGACTGCCATTCTAAAATTGGTCTGTTCAGCCACTCACGCGGTTGCAGATAAAAAAGAAAAGATAGGACACTACGCCATCGTCTTTAGTAGACGGAAGCATGCCAACAAACCATATATAATGACCACTTTATGATTACTAAGTGTCGTATGTGTCAAATAAAATGGTAAGTATTTGGTAACCAAGAAAATACTAGACGCTCACATTTTTTTCAGAATATAGAAAACAACGACAGTTTTTAGTTTTTTTTATGTCTCTTCACGGGTGTTGGTTGGGTGACAAGTAATGACGAAGGGGAGAAGCGATGACGCCATATTAGCTGGAGATCACGTTGATTACCGTGCCGATTACGTCATCTCGCGAGAATTGGATTTCTGAAAATCAATTTCGATCGGCTGTTTTCTCATTGGCCGGTAGCTGGCGAACGCGACGCTAACCGACTGCAATTCGTTCGACACAAAATTGCTTCGTTAAAGATTGGAGACGCCATTTGTAATTAATGCATGGTGGCGGTGGCGGCAGCGGCGGCGGCGGGTGGGTAATGGCGTTGGTGGTGGCATCGACGTCGGGGACAGAATACGTCAGGAATTTGGCGTTCTTTTTTTTAGTAATTTTCTTTAATTTTTTTTTTTTACTATTTGTTTTTTTTTTTTTTTTTTTTTGTCGATGGTGCGATATTTTCTGTTTATTCCTGCTGTTCGTTTGATCTTTTTTTTTATGTACTCTTTTTAGTCTTAAGTCGCGACGCTTTAGAAAATAAACCAGGAAAAAGAAACGAATAACGAAGAATTGGTTGGTTGGTTGGATTTTACGGCATCCGTAGCGTAATTATTATGGTCTACGGAGAATTTGGGGATTGAATAGAAAACCGTAATCGCATTTCTGGAGAAAGAGAAGAAATAGAAATAAAAAAAAAAGAAGTTAAAGTTTGGAAGGGTAAACACTAAACGAGTGCCAGCCATTGACCGAGCAATGACCCTAATTTTCATTTTGTCATGTGTAGAATCAATACTCAGAGCAGGGTTTGTAAAGTTTTTAAATGCCATTCTTGGCCAGTTAAAATAGGTCTTAAAGAAAGTCCTATGTTATGGAATCCTTTTGTGATCCTTTGGTAAGCGTATAAGTACTATCCTGCGTATTGGTAAAGGTCCAGTGATTTAATCCTATGTCCGACATCAAAGAATGCTGGTGTAATTATTACCAGTAGGGTCGGTTAAGTATTGTATCAGCCTCAGAGTACTGCCAGTGATTGGCCAAGGAATAGATCACATGATCTAGCCTAGTCTATGAGTAGGAGCGGGTATCCATCACATACCTTATATCCCCAAAAAATCTCAACAGGATCTTCATCAGATGGGACAATTTCCTATCTGTAAAGGGATAAAAATAAATAAAAAAATAAAAGGGATAAAAGTCCTGAGGACCTGAGAAGAACCAGCGGTTAAGGGGACTATGAAAAACACAAATGGAGGATAATAAAAGAAAAATTGAAAACGAGACTCATATCTGTGACTTGGAGATCAGAAGGCAAATACCTCGATCTTGACAGAAAACTGAAAAAGATTATGTAACATGAAAGTGATGGTGATACCGGTCGCAGTATGGGCACTTGGAACTGGTGTTAAAAATCTGCAAAAGAGACTCGATGAGCTAGATAAGAAGAATTGAAACAACCCAGAGACCCAAGGAGATTTGCTGTCACTGAAACTCTCGGGTAGAGGTAGTGTGAAAACTCGCAAGGGGTATAATATAATAATAATAATAATAATAATAATAATAATAATAATAATAATAATATAATTATTGTATGGAGATTCGGTTCCGGTTTTTGTCTGTAACAAAAATTACGTCGCTGCTTACGTCACATTACCCAAAATCGTCATAACATAGAATAAATACACTCAAAATTTGAACATGCAAAATTAGACAATCCTCATTGTTTTTTTAAAACAAGTTTTAATAAATACATGACTGGTATTATATATCTATATATAGTTTGTTTTATTTTAATACATATTTAAAGTTTACATTTTCAAATTGTTTTATTTTTTAATCTTTTAATGAATTTGATGATTTTAAATACTTAGGGTACAAACTCGCTGACATTGAATTTTTTACTCCATTCTCAGGCAATATGTTTAAAAAATCTTTTTACATCGACCAGAGGGTTTTTGTAATTTATTACAACTACTACTACTACTACTACTACTACTACTACTATACTAATAATAATAATATAATAATCGAAGTTTTCCATTAAAGGAAAAAAGAAGAGAAGAAGAAGAAGAAGAAGAAGAAAAGAAGAAGAAGAAGAAGGAGGAGGAGGGGAGGAGGAGGAGGAGGAAACAAACGCGGATAAACGAAAAGAAAGAGAGAACCGTTGCTCTAAGAAAGG
>CM042149.1:121072364-121087364 GCA_023376005.1 Doryteuthis pealeii
CATCTTCCTGACCTTTGCCCTAAATACAGCCAGGGCACGATCGAACGCCCGATTAGCGGGGCGTCTCCGACACCGAGACATCATGAGGAAATCAGCTGGAATAATAAAGAATACATTATTCAAACAAATGCAGATTTTTAAAAATGCCAGGGGTGCCATCAATTCTCGCTTTGCTTCTGCAACCAACGCACACGCGCGCGCACACACACACACGCATACACACATACGCACACACACTTACACACGCCCACTTACACGTACACAGAAACACCTTCAAAGTTCTTTCCTAAATTCTCTCTATTTATTAAGCAACCAAATAAGGTGAGAATCAAAAATAAAAAAGAAGATCGTATTACGCCATTCTACCAGGTGTCCACAAAGGCTCTGAAACAGTTTTAAATTGAACATTTAATGTCTGACATGTCAAAATGATAAATCATTTCATAAAAAAAACCCATTAAAGTTCACTCTTAAACGTTTAATAATTAATGTATTTTAATTATTCATGCTCTTCAACATGTACCGCCACTTGTTGATAAATTTCAAACATGTAGCGGAACTTTATGGACACCCTTATATATAATATATATATATATATATATATATTGGTTTGTTGGTTGGTTTTGAGGCTGTCACAATGCGAGTGTAAAAGAAAAAAGAAGGTAACTATGATGTTTTTTTAACCTGTCATTATTCTCAATATTCGGAAAGATTCCCATCCTAGAAATACTGAACTGAAGTTGTCTTAGCGGCTGCTACATTCGAACGAATGTAGCACCCTAAGACAAAACTTCAAGTCCAGTATTCATTCTGAGATGGGAATCTCTTCCGAAATATTGAGAATAAATGACAGGTTAACAAAAAACATCATAGTTACCTTCTTTTTTCTTTACACTCGCATTGTGACAAGCTTCAAACCAACCAACAACCAATATATACGCAATGCTTCAAGCAAATTACAAAACCCTTTATTTATATAATATAGTATTACGCTACTTTGAGAGCACAGCACTCAATGCGTTAGAATGTGGAGGACTTTGTGTTACAATTATTAAGGATTTTGCAGCATCGGAGTCACCAAGCTGCGTCAAGCTAGGAGAAAGGACTGGAGCATTGGCTAGTGTCCCAGCAATACATTCAAATAATGCACACCCATGTTCCATCTGTGGACTTCTTTGCAAATCATTGGCAGGCTGAAATGTCACTGCGATTAACACACTAAGGTTAGATGAAAGAGGTTGTCTGAACCTCATGCGTCGAAATCGACGGAAGAGTCCATCATATATATATATATTATATATATTATATATATTATATATATATATATATATATACAGGCTGTCCCAAGTCTTGAAAACAGTTTTAAAATTGAACGTTTGATAACTCACATTGTAAAAAACGATAAAAACTTTTCATAAAAAACATATAAATGTTCATCTCTTAAAGGTTTAATATTAATGTATTTTTTTAATCATTATTGCACTTCAACATGACCGCCATCTTTGTTGATACATTTTCAACCTGTAGCGGAACATTATGGACACCCTGTATAAGGCTTGAAAATTAGCATTCAAAATTATGTATTTTTCTTTCTTTTATAGACGCTTAAAGACCAATTTGAAGAAGTTATGAACCCCCACTTTGTGTACATGAGTTGAGCTAAATCTAATGTTTTTTTTCACTGTATAGATATTTACCCAACCCTTCCCACACCAGCAGGATGCGACACAGTGTCCATTTTTAAGCGGAGTTTCATCATTTATCATCAAGTTGCACTGACATCATGGATTCTCATGATTCTGATTCTCTCTCGCCAACCGCCCCTGTCTGTCATCGCCTCCTAGCACGCCTCCTGCGCGGCATTCAGAATCCACACATAGCTGATTCATGTAAATTTTGCGATTTGGCTTACTTTGGTGTGTCCACGTGTAGCTGTCCACAAGAGAATATCATTTAGGATTTCGTCCTTGCTTATTCCAGCAGTCCCTTTTGTTCGACTTACTTATATAGTTTGTGTGACGGGTCATACATCTGGAAGCGCGTGGTGTAATGGTTAGCGTCACAGGAAATAGACTCGTCAACTCGGGTTCAATTCCAAGACGAAGCTGTTCGCATTTTACATGGCGCTAATACCTTTGGGAAAGGAAAATCTAATTCTCCCTCCAGCAATGGGTAAATAGCAGGTCCGACTGGGCTCTTTAACCATGGCTAGGTAACCAGTCTAGAAGAAGGAAAACTCTGAATTCAAACCTAGTAAACTCAGCTTAAGAAATTGACCTTGTGTCGCATCCTGCTCGTGCGGAGGGTTTGGTAAACATATACGGCTGCTTTCTTTTGGGGTGCTGCTTCCAAGATTTGTTTGAGTCAGCACTCGGCATCCTTGTGAGGCTCACTACAGATTTTAATTTGCTAGACCGCTTGCCAAACAAAGGTGAAAGAGTCCAGTCTTACCTGATATTTACTCATAGCTGGAGAAGAATAGTTGGATTCATACTATTCCAAGGGTATCAACGCTACGTGAAATGAAGACAACTTTGTTAATGATTTGAACTCGGGTCACTGAGTTTATTTCCCGCAACGAAAAATCTTACACGCAGTCGGTAGAGCGTCAGCCAAGGAACAAGGTCCCGGGTTCGATACCGGGCCTCGCCAACTCAGCGATCTGTGCGGTAAAGTGAGGAGCTGATGGTAAGTGCGGCGCGCCACCTCAGACGCCAAAACAATATCCTTCGTCTAGCGCTAGTGTAAAAGGGATAGGCTCCCTCGTTGTCTGGCTGATACTTATATTAGGCCACCCCGACGACTTTACTTACTGAACTTACTTAGTGCCTCCTTTGTTTCACTGTAGATATATAATTCAAAATGTTCTTAATCATAAATCAATGTTTTAACCCTTTTGTCCTCTAACCTTTTTAGGTCATCTGTAATAATCCTTAATAATCATTAAAAATTGTGCTGTCTTTTTTTCACCACCCAAATAAGACCCTAAAAACATACATCGATTCTAATGGAACTGAATGCCGAAGCAATCCCCCCCACACACACACCTTGGGCGTTTTTCATATTGGTAATGTGAATTCTATAATTAGAATGTGACACGATATCAAGGTGAAATATCGCCAAAAGCTGTCGTTTATTAAATTTTGTAAGGATTGTAAGGCACAGACTTGCAACGTACGGAAAACTCCATTAACTTCTGATTGCTCCTTTCATATCAATCAAAACATTTTAGAACAAATTTCCTGGTGCCTTATTGGGTAAAATTCCAGCCAATCATTTGTCAGGAAAACGATGTCATTTCAGGACAAAATTTCGGTCGATAAACGATATTTTCTCGATATTTCACCCATACGGCCCGGTGCCCCCCTCACGCATGCCAATCCCTAAAAGTCAGCATCAGTTTCAAATCTCGCCAACCCATCGCACCATCAATCTTATTTGATTGCTCCTCCCTCCCCGGAGTTTCTCAGTAGTGAGATTAGTGATTAGGTGACCGCGGTTGTATAGGTTTAATAGACACCCCCCACACACATATTCATATATATATAACACACACAAACACACATATATATATATACATATATAAATACACATATATATGTATGTATATTTACAAACACACACACATATCTATTAATAATGGAGATTCGCTTCCGGTTTTTGTCTGTAACAAAAACTACGTCACTGCTTACGTCACATTACCTAAAATCGTCATAACATAGAATAAATACACTCAAAATTTGAACATGCAGCATTAGACAGTCCTCATTGTTTTAATAAATACATGACTGGTATTATATATCTATATATAGTTTGTTTTATTTTAATACATATTTAAAGTTTACATTTCAAATTGTTTTATTTTTTAATCCTTTAATGAATTGGATGATTTTACTTACTTAGGGTACAAATTCGCTGACATTGAATTTTTTACTCCACCTCTCCGGCAATATGTTTTAAAAATCTATTTTTACATCGCCCGGAGGGTGTTTTTTATTTTGTTATTATATATAAACATCCATATATTCACAAAAATACACATATGCATACACAAATATAAATGTATATTCACAAACATACACACATACATTTAAACTCACACATATACATATCTCTCTCTATATATACATTCATAAAAAACACGGATATATAAACATGCAAACTAACTATAAAACTTATATTTTTATTTACCCTTTATGGAAAATAAGGGGTAACAAATTTTAACCCTTTCTCGGACAAAAATAATGTGTGGATTTTATTTAAGTTTGCTGTTTGCTGGTCTCCACACATTTTCATTCATAAAAAGACGTGAGCCTGATTATTGTACTAACAAACATACAGCCATACAGACAGACATACCTTGTTTCCTCGAAAATAAGACCTACCTCCAAAATAAGACCTACCGTAATTTTTCAGGATTATCTTAATATAAGCCCATTAATAGAAGCCCTAGTTGAGAGCAGCATACAGATGAAGCATATAAACATTCTTCAGAATCATATCATGCGATGCAAACACTTGAGACCCCTGAAAATAAGCCCTATATGTTTTATTTCGGAGTGAAAATTAATATAAGCCCTGTCTTATTTTTGGGGAAACATTGTACAGAATCAGTCTTTTACATATACAAATTGCCTGTGCAATACAATGAATATATGTAATTGTTATTCTGAAATATACATAAATTTGTAAATTAGAACTAACGCTATTTCAGCATTCAGATAACTCTTGTACTAAAATTAATATAATTAACATTTTATCAATGTGTCATAAAAGAAAACTTGCTATGATAAGCAGAACATTCCGAATCAACAACATCTTATAAGTCAAAAACAAGTCTGAAACTTAAATCATCTGCAAAAGTTTATAGAGTGGTACCTTGATTTACGAGTGCCCCGACTTACGACTTTTCTGAGTTACGAGCTGTATAGTCCTGTCGGCTGCGCATATACAGAGGGGTATGACCCTACTAAATGGACCATCTGTTGGCCTTCGGTGGTGCCCAGTGATACTTAGGGGTGGAACCCTGATGACATGCAACACTTCACTTTGGTTCTTACTTAGGATAGAGGGGCGGTCGGAGAGGCTCCTCGATCAATTGGCTGGTTACGTCAAGCTCTAGCATCTATATTACTTTCCCTGCCTTATTGTCCTTATGACAAGCTCCAACGTTTTTATCATATATGAGGTAGAAGGCGGTAGCTGAGGGTCTCAATGTCTTGGCTATGACGTTAAAATCTATCTGATTGTGAAGTTCCAGTTCTGGAGCTGTGGAAAATGTGAAGTACCTGTTAGGGTCCAATCTATGGGCTAATTAGTAAAATGGGTTTGAAAAATGTGTTTAAAAATTGAGTAAAAAAATATTGAGTGCCCATCCAAAATCAATAAAACAAAAACGTCTCCGGCTTAAAATAACCCAGTGGGTTGTCATGCCGTAAAATCCAACCAACCAACCAACCAACCAACCAATTCGGTTGAGTTTTTTTTGTTGCTTTGTGTTAAAAGCTAACATTTGAAGTACGATCGAGCAGAAGGGTAATACTGTTGACTTTTCTGGGATATAAAGTGTGTGTTAGATGCCTACTCTTATTTATAGACTGGGCGATAGTCATGTGACCATATTATTGTCCAATCACTGGCAGTGCTCTGCTGCTGATAATGTTACTTATACCGGCTGTTCTAATCTTAGCTACTCACAACTACTTGAATCTTCGTGGACGACGGACCATAGGATTATACCACAGGACTTATTCACTTACCAAAGGATTCTATAACTCAGGACTTACTTACTTATTTACTTTAAGTTCTTTACAACTGGCCAAGGATGGCGGCAAGATACTTAACAAATACCTCTAAAAAAGATGTGTCCTGAGTATGACACTTAAGTGCACCTGATGACGAGGCTCAAAGTTTCGTGATAGCTCCCGATTACGACGAGAAGATTGCCGATTATACCAAGAAGGTTACCGAGTTCGAAAATAAGGTTCCCGAGTCCGATAAGAAGGTTCCCTAATCCGAATAAGTTCCCGAGTCCGACAAGAAATACCTGAAGAAGGCCGGAGGGCACATCGGCCGAAACATTTTACTGATAGCAATGAAGATGAGGACAATAGTACGTCTACTCCAAATAATAGTAAGAAGAATAAAATAGGTAACATAAAAACAAGAATATGTAAAGAATAAAAGTTTATGCAACGAATAAAAAAGGGACGTGGTTTAATGGTTATAGTCATACGAAATGGACATGGCGACACGAGTTTAAATCTTGTTTGTATTCTACATTTAATACCCTTTGGAAAGGTATGCACCCAACAATGTTCCCTCCACTAATGTGTAAATAGAAGTGCAGATGGTTCTCTAAAAACCCAGGCAACTGGTCTAGAAGAAAAACTCTGAATTCAAATCTATTTCTTCCGCTTACGAAATTGGCCTTGTGCCACATCCAGCTCTTGCAGTGATGTTGATAAATATGTAAAACAACTATATAGAAAATATTTTTATCAATCTATATATAGATATATCTAAGATATAGATCTATCTATCTATCTATCTATCTATCTATCTATATATCCACACACACACACACACACACACATATATATATATATATATATATATATATATATATATATATATATAGTTATGAGATTATTTTTAACTTTTTAAAAAATCCCGTGCAACACTGAGTAGCTCTGCTAGTATAGTATAAAGATTTGTCAAAACAAACATATAGAAAAATATTTTTATCAATCTATATATAGATATAGCTAAGATATAGCTATATCAATCTCTCTCTCTCTCTTTCTTTCTCCCTCTCTCTCTATACCACACACACACACACACACACACACACACACACACATATATATATATATATATATATATATATATATATGTATATATATATATATACATATGACGATAGAAGGGTTGGAGTAAAATCCGACAGTATGGGTGAGGTAAAAAGAAAAGTGAACAAAAATAATGACTCAAACAAGTCCAAGTAGGAGAGACATATTTCGTCCTTCTAACGCGAAGAACATCCTCAGTCTGACTTTATTCAAAGCAAAATACGTACATTTGTGTTTATAGAAGAGAAAGTGAGTTAGTCGTGGAATAGAGGAGTAGGGAGGTTAGGGAGAATTTTGCTTTGAATAAAGTCAGACTGAGAATGTTCTTTGCGTCAGAAGGACGAAATATTTCTCTGCTACTTGAACTTGTTTGAGTCATTATTTTTGTTCACTTTTCCTTTTACCTCGCCTCATATATATATATATATAGCTCAGTCGGTAGAGCGTTCGGCTAGAAACCACAAGGTTCCTAGTTCGATCCCGGTCCTCGCCAACTCAGCGTATGAGTAGCACAGGGATCTGTGCGGTAAAGTAAGGAGCTGATGGGAGGTTTGGCGCTCCACCTCAGATGCAAAAACAATCTCCTTGGTCTAGCGCTAGTGAAAAGGAGATAGACTCCCTCGCTGATTGGCTGATACCGACTTTAGGCCGCCCCGACGACTTTACTTACTTTACTTTTATATATATATATATATATATATATATATATATATATAGTTAAGAGCTTTATTTTTAACTTTCAAAAAATCCCCGGCAACTTTGAATAGTTCTGCTAGTGTAATCTAAAGATTTGGCCCAAACGTTGAAGAATCGAGTGAATGCCGGGCAACGCCGGGTAGCTCCGTTATTATAATCTAAAGATTTTTGGCCCTAATGCTGAAGAGTCGAGTTAATATGGGTTAAAGAGACTTAATGGACTTAGATTTCTATTTTTAGTTTTGAAATTGATGTCCTAAAATAACACAATACATCAATAGAATGATCCTCACTCGACGAAAATGTTTGAATTGTGCGAATTCTCTTTGTAATATTTGTAGAGGCTTTACAAAGCCAATGGAAAGGATGAACATCAGAGATTTTGTGAAGAGTGTCGACTTGGCTGAATTTCAATATAAGAATATTCTAGAAAGTGAAAGTTAGACGGGATATGCAAACGCAGATGTCATTTTCGAAATCAGCGATCCCAAATTAACTAAGAACAATTCGCAGACCTTAGTTTCTAAAAGGTAGGTTGGCAACCTTTATTTTACTCTCCTGAAGAGCAAAGAAAACACTGAAACAATACGTAACATTCGTCGGAACCACACACACACACACCACACACACACAGAGAGAGAGAGAGAGAGAGAGAGAGAGAGAGAGAGAGAGAGAGAGAGAGAGAGAGAGAGAGAGAAACCCAGACTCACACAAATACATACACATACAAATACATACACATACACAAACATGTCAGTATAGGTGTTACATAATTATTAGATTCCTAACACTTATGTGCCATTAGTGTAGAAACCAAAATGGCTGTTATAATTTGCAGCCGGCGGCCTTGAAGCATTGAGTGACTCGGTCTGACCTCAGTCTGATCCTCCTTCTGGGGAATACCGTGAGAATCAGTGGAGAAGACCCTCTTCCGGTTTAGATTAGAAAGAGAGTTTAGTTAAGTATCGGCCAAACCACGAAGGTGGTAAGTCGTGTTAAGTGCAAATCTGACTCAATCTGACTCTCAGGTAGTCTGGTGGAGATTTCGGAATAAAATATGATCTAAAGCAAATCGAAGTCTTGGGTTATTATCTAAAACTACCAATGACACAGGGTTTCTGATAAAGAGAAATACTCAATGGAAGACCAGACACGAAGTCCCCAAGACGAAGTCCAGACGCTGGAAAAAGAACGTAAGATACCACAGATGAGCAGAAGAATAATAGAAGTAAAGAGAGTATACAACATAGGCATTTGGATAAATGATATAATATGGTAGGAGCCAACGTTATAACGTTTCGGTTTGTTTAGCAAACCATTGTCAGAAGATTCATTTATACAGAAAGAAACTGGTTTGTATTTTGGGGCTCCTGAATATTACTAAAATATAAAAAGAGACAGAACTTAGCACCACGGAACCTTTAGCGTCTCTTTGCAAACTGTGTGACGCAATTTGGTCGATATATATATATATATATATATATATATATATATATATATATATATAATAAGTAATCCACAGACACGTGTTTCGAGGTATCACCTCTCATCAGTGCGGTTATACCTTAACAGCTACCCCTGCCGGGTTTGAGACCCGAATGAAATTTCGTTCGCCAAGCCTCTTATCCGTGCGACCAGAGGCAGCTGTCAAATATAGGAGAATATTTAATTGCTACATTTCTAAGCGGAAATAAATTCACTAGAGTCCTCAAACTCTTTTGTAAACAAAGCGAGGGTTAGCTACACGCAAGAACGGTGAACTTTTCAATTAAATCCCTATTTAAAGAACTCTACCAAAGTGGGAGTATATATATAATAAATAAGTAATCCACAGACACGTGTTTCGAGGTATCACCTCTCATCAGTGCGGTTATACCTGAACAGCTACCCCTGTCTCCGGTTTATATATATATATATATATATATATATATATATATATGTATATATATATATGTGTGTGTGTGTGTATTGAAAAAACAAATGATGTTTACAAATGCATGGGATCATCAGGAGAGAATGTGCAACCGTTTCGGGGCCTTCCTCTCAACGGTTTTAAAAAGCAACAACGGCCCCCCTCACTGATATGAGGTCCCTCGGAATATCTGCATCGACCGCATGTAGATCGGTTTTCAACAAAAATAAGACGGGATGAAATGACCATTAGAAGAAAGAATGCACAAACAGAACGCTGCTAGTCAAAAGTTGGAATATTTCAAAAAATGCGATGTCTGTATTAAAAATAAAATGAATTTTATTTAAAAATAAAATGAATTTTATTTTAAATTTTTAAAAAATCAGAAGCACTATAGTTTATAATAAGACTCAAAAGAGCCTGATGTAAAATTATTTAAAAATGTGTATAATTATATAAAAAGTGTATAGTAAATATTTTGTAGAAGACCGATCTACATACGGTCGATAAAGATATTCCGAGGGACCTCACATCACAATGATAAGACAGCGATAAAGCAAATAAAAAGTGCTCAATACGTTAGTAGAGCACATTTATTATCTATGTATTATATATGTAGAAGTACACTGTAATAACCTAATCGGTTTTCACCATAAGGATCTTCAGGGTTAAATCCACTGGATTAATCAAGATATTGATTAATTGCAGTCGATTTCACGTGTGTGTTTTTTTTCGCGAAAAAACACACACATGAAATCGACTGCAATTAATCAATATCTTGATTAATCCAGTGGATTTAACCCTGATGATCCTTATGGTGAAACTAGAGTAGGTTATTACCGTGTGTCTCTATAATATATATATATATATATATATACATATATGTATATCATCATCATCATGTCGCGCTGATGGTTTGAGTGTTATGTGACAGGTGTATTTGCGAGTAGTGCTAGGTCATCTGCATAGTCTGCGTCCGTAATAGTAAGTGCTGGATATCGCCTGCTTCTTGCTTTTTTTAGTGTGAGGCCTTTTTCTTTTATGGGGTCGAGTGATGTTCGGGGTATGTAGTCTAGGCATATTATGAATATATATGGTGCTAGTGTATCCCCTTGTAGGACTCCGGCGACAATGTCTGTGTCGCCATCTGGTGATCGTACCATTGCTTTTGTATTTTGGTAGAGCATCATTATGGCATTAACTGTTTCCTTGGGGAGGCCATATGCTAGCAGTATTTGCTCCATTTTTCCTCTGTGTATGGAGTCAAATGCTTTGGAGAAGTCTACAAATAGTAGTGTTGCCTCGAGATTCTTTGCTCGGAGCCCTTCTATGATTCGGCGAATGGTCAGGATCTGTGTTGTTGTAGATCGATTTCTGCGGAATCTCGGGTCGGATGCGATTAATATATATATATATATATATATATATATATATATATATATATATATAAGGGCCGTTTTTCCGTTGCAATAGCATTAATACATTTTCCAACAGTGCTCAGAATATTAAAAAAAAAAGCAATATGGTCTTTCACTGGAGAAAAAAAATGAGAAGTAGGGAATAAATAAAGGAATAGTATAACCCGCACGCGATAATTAGAAAAATATAAATTAACATAGAATTAAACCGTTATTATTAACTTCATCGTCCTAGTTATGTATAGGGTAGGGTCCTGATAAAATCATTTTAATTGAAAACCTGATAGAATAATAACTGTTTTCATCTTCTAGTATTCCTAATATATATATATATATATATATATATATATATATATATATATATATACTAAACTTGTCGGTAAACCCTTGCGTTAAGAAAAAACCCGGCAAATAGTTTGATTGTAAAACTATACTATCAAACATCAAACTTTGAAAAAAAGAAAAGACCAAGATAGTCGTACCAACCGAATATAATCGGTTGATACTATAATACTTGGCAAAAGAAAAACAATTTATATATATATATATATATATATATATATTATATATATATATATATATATTCATACAAAAACCGCTAGGATATACTAAAGCTAATAAGTAAAGAGTGCTCAATACTACGTAGAGCAACTAATAAAGATAAACCTAATGAGTCAGATATACCTACTAAAAGTTTCGCTTAGTGCTCTTCAGGGCTAAGATCTTAGCCCTGAAGAGCTCTAAGCGAAACTTTTAGTAGGTATATCTGACTCATTAGGTTTATATATATATATATATATATATATATATATATATAGAGAGAGAGAGAGAGATAGATAGATAGATAGATAGATAGATAAAATATCCGAGTACAGGTAAGTTGGGGATGATTCTATTGGGATCATGTATATACCCCGTATATCAACAATGCATGTACATGCACATGCACACCTATAGATTTACACAAGGATTATTTCAAATCCCCCCACACATATATGTGTGTTTGTGTAATGTTTAAAGTCATGGGAAATGGACTCGTCGCTACAAGTTCAAATCCTGGATGTGGTAATTGCATTTCACTTAGCGCTAATACCCTTGGGAAAGATATGGATCCTACTGTACCCCCACCTATGGATAAATAGTAGGGTAGACTGGGCTCTTTAAGGCAACCGGTCTAGGATAAGGAAAACTCTGAATTCAAACCTGTTAATCTCTGCTTAAGAAATTGAACTTGTGTCGCACCCTGCTCGTGCGGAGGGGTTGGTAAATATATATATGTGTGTTTGTGTGTATGTGTGTGTGTGTGTGTGTGTGAGTGTGTGTTTGTGTGTGTCTGCCTGTCTGCCTGTTGTGTGTGTGTCCGTATAGTTATAATATCAATACTTGATTTGTTTCCCAGACTTCCCGCTCTGTTCAACGACCCAAACATTTATATTATCCGAGACCTTATAAAATCCGCATTAACTTCAACGCGCCAAGCGTATATGATGTGCAACCTTCTTCCTCTAAGGCGCGAAAATCGAAACACCTTTAATGGAAATGGCACGATTGGAGCTGTGCTTTTAATAAAAGACTCAGTTGTTTCTATTATACGTGACGTAACCGTAACACCCAGACCGCTTCCTCGATTACGCCTGCTCCATTAGATCGGTGTTCAAATGGCATATTTAATGCTAGAGATTTCTGCTGTAATATTCTCTGATCGAAACGACAACGTTGCCTGGCCTCTGTCCGGACGGTCAGCCCATTGTAACTTTATTGAATGACTGAATAGACAGTAATTAGAGAGAATCGTCTTTATTGGTCATACGCTTGGCTAAGCTAAAGTTTCCAATGCTAATAAGACCAATCAGAATGGAAGAGGCTGTGTTAGGATGTTAGTGTTTGGGCAATGGGGTCGGTTTGGGGGGTGGTTCTCAGCAAAAGTGTTGTTAAATATGGTTGACTTCCGTGAGAGAGAGAGAGAGAGAGAGAGAGAGAGAGAGAGAGAGAGAGAGAGAGGAGAAATATATCGCTAAAGAGACTTGTGGTTAAATATTATTGACTTTATGAAGATAGATAGATAGATAGAGAGAGAGAGAGAGAGAGAGAGAGAGAGAGAGAGAGAGAGAAAGAGAGAGAGGGTGGGAGAAATATATAGCTAAAGAGACTTGTGGTTAAATATGATTGACTTTATGAAGACAGAGAGAGAGAGAGAGAGAGAGAGAGAGAGAGAGAGAGAGAGAGAGAGGAGGGGGTAGAGAGTGAGAGACAGTGTGTGTGACAGATAGAGAGAGAGAGGGGAAAACATACAGATCTTAAGTGAAGCTTAAATGGTTAAATATAGTTGAGAGGGAGAAGGAGAAAAAGAGTGTTTGAGAGAGGGGATACATATACTGAAAGAGAATTGTGGTTAAATATGGTTGATTTTAGAGAGAGAGAGAGAGAGAGAGAGAGAGAGAGAGAGAGAGAGAGAGAGAGAGAGAGAGAGAAAGAGAGAGAGAGAGTCAGACAGAGAAAGGGGACGACAAACAGACCTTAAGTGAAACTTAAATGGCTAAATATGGTTGATATATATATATATATATATATATATATATATTATATATATATATATAAGGATTTTTGACATTCCCCTGTCAGTCTCACTGTGTCAAGAATCTATACAATATGTACTGGTGTAATCGTTAGCAAGCCAGATTTACAGCCCATTGTTAATGAGTTTGATTCTCATATGGCGCCCCATACTTCTGGCCTTGTGCATGTATTAAGAATGGTTACATAAATATAATTGTTTGGGTAGCTGTTCTGTTTTATGGCATGTTAACCCTTTTCTTGTTATCTACTGCCGAATCAAGTAGTTTTGATAAACAAAAGTTGCGTACAGTACCTGCTGTTGCTCAAGTGGTCACCCGAATAAATAACACGCCCATTGCTGCTTAACTTGTTTAATAAGGAATATTATTTTTTTAACCGCAGATGAAGTTTAAAAAATGGACACTACGCCATCGTCATTAACAAACGGAAGGAGGCCAACACATTATTATTATTATTATTATTATTATTATTATTATTATTTACTAGAATCGGGAACCTTCTTATCGTAATCTAGGCTGCAGGTTCAATCCTGGTCAGGGGCGACAGTAACATAGAATAATAATTAACACAACTTAATATCTGTACCACAGTTATGGTGAGCGGAATGAGAACATGATACCGCGTGGATTGAATAAAGGGTTGGATTCAAAGTTCCATCATGGCTACTGATTACAAGAAGGTTCCCGATTACGACAAGAAGGTTTCAGAGTTCGAAAAGGCTCCCAAGTCCTACAAGAAATACCTGAAAAGGGCCGGAGAGCACATCGGCCAAAACGTTGTACAGTTAACAATAAAGATGAGGACAATAGTCCGAATGATCAAAATAATACCAAGCTAATAAGTGTTATTGTTAGCAGCGAATCTATACAAATTAAAATCTAGGTAAGGTTTGATGCCTCGAAGAGCCAAACTACCTACTGGGCAGCCGCAAGGGTAGTCTTTTCACTTCCAGTAATAAATTCAAAATGAAAAGGATGAGTAATGACTGTCGGCAAATTGACTGGAGGAAGAACAGAGTAGGGGTCAGTGGTGTCAGAAGAGGAAGGCAGCGATGATTTTATAGAAATTTACACGATGCTGAAGCCGACAGAGATACCAGGATGTTCAAAATTATGAGGTATTTTACTGCTATCGTGGCCGTCAACTTGTTCTTGAAATGTAGGTTGCAGTACTGGGTCATAAAACGAAAGACAGACAGAGAAATAGAAATGCGTTATAATATATATATATATATATATATATATATATATATATATATACTTGTGTGTGTGTATATATACATATATATAGTATGCTTGCGCGTGGGTGTGTGTAAAAAGGTTCCATTTACTTTTCATCTATGCTTCTGTCAATCTGTCTTTCTCAGTTCGTATCTCTCAAGATGTTCTTGCTTGTCTATCTCTATTAGACAGGAAAAAGTCACGCAAATATAAAGATAGACATATATATCTTATTATAACGGAGATTGTGTGTTTTTCTGTCTGTAACCGAAACTATATTACTACTCAAGCCACAATTCCCTTAGTTATTTACATCCATTCTCCAT
>CM042149.1:121094864-121114864 GCA_023376005.1 Doryteuthis pealeii
TCCACTTCATTCTTCTGTCCTTTCACTTTTTTCTTTCTTTCTTTCTTTCTTTCATATGGCACGTTGTTGTTGTTGTTGTTGGTGGTGGTGGTGGTGTTTTTCTTCTTCTTCTTGTTCTTCTTGTTCTTGTTCTTGTTCTTGTTCTTGTTCTTCTTCTTCTTTATTTCTATCTTTCATATGTTATTTTTCTTTTTCCTTCCTTTCCTCTTACTTTCTTTGATATGTAATATTGTTGTTGTTATTGTCGTTGTTCTTCTTCTTTTTTCCAGTTTTTCTTCTTTCCATCATTCCCACATCCATATTTCTTTTCTGCGCTTTGTCCATCTTCTTTTTCTTCTTCTTCTTCTTCTTCTTCTTCTTCTTCTTCTTCTTCTTCTTCTTCTTGTTCTCCTTGTTCTTCTTCTTCTTTCCGGTTTTTCTTCTTTCTATCTTTCTCACACCCATCTTTCTTTTTGGTCTTCTTCTTCTTCTTCTTCTTCTTCTTCTTCTTCTTCTTCTTCTTCTGACTGGAGTTCAAATTTGTTTACTACGATATTGAAGTCCAGCATATTCACCATTACGCCCTTTAAATTTGAAAACATTTGAGTCATCAAATAAAACTTCCATTTAAAATGCATAAGGTTGGAAATACTTAAAAAAAAATAGTCATATTGAACAAAGCATAAATAAATAAATAATAGTATTTCATATGATTTAGAATCTAATTACATAAAACTTATTTGAAACAGAAGGGGATATAATTGAAGAATACAACAGTTTCGATGTTGGCGATTCTTTACTTTTTTTGTCTTCTGTCCTCATTCTACTCTCTTTAGTCGTCTTGCCTTTTTGGTTTTGTCTTCTTTACAATTTCACCTTCTTACTGTCCCGTTTCTTTTAACCCTTTTCGTTGCATTTATCTTGTCTTCTTCTTCTTCTTCTTCTTCTTCTTCTCATTATTATTATTATTATTATTATTATTATTATTATTATTATTATTATTATTATTATTATTATTATTATTATTATTATTATATCTGTCTCTGCAGTATATCCTTTCTTCTTTCTCCTTTCAACTATATTCTCATTCAATTTCTTCTCTTTCTTTAACTTTCCTTCCTTTTCTTTTCTTTTTCATTCCTTTTGATCTTCTTTTTTTTTCTCGTTCTTCTTTTTCATTTTCTTCTTCTTGTCCTCTTGCTTTTAATTTATATTCTCTCTCTCTCTCTCTCTCTCTCTTTCAATCTCCCTCCTCTCTCTCTCTCTCCCTGCCTCTCTATCTCTCTCTTTTAAATCTAGCCTTCTCATCAAACATCTTTTTTCTGTCATTCTTCTTCTGCTTATTTTCTTACTTTTTCCATCTTTTTGTTCTTTTTGTCCTTGTTCTTATTTTTCCTGTTCTTCTTGTCCTCTTGCGTTTAATTTGTATTCTCTCTCTCTCTCCCTCCTCTCTCTCTCCCTTTCTCTCCTTAAATCTAGCCTTCCCCACAAACATCTTTTTTCTTTCATTCTTCTTTTGTCTTTCTCTATTCTTTAAAAAATCTTCACTTTAATAAAAAAAAAACCCTTACAAACCTACCTTCTTACTATCTTATCACCGCCCTACTATTTACATCATTCTTTAATATCTTCTGAACCCTCTCTGTGCTTCTTCCCTTCGACACAATAGAGTCTCTTAAACGTTGATATTATTTTCTTACTTTTATTTTTACCATTTTTTTTCATTCCAGTTATTCCTGGAATTGAATCTAAAAGCTTTTAAGCAATTGTCCTCCTGCAAGTCTGGCGGGAACCTGTAGCGTTCCGGCATTCTGAAGATTTAATGTGTCTTATGTTACGTAAGAATCGATTTTAATCGGCGGCGTCAAGTGCCGTCTCTAAAAATCAGACGGTCTGATGGGGAAGTGGTTCCCTCAAGCGACAGTCCTATTGGCTTTTTATTCACATTCAGGTTTTCCTTTTTTTATTCAACATTGATGTCATCGAGTTAATCCAAGCTCAGCACGAGTACAGTCTCACTTAGTGGTTAATACAAGGGATGATCAAAAAAAGTATTTGGGTCGTTGTACATATTAGTTGAGCAAATAACTGTGGCTTGAATTTTAAGACCCAAAAGGTGACAGTTGAACATGCTCAATATGTAGGTAATAGTAGGCGTGATAGAAATAGATATTTAAGCGTTGAACGTATTAGATGGGCAAAGAACTGTGAGTTGAATTTTAAGACCTAATAGTGACCGCCCTGTCACCGGGGCGTTAGAATGCACCAACTGCACCTCTGCAGAGGGGTAAGACTCCCCAAATGGGACCACCTGTTGGCTGTGGGTGACGACCTGTGATGCTTAAGGATAGAGCCCAGGTGGATGAGCAGTTCATGACATGTAATACTCCACTTTGGCCATATCTTGGGCTAGACGGCCGGTCGGAGAGGCCTCCTCCGATCAATCGGCTGGTCTCGTCAAGCCCTAGCACCTATATGATTTTTCCAACCCTATTGCCCTTATGGCAAGCCCCAATCCCTTTTATCATATGCTTGCTAGAAGGCGGTGGCTGCGGGTCTACATGCCCTAGGAGTTACGTTGAACTCTATCTGATGGTGAGGTTCCAGTTCTGGAGGTTTGGGGAATGTGGAGTACCCCTTCATCACCATTGCTCCCTGGTCCACTCTGACTCGGAGTGGTAGTACCTGTTAGGGTCCCATCTATGGGTTAAATAGAAAAATGTATTTATAAAAAAATTGTATTATCCATTAAGAATTGATTTATTTCAAAACTTTATCGGCATTAAATGACCCACTGAGCTTGATATGCCGTAAAACAGACCAAACCAAACCAAAACCTAATAGTGACAGTTGTATAGTCACACTTTGTAGTTAATACGAGGCGTGATTGAAAAAGGTATTAAATTTGTTGTGCATATTAGTTGAGCACAGAACTCTGGCTTGAAATTTAAGACCCAAAATAATCTCATCTTGTAGCTAATATCAGGTATGGTCAAAATTAAATATTTGAGTCGTTGTGCATATTAGTTGAGCAAGAACTGTCGCTTGAATTTCGAGACCCAAAATTGACAGTTGCATATTCAGAGTTAGTAGTTAAGAGAATGCCTAATCGAGAGAAAATAGTATTTGAGTCGTTGTGCATATTAGTTAAGAAAGACCAGTGGCTTGAATTTTAAGAACCAAAAGTAAGAGTTGGATAGTCTCTTTAGTAGTTAATACAAGGTTTAATCGAAAAAGGTATTTTATTTGTTGTGCATATCAATTGAGCAAATCACTGTGCCTTGGATTTTAAAACATGAAAGAGACAGTATTATAATCCCACTTTGTAGCTAATACAAAGTATGTTCGAAAATAAGTATTTGAGTCGCTGAGCATATTAGCTGATCTCAGAATTGTGGCTTGGATTTTGAGACCCAAAAGTGACAGTTGTATAGTCATACTTGGTAGTTAATACTATGTGTGATCGAAAAAATAGTAACTGACTGTTGAGAATATTAGTTGAGCAAGAATTGTGGCTTGAATTTTAAGACCCAAAAGTGACAATTATATCGTCTCATTTAGTAGTTAATACAAGGTATGACGAAAAAATATTTGAGTCGTTGTACATATTGATTAAGCAAGAACTGTCACTTGAATTTTAAGAGCTGAAAGAAATAGTTGTATAGTGATACTTATTAGTTATTACAAGGCGTGATCAAATTGTAATTGAACATTTTGTGAAATTTACTCGAGTAAGAACTGTGGCTTAAATTTTAAGACCTAAATGTGACAATTGCATAGACTCACTTAGTAGTCAAAACAAAGTGTGATCAAAATAAAGTATTTGAGTCGTTGTGCATATTAGTTGCGCAAGAGTTGTGGCTTGAATTTTGAGACTCAATAGTGATAGTTGTTTAGTTACACTTAATAAGTAATACAAGTAATGAATGAAAAAAGTATTTGACTCGTTGTGCATATTAGTTGAGTAGGAACTGTGACATGAATTTTAAGACATGAAAGAAACAGTTGTATAATCCCACTTTGTAGCTCATACAAAGTCTGATCGAAAATAAGTATTTGAGTCGCTGACCATATTAGCCGAACAAAGAAATTGAGATTTGAATTTTAAAATTCATAAGTGATAGTTGTATAGTTTCACTTATTGGTTAATACAAGGCATGATCGAAAAAAAAGAAAAGGTAACTGAGCGTTGAGAATATTAGTTGAGCAAAATGTGTGTTCAATTGTGGCTTGAATTTTAAGACACACAAGAAGACAGTTGGACAGTTACACCTAGCAGTTAATACAAGACATGGTCCAAACATATTTTAGCGTTGAAAGTATTAGACAAATTTGGCTTGAATTTCAACACTCAGAAGTGACAATTATATAGTCTCATTTAGTAGTTAATACAAGTCATGACGTAAAAGATACTTTAGTCGGTGTGTAGAAAGTTTTGTAGAAAAAACAAGATGTTTAAAGTTTTGCTGACAGAAATCTGTTTCAACCATATGCGGTCTTTATCAAAGCAACATTGTAAACGGAAAATCGAAATAAATATATCATTATTCACGAGGCACAGAACGCTCTCGATCAGTACCGGAATTTTCAAAATTTTTAGAAAATTCCGGTACTGATCGAGAGCGTTCTGTGCCTCGAGATTAATGATATATTTATTTCGTTTTTCCGTTTACAATGTTGCTTTGATAAAGAACGCATATGGTTGAAACAGATTTCTGTCCGCAAAACTTTAAGCATCTTATTGTTTTTTCTACAAAACTTTCTACACATATTGTCGGATTCATATCCATTTTTAGTCGTTGTGCATATTAGTTGAGCAAAAACCGTGGCTTGAATTTTAAGACACAAAAGTGACGGTTGTATAGTCTTATTAGTAGTTAATACAAGGTCTGATCGAAAACATTTTTTGACTCGTTGTACATGTTAGTTGAACAAAGAACTTTGGCGAAAGCGAGAGTTGTATAGTTTCGTTAATTCTAAGCGTGATTGAAAAAGGTATTTGACTCGTTGCGAATATCATCCGAACAAAGATCTGAGACTTGGATTTTATGACCCAAAAATGACTGTACAGCTATACTCATTCAAAGGAAAATCTAGGGGAGTAAACACCACAATTTTATCCGGAGCTACGGTGGTGTGATGCTGAACAGCGCTATCCAAGTGACACTATCGTTGTAAAATTGCATTGTCTTTTTTGTTTTCTTTGGACCCCAACGGCAGTGTGGATAGGGGGACCCGCTGCTGGAGTGACAGCTCATACTCCAAATCAACCAACCCAGGTTTGGTGGTCCCACGTTTTTTGGACACTACGCCATCATATCTAGTAGATGGATGGATGCCAACGATGGTTGCCCCACTTGAAGTTCGACGAAACCCATGAAGAAAAAAACTAGATAGGACCTACACAAAAATCCTGCGATCTGTTTTGAACAATTTATGAAAGAAACATCACACAGAGCAACAGCTGTACACACAATTACCCTCATCTCAAAAAGCATCGAAGACGAAAAAGACATTCTGGATGCTGCGGAAGAGGTAGTGACGAACTTATAAGTAACGCGGTCCAACGCCGGTGTTTACTGACCAGAAAAAAAAAAACTTATATTAATCAGCTCTGTGCGAATATTGTAGAGAACATACTGACAGCACTTAACGATCGCTTCGGATTGCGAGAGATTAATAGATTTTTAAAAAATATTGTAAAACAAGGAAAATGAAAGAAGAAACTTTATATATATATATATATTAATATTTTGAAGGCCAATACAATGCGTATGAAAAATAAAAACAAAAAGATGTTATTTTTGTCTTATCGATTTCGAAGCATGAACTTCATCATCAGAGTTTCGTATCAGAAATGGATGTGCTAATGAACGTTGACCGGATGACAGACAATATTAGATATATTTGTTCTCAACAAACAAACAAAAGGGAGAAATAAGATATTACAGTTATTCGCCGATTTCATTCATAAAGGAGGAGAAGAAGAAAGAGAAAAAAAGGAGAGGAAAAGGAAATAAGAGAAATTATAACCACACAAAGAAAAACATAAGCACGTTCATTTCTGATAGGAACCTCTGATGATGAAGTTCATACTTCGAAATCGATAAAACAAAAAGATGTTATTTTTGTCTTATCGATGGCCTTCAAAATATTAATATATTATAACATACTTAACAATGCTTCAAGCAAATTACCAATTTGCTTTATATATATATATATATATATATATATATATATATATATATATATATTGTTGTACTAGGTTCCACGTATGTTTCTTAGTTGGTATATATATATATATATATATATATATATATATATATATATATATATATATGCGTATTTATACATATTTATCTGTCTATAATATATATTGTTTGGGATTTAGTATGAAGCATTGGGTGGGAAATATAAGAAACTCAGTTTTTGAATGTTAAGTTTCGTTTTATTTCGTTAGATTTTGGGGGTGTTTAAACCCCTTGTTCGGAAGTGATAGACTGGCTAATATATATATATATATATATATATATATATATATATATATATATATATATATATATAAGTTAAAGGAAAGGAAATGAATCCGACGGTATGAGTATAGATAAAATGGTTATGAAAACACAACAAAATGCTGTTAAAGTGAAAAAATTTTATAACATATTCATAGCTAATATTGAACAATATTTCGATTTTATAAAAATCATCTTCAGTATAAACAAGCTCTGAATATGATTTTTATAAAATCGAAATATTGTTAAACATTAGCTATGAATATGTTATAAAATGTTTTCACTTTAACAGCATTATGTGGTGTTTTCATATCCTTTTATCTATACTCATATATATATATATATATATATATATATATATATATATATATATATATATATACTGACCCTCCAATAGAATAGTATGTGACACAAGGTAAATTTCTTGAATGGAGTTTAACAGGTTTGAATTCAGTTTTCTCTATCCTAGACCTGTTGCCGTACCAATGTTAAAAAGCCCAGTGTTCCCTACTATTTATCCATAGCTGGAGGGAGAATACTTCGACTCGTTCCTTCCCCAAGCATATTAGCACTATGTAAAATGCAGTCAGCATAATCCTGGATTTGAACTCCCAACACCGAATAACATAAAGTACTTTGGGGTTGCTACAAAAATGACAACAAACAAGTGGGAAAAACAACGTGACGACATTAGAGCGACTAATAGAAAACAACCCGACCAGGAGAGGAGATGGGCGCTGGGGGATCATCGGAGTAAGGGCCATGCAATAATTGTCTATTTCATTCCCGGTGAATACAGCTTCTGTGACAGTACTTTTGGGAACTGACCTCGGACTTTATAACTGAAAGGGTGATGTACACGAACGATGGATAGGTAGGTCCTAACAAAAATGTGTATTAATGTACAGCTTTATTTATTCCCAAGCGAAAAGAAAGCTATTGAAATGTCGTCATCTGCTTATATTCACTAGAAGCTTTTAGTATTTAGTAAGACATTAAATGTTTAATACCTCACGTTGTCAAGACCCTTTTAACCCGAACACCATGCGTGATGACGGCTGGGTCTTTAATGCGAGTTCAATAAGCAAGTACAAGTGAAATCTCTAAAAAGTTTCTGAAAATATCAGAAAGAAAGTGATTACTTTGCGCTTATTTGGCTATTTCCAATATAATACATTATTTACACCGCATATATATGTACTAAATAATATCCTATGGACTCTGACGCATGGACACACCAGTGTTGGTCAACGAGTAAAAACTTGCATTTCCCAAGTCTGTGCGTAAACAGTATACCGACTAGACGACTTATCAAGAGCGTTGACCGAGAGAGAGGGAGAGAGAGAGAGAAGAAGAGAGAGGGAGAGAGAGAGAGAGAGGGGGAGAGAGGGGGAGAGAGGGGGAATTTTGTGAACGTGTTGGGTAAGAAAAAAGTCCCATAATGGTGTAATGAATTCAGAGTTTTTCATCTCCTAGAGTTATTGCCATACCAAGGTTATACACACACACACACACACACACACACACACACATATATATATATATATATATATATATATATATATATACTTTGGTGTGGTACCACATTTCTTGGTATAAGGTGATTCTAGGCTGGTCAGTGGTCTGAATAAGCTCGTGGGCATACTCACGAGTGGAAATGGTCCATAACCACGATACCCATGGTATTTAAGGGCTTTTTATTCACAAATATATATATATATATATATATATATATATATATATATATATATATATATGAGAGATGTGAGGAGGTTAATCCGATAATATAGTAGACAAACCCGGGATGTTATGGAAACTGGATGTTAATTGTCGACGATGCAACGTTTCGGCCATTTTGACCATCATCAGGACAAAAGCCCAGTTCTAGCTTCAATGAAGGACATTTTCAGAATGGTGAAAAACAGTAGGTTGTCAGTAGGAGCAGGGGTAGCTGGGGATGGGTGGTAGATTTTCTTCCCTCTAAATGGGGAGTGTTTTATCCACCACCCATCACCCCAGCCACCCCTGCCCCTACTGACAACCTACTGTTTTTCACCATTCTGAAAATGTCCTTCATTGAAGCAAAAACTGGGCTTTTGTCCTGATGATGGTCAAAATGGCCGAAACGTTGCATCGTCGACAATAAACATCCAGTTTCCATAACATCCCGTGTTTGTCTACTTTTCTCCACTCATATATATATATATATATATATATATATATATATATATATATATATAACAATATTACCGTAAATATGTTACTACTAAATAGCGAGTTCGATCCTTGCTGGATGACCCATACTCGAGACCTTGTATCATATCCAACCCATGGCGAACGGGTTGGATAAACACAGGGAATCCTATCATGGTGAATGTTTAGCGAGCTATTCTTACAGATCCATTAATACTGAATAGCGAGTTCGAACCTTGCTTGGTGCCTCATACTTGAGACCATGTGTCACATCATACGCGTGGCGAACGGTTCGGGTAAATACCAACTCATATACTAAAATATATAATATTATTATCATGGATATTCGGTGTCTATCAGTCTGTAACCGAAACTACGTCACAGCTTACGTCACAATACCCTCAGTAGCTTTATCAATGCGTATCATTTTGTAGTAAACATCATTAATACATAGAATAAATCTTATTTATAAACGATGTACCTATGAAAATCTGAGTTATATTTGCCTCAAAACAACCCACGTTATTAGTGTGTTTAAAATCCTACAATGTGTCTCATATATCACTAAGAAATAAAGGTTTACATGATATATGGTATGGTTAATTTGCATACTGCTTTTAACAAAACCAAGTTTAATAAATAATTACTTGGTGTTATTAATCTCTAACATTATCTTTTTATTCTCCAACGTTTAAAATCAATCCATGAATGATATAAACCAATTAGAATATAAGTAAATAATAATTGAAATGCTTGTAATCTTAATAATGATATCTTATTATAATGGAGATTGTGTGTTTTTCTGTCTGTAACCGAAACTAAATCACTACTCAAGTCACAATTCCCTTAGTAATTGACGTCACATTCACCATGAATTTATCCTTATTTTAACCTCAGTTATTAATAAAATTGTTTTACATTATTTATACTGTTAACCATATCTACATACTAACAACATGCAATTGTATTTATATATACAACAAAATAGCGGTTTACAGTATGAATGGGAAGGCTAATTTGCATATTGATATTAAAAATGTAATTTTAATAAATATATGCTTAGTATTATTGGTTTCTAACTGTTTGGTTTTATTTTAATGAATATAAGCAAAAATCTCTTCAATGAATCTTAAATGAAATCCATTAACAAGAAAAAATAACTGTCATTTTATTCTTTACTTCCTATTTTAACTAAATACTTAAATTTAAAAAAATAACAATGAAAGACAAGAGTGATGGAAGAATAAATTTCAGTTGTTCTATTTTTCGATTATACCCTCCTCTGTTTCAAATCTTTTTACCTGCATTCTTATTTAGTTTCATTAGCGTTTCTAATTTAATACGATATTTCATTACATTAAAACTGAAATACTTGCACCCGGAGGGTGCATATATTTGCTAGTCTTAATAATCATATAGTAAAAATAAGTGTAATCTTAATAATAATAATATAATTAGAATAAGAGTCATCTTTCTATAAGTGTTCTTATTTAATTTCGTTGGTCTTTAATTTCGTTAGTCTTTCTAGTTTAATATATTTAATATATTTAATATATCTTTTTATATATTCTAATATATTTAGTTCAGAATTAATGAAAAAATGAATGGACGAAATGAAAAAGCAAAAAATTAATAAATAAAAAGATCTTTTCCAAAGAACTTCTCTCTAGGTAAAAAATAAATTTTTAAGCGAAATCCTAAATGGAAAATCCTTTTCATTTTTACTGGACTCTTTTGAAGCATTGAATTAATATTATTAAGATATATAATATTGAATTAATTGAATATTAAGATATATAATATGAATGAATATGAATTAATATTATTAAGATATATAATATTGAATTAATTGAATATTAAGATATATAATATTGAATGAATATGAATTAATATTATTAAGATATATAATATTGAATTAATTGAATATTAAGATATATAATATTGAATGAATATGATTAATATTATTAAGATATATAATATTGAATTAATTGAATATTAAGATATATAATATTGAATGAATATGAATTAATATTATTAAGATATATAATATTGAATTAATTGAATATTAAGATATATAATATTGAATGAATATGAATTAATATTATTAAGATATATAATATTGAATTAATTGAATATTAAGATATATAATATTGAATCGCGTAGGAAGCGCGTGGTGTAATGGTTAAAGTCATGGGAAATGGACTCGTCGCACCAAGTTCAAATCCTGGACGTGCTAATTGTATTTCACTTAGCGCTAATACCCTTGGGAAAGGTATGAATACTACTCTCCTTCCAGTTATGAGTAAATAGTAGGGCAGACTGGGCTCTTTAACCTTGGTTAGGCAACCGGTCTAGGAGAAGGAAAACTCTGAATTCAAACCTGTTGAACTCCGCTTAAGAAATTGACCTTGTGTCGTATCCTGCTCGTGCGGAGGGGTTGGTAAATATATATATAATATTGAATTAATATGAATTAATATTATAAGATATTGGAGATGATAATAAGAAATTTAAAACTTAAAAATCAAAACTGAATAGAATAATAATATATTTTATATATTTGATATATTTCGTTAGTCTTTCTAGTTTAATATATTTCGTTGGATACTTATATTTGATTAAATACTTACGGCACGCGGGCGTATATTCTGGCTAGTTATATAAACATCTTAAAAACCTTGGAGGCAGAAGAAATTCTTAGTACCAATTTGGAATCAGTAGACATGATTTAGTGTAGTACTACATAATTTGTCTGACAAGCAGCTGGTTTATTTCCCATTCTTCGGGTGACTATGGTAATTGGTGGAAAGTTTTCATATTTGTTTATAAAACTTTTATAGTATTATTTGGATTATTCGGACTATTGTCCTCATCTTTATTGTTATCTGTACTACGTTTCGGCTACTGCGCTTCCGGCCTTCTTTAGGTATTTCTTGACGGACTCTGGGACTTTCTTGGGCTGTGGAACCTTCTTTTCGAACCCCGGAACCTTCTTGTCGTAATCAGGAACCTTCTTGTAGTAATCGGTATAATTAGTTAAACTGTTATATCGTAAGAATTACTTCCTCTTGTTGTAGCACTCTTCTTGCTAAATCCCTGATACCTTCTGACATAATGTGAAGTGATAGACAGAATGTGAAGTGAGAGACGGGTCAGTTTTTTTTTTTACTTAATTGCTAGTTACGACTAATTAGAATCTTCTTCCAAACATAAATCAATCCTACAACTAAGGAATAATTTAGTATAATTTTCGTGTCATTATCTAAACAGTAAAACGCCTTTAGTGCACAGATTGATTCGCTCGGCTTTACTATAATAATAGATAAATAATTACACCAGCTTTATTGTTGGTTGGATATATTGATAAACGTTTTCTTAGGGTTAGTGTAGTTAGATTTTTAATTAACGGGTTTTTCTTGCTAATATCTTGATCATTGTTAGTTTTTATGACTTTATTTTGGCCAGTCATTTTTTGGTCTTTCATGAATTCTGGACCATGGGCATATATCCTGTGCAAAGATAAATACAGGTCCCTACAGAGGGCAAATAGTTTTTCTTCGTAGTATCATGCCGGCATATCAATTGTAATAAGCCAACCTTTCGGCTGGCCGTTAGAACACACCGATTGCACCTCTGCAGAGGGTTAAGACTCACCCAATGGGATCACCTGTTGGCAGTGAATGGCGACCCGTGATGATTAAGAATGCTTAAAGATGGAACCCCATGACATGCAACACTACACTTTGCCTTTTACTTGGGCTAGACAGTCGGTCGGAGAGCCCCACCCCATCCGATCAATCGGCTGGTCACGTCAAGCCCTAGCACGTATATTATTGCCCCAACCCTACTGCCCCAGTGGCAAACCCAAACCATTTTTATCATATGGGTGATAGAAGGTGATGGCTGAGGGTCTTTGTGTCCTGGGAATTACGTTAAACTCTGTCTGATAGTGAGGTTCCAGTTCTGTGATTTTGGAGAAAGTTGGCCACCCCATCATTACCATTGCTCCCAGGTTAACTCTGACCCAGAGTGGTAATACATGTTAGGGTCCCATCAATGGGTTTAATTGAAAAATGTATTTATAAAAACAAAATTGTGCATCCATTAAGAATGAATTTATTTCAAAACTTTGTCGGCATTAAATGACCCACTGAGGTTGATATGCCGTAAAACAAACAAACAAACTAATAGAAATAAGAAAATATATTTATTAACTAAAAAAACGAATTATAAAATTCAATATTTTTAAGGGGACCCTGATTTTTTAAAAGGTACTCTTCCGACCAACAAACGAGAACCACAGTAAGAAACCGTTGGAGTTTTTGGTATATATATATATATATATATATATATATATATATATTAATAAGTCATCCACAGACACGTGTTTCGGCGTTTCACGCCTCTTCAGTGTGGCTAGACACAACTATCTTTGGCTAGGGTCGAACTCAGACTGACCGTATGGTAGACCGATATCTTATCCCCTCGTCCACTGACAGCCATAGCGGGGACTGGTGTTTTTAAACTATTAAGTACATAGGTTTGTTTATGTATTTTACAGATCAAATTTCCGGGGAAACGATCATTGCTTATATGCTTAGTAGTGAGAGTTAATTTAAATTACCAATTAGAGAGATCTACCAAATTTATAGGAGCATATATCAAACCCTCCGCACGAGTAGGATGCGACACATGGTCAATTTCTTAAGCAAGATTTAACAGGTTTGAATTCAGAGTTTTCTTTTTCCTAAAATAATTACCTAACCAAGATTAAAGTGCCGAGTTCGCCCTACCCATAACCTGAGGGAGAATGGTTGGATTCATACCTTTCCCAAAAGTATTAGCCCAAGGTGAAATGCAAACAGCCTAATCCAGGATTTAAACTCGGTTACGACGAGTTCATTTCCAACGATTTAAACCATCATATCACGCGCCTTATATATATATATTCAATTGTTTAGTTGGTCTTATAGAATGTCAACACTTACCGAAGTCAATTTAATAATTATGGTCTTCAATTTAATGTGATGCAAAAATCACTCTTCATCCCCTCCAGCTATGGACAAATAGTAGGGCTAATTGTTCCCTTTAACGATGGCTAGGGAACCAGTCTAGGGGACGGAAAAGTCCGAATCACAACCTGTTAAATTCCACTGAAGAAATTGACCTTGTGTCACATCCTACTCATGCGGAGAGGTTGCTATATATATATATATATATATATATATATATATATAATTATCTATTCAAGTCCAGGAATATATCTATCTATATGTGTCTATAAGTATATATATATATGTGTGTGTGTGTGTGTGTGTGTGCGTGTATGTTTATCTAATTGTCTGTTCAAATCTATATCGCAATCTATCTATTCATATATATATATATATAACTTGCTTCATTACAATAATTTATTTCAACCGTATTAATAACATGAGTCAAGTTTTTGTGATTACCTGAAGATGCCGTATTAATACGGTTGAAATAAATTATTGTAATGAAGCAAGTTTAGAGTTTTTTCTTCATTTACTAAACATCTTGGTCTGTCCTTCTACTCACTAGTATTAGGCACATTGAGCTCTCCTTATAGTCTACCTGCATCATCTTGGTTAAACCACACGATCAAGATCCTAACTACGGAATATATATATATATATATATATATATATATATATATATGTGTGTGTGTGTGTGTGTGTGTGTGTAGGGAGTTGTCTGTTTAAACCTATCTCGCTGTCTGCCTCTTCAAATACAGAAAATTCTCTATCTATCTATATGTTTGTCTGCTTGTCTATTTATCTGTCTATTCCTTCTTTCTCCCTTTCTCTCTCTTTCTCTCTCTTTCTATTTCACTATCTATCTATCTATCTATCTATAGATGTATGTTCAAAAACTATTTATTTGTCTGTTCAAATCCAGCTATCTCTGTTTGTCAGTCTGCTTGTCTATTTATCTGTCTGTCCATTCTCTCTCTCTCTCTCTCTCTCTCTCTCTCTCTCTCTCGCTCTCTCTCTCTCTCTCTCTCTCTCTCTATATATATATATATATATATACTTTGGTGCGGTACCAAGTTTCTTGGTACAAGGTGATTCTAGGCGGGTCCTAATTCTCTACCAGTAGTTTGTTGTAGAGTTCAGGTTCCGTATGAGAGCTCAATGTTTAATTATTTTAAACAGAGCAAAGTTATTTGGGAATAAAAGGCCTTAAATACCATGGGTATCGTGGTTATGGACCATTTCCACTCGCGAGTATGCCCACGAGCTTCTTCAGACCACTGATATATTTTATTTAGACAGGCACATGGCCAAATTCATTTTATATTCATACATTTCACCTCCCTCATTCAGGGGTGGTAATGAATATATATATATATACTCTCGACTGTTCAATTCCATCTATTTCAACTGGTTCTTATGTATGTATGTATGTATACATGTATGTATGTATTCATGAATGCATCTATCTATCTATCTATCTATCAATCCATCCATCTATCTGTCTGTTATTCTGTGATTTTATATTTCAACTGAGTGATTCGGTTGTTGGAAATTTCAAACTGGAACACTAGACGTGCGGCGCCTGACACACGGACACACATTGGTAACGGCCAGTTTAATAATAGTTCCAATAATTCAGCCTGTGAGTG
The DNA here is from genome assembly GCA_023376005.1 of Doryteuthis pealeii. NCBI lineage: Eukaryota > Metazoa > Mollusca > Cephalopoda > Myopsida > Loliginidae > Doryteuthis > Doryteuthis pealeii. Next base: position 121,110,195 of record CM042149.1, read on the forward strand.
ATATTTCGTCTCGAATGTACTGAGTTGGCATGCTCAATTGACGCGTGATCGGATGGTATCCATTTACTGGGAATGATGGCCAATTACTTGCCGCTTGGTCAGTTTGGACAATCGAACTTTTAATAAAACCTGTCAAAGAAAGATGAGATTCATCAGTTCTTCTCCATACCAAAATTTACAATCCTAACTAACATGAACAATCAGCATCTACCAACCAACCAACCAACCATTCTCTCTCTCTCTCTCTCTCTCTCTCTCTCTTCTATATATATATATATATATATATATATATATATATATAATATATATAAAGGGGCCGGATTAGCTCAGTGTGTAGAGTGTTCCTAGTTCGATACCGGTCCTCTCCAACTCAGCGTATGAGTAGCACAGGGATCTGTGCGGTAAAGTAAGGAGCTGATGGTAGGTGTGGCGCTCCACCTCAGACGCCAAAACAATCTCCTTGGTCTAGCGCTATTGAAAAGGGAATAGACTCCCTCGCTGATAGGCTGATACCGACTTTAACCGCCCCGACGACTTTACTTTACTTTATATATATATATATATAATATTTGTTTTGTGTGTGTGTATGTGTGTATGTGTGTGTGTGTGTGTGTGTGTGTGTATTAAATGTTCGGTTAAATGCTCGCCTCTTACTGAGAGTTACCGACGGCCTGATGAAAATTCAGTCGGGTTACGCTCCCGGTTCGAAGTAGCTGTTAAGCTTAGCCACACTGATGAGATGTAAACGTCGAAACACCGTGTCCGTGGATGATTATATATATATATATATATATATATATATATATATATATATATATATATATATAAATTTTTGGTACAGCTGAATTTGTATAGGATTTTGAAAAATAACGACATACTTTATTGATCACCAACATTTTTTTTTTGCGAAAGCGAAAATGGAAACTTTAGGGCCCTTTCGACCGGTTCTTTGACAAAAGTAACAACCGGTAGATCGTTTAAAAGTCACAATGTAAATCAAATGGGTAAAAGAGAGACTCAACCAAGTCAAATGGTGGGGTAACATGAAGGCAATAGGCATATATATATATATATATATATATATATATATATATATATATATATATATACACGTGTGTGTGTGTGTGTGTGTATCTGTTTTGTCTGGACTTACCAATTATATATATATATATATATATATATATATATATATATATAGGGGTAAAATTAGGAAATCAATCCGACAGTAATTAGAAGAATATAAACAATCAATCCAACAGTAATTAGAAGAATATAGACAAACACGGAATGTTACACAGGATGGAAGTTTATCATTGGTGATCATGTCGACGTTTAAACGTTTCGGTTTATATAAAACCTTCAGAACAATATGATGAAAGGTTCATAACCGTTCATTCATTAGCTTTCAATTTGACCTCATTTAAATTGAAATGGATCACGGTATTTATTAAACTACGATTTCGTCGCTGAATCGTAACATACAAATAAAGTGAGTAGGTATTGCAGATTCTCGCAATAACTGTTTACAGGCCCGACCGACTACAGAATGATTGCAACAAACTCCACTGGCACAGCCTGCAACCGAGTAACCTGGGGAACCAAAACTTAGAAAACAACGTTGGCTAGCACAACAGTTGATCAAAACACAAAATTTTACTATACTTTAGTTATGAGTGTTACGCACTGGCATCAAATTCTATATGCTATATAGCGGCTTCAAATTCACAACGCTAAATATTGTAGGTAAGTAGTCGTTGCGGGTATGTAGGAGCCAGACTTAAGAAACCACAGCACATGGGTATAGTAGGAGTTCTAACTTTATTTCTCTTCTCGGCTGTGGCGGCGAGCTTTGACAATGCCTACTACTACTGCTGGAATGGTGAGGTAAAGGGGGCTGGTGGGTACCACAGCCGTTGGCTGCAATGGACCGTGAGCGTCTGTCGCTCACTTGTTCTCCGTCCGCTGTCTCCTGTCTAACTCACCTCGGCTCGAACCCTCAGGCCTTTTATATTGATAGATACTCCTACGCCTCTTTATCTTTTGAGCTGATAACGGACCTTTGTTACATATTTCTTTATCTTCTCCCTGCTTCTTGACCGGAAAGTCTAGCTTCCGTTTTTTAACTTCTTTGTTCGCTTTTACCGGGAAAAAAGTCCTTCGTCATTTTTGTCGTCTTTTCTTTGTTTCGCTCGTACAATATACAATATGAGTTACAAACTCTTTCCGCAAAATAAATGTTAACCCGAGCAAGACAGATTTCACTACACAGTCTGAACGAGTTACAAACTCTTTTACTGCAAAAGAAATCTTAGCCCGAACAACACAGATTTCATAACACAATAGTAACGAATTACAAACTCCTTCCACCTTCCCCTACGTACCAGCAAAAAACTCCTTTTTATGCCTACTGGAGAGGAGGTTTCTAGGAAGGGCGAGTCCACTACCCGCTCACCCCTATCTTAAAATTAATTGTAACATAGTTAAATGTCTCTAATATAATAACTCTCCGTTCTCCCTCTTACTCACATAGAGAGACTAACATTATATAAAGAGGAGGTAATCAAGATATACATAGAGAGGATGGAAGTAATATGCAGAATGATAGTGAGAGACGGTTCAATTTTTGACCTAATTGCTAATTACGACTAATTAAAACCAAAATCATCATTGTAGAAGTACTAATTAACCCATTGGTGCTTGAGGGGTTAATACCTTCCCAAGTGTATTATTGGAAAAAGCGAACATAATGGCTCTATTATGCCACGGAAACTCTCGCCACGCACACACACACACACACACACACACATACACACATACATACATACATATATATATATATATATATATATATATATATGAGAAGTAAACAAACAGACGATGTGTTTTGATATGGCTTTTTTTAGCCGACAATTTTTGGGAGAATATGTACTTAATTGAAGTCGTACCTAGTATTTGAAAATTAATTAATTAATAATTAATGAATTAGGCGTGAATACCTATTCAAATGTAAGGCTAAACAAAACAAGAAAAATCAATCTCTGTATGTACATTTCAGCCTATTAGGCCTCATCATACTGTCCTGAAGTTGTTATATAAATATAATGTACATACAGAGATTGATTTTTATCGATTTGTTTAACCCTACATTTGAATAGGTATTCCCGCCTAATTCATTAATTATTAATTAATTAATTTTCAAAAATTAGGTACGAATTCAATTCCGCACATATTCTCCCATATATATATATATAAAGATAAATCTAATGATTCAGATGAACCTACTAAATGTTTCGCTTAATGATCTCAGACCTGAAGAGCATTAAGCGAAACTTTTAGTAGGTTCGTCTGACTCATTAGATTTATCTTTATTATTTGCTTTACTTAGGTATTGAGCACTTTTTTTCTCATTAGCTTTAGTCTCCTGGCCGTCTTATATAAATATATATATCTTATATATATATATGCATATACATTGTTTTTTTCTTTTGGCCAAAATATTGTACTAATAGATTATTTTTTGTTGGTACGATTATCTTGGTCTTTTTTTTTCGAAAAATTTTTTTCTTCCCGGTTGATGTTTGGTAGTATATTTTTACAATCAAACTATTTGCTGTTTTTTTCTCACCGCGAGGATTTACCAATAAGTTTGGTATATTTATATATATATATATATATATATATATATATATATACATACATGGAGATAGGATGGATGTAGTAGAATCCGACAGTATGAGGTAGGTAGAGGGATGGTGAACTTCCCCATCTCATCATCTCCTGCTGACATCAAACACACCAGAATTTTAGCCCCTCCCTTAACCCACCCCTGTGCCCATCCACTCCCAGCCTCTCTCACTTCCTGTATACTACTCTCACTTCATTCATGTCTGCCCTTAACCTCCCTCCCTCCCTCCACTTCCGCTACTAACTCACCCCCCTCACCAAATTTACATGTACTTGCACGAAATTTTGCTTTCAATAAAAATCATTTGACCGATGATGTCCGTATGAATTCGGACGAAACGTTTCAACTCTTAGATTTGTTTTGAGTTTTCATTTCTTGTTCACCATCCTTCTAACTACCTCATATATACATATATATATATATTCGTGTTTGTGTCTGTGTCTGTGTGAGAGAACAATGGTACTTAGTGTACACAAGCATTCAAATTTAAATAAATATACCTCTATTTGTATTCACTTGTACTGATAGCCGCAGATATCATTGATTCTGAGCCGAGGTATATTTCGCCCTAACCCTAACCTCGACCTTTTCCCGGCTCTTCTAACAAGCACGTCCTGTCCTCCCGGAGGCCATCTGATCGAAGGATAGGTGATCATCCTATCTGTCGCTGATGGAGAGAGGCTGGCAGCGAGAGAGAGCGAGAGAGAGAGAGAGAGAGAGAGAGAGAGAGAGAGAGAGAGTGTGTGTGTGTATGTGTGTGTACGTGTGTGTGTGTGTGAGAGAGAGAGTGAATGAGAGCGAGAGAGAGTGTGTGTGTGTGAGAGAGAGAGTGTGTGTGAGAGAGGGAGAATGAATGAGAGTGAGAGTGAGTGTGTGTGTGTGTGTGTGTGCGAGAAGAGAGTGGTGTGTGTGATATATATATATATATAATATATATATATATATAGTGAATGAGAGCGAGAGAGAGAGAGAGAGAGAGAGAGAG
>CM042149.1:121119864-121132364 GCA_023376005.1 Doryteuthis pealeii
GCACAGGGATCTGTGCGGTAAAGTTAGAGCTGATGGTATATGTGGCGCTCCACCTCAGACACAAAAAAACAATATCCTTGGTCTAGGCAAGTGAAAAGGGGATAGACTCCTCGCTTTCTGGTTGATACCGACTTTAGGCCACTCCGACGACTTAGATTTCTAATTCATGTTTCTTTCATTCAGTTCTTCTTTGTTTCTTCCTACTCATTGTCATTCATTTTTTATATTTCTATTTCATATTCCTTTCATGTTTCCTTCATTTTGTTCTTCCTCATTTTCCCTCGTTAAAATTCATTCTTTAGATCTCTACTTTATGTTCCTTTTATTTTCCTTTCATTCAGTTCTTTTCCTTTATCTTTAACCCCTCCCATTGAAATTCATTCATTTCATCTCTACATCCTTTTTCCTTCGTGTTTCATTCATTCGGTTCTTCTTCCCTTTCCCTCGATTTCTTTTTTTTTCCATTGAAATTCATTCATTTCGTGTCTACTTTCTTTTCTTTTCATGTTTCATTCATTCAGTTCTTCACTTTCCCCGGATAAATTTCATTCCTTCGATCTACATTTAATTTTCCTTCATGTTTCATTCATTCAGTTCTTCTTCATTTCTATTTTTGCCACACTGATATTCATTCCTTACATTTCTACTTCATTTTCCCTTTCATGTTTCCTTCATTCAGTTTTCCGTTTCTTTCCTATCTAAATTCATTCCTTTATCTCTGCTTCATTTTCCTCGCATCCTTCTTTTATTCGATTCTTCTTCATTTATTTTCCCCCGTTGAAATTCATTCCTTATATAAAGTTCTTTTGAAATTCATTCCAACTCTACTTCTTTTTCCTTTTCATGTTTCCTTAATTCAGTTCTTCTTTTTTTTACACAATTCACACTTCTCATTCATTTCTAGTTTCACTTTCACTTTCATTTCTCTTTATAAAAAATGTCTTTCTCTCTTTCTTTTTTCATCGATATCTCTTGCGTCTTTGGCTCCAGAAATAACCCCTCCAGTAATAAAGTGCCTAATCTGTCCGCTTTTATACAGAAACAAAAACTACAATGACATAATAAAAAACAACGATGAGGACATTAATGATGGTGGTTATGCCAATTTTAACATCCGACATAATAACGCTGTCATCACCCCGAGTTTATCATCCTAAAAAAAAAAGATAACTAGAATATTCTTATATCTAGTAAAGAGATATTTTTATTTTCATTACAGGAATTATATTTATTTTTCTTTCTGATTCTCTCACTATTCATGAGAGAAATTTTTCCACCAGTATAATAATAATAATAATAATATATAATAATAATAATAATAATAATAATAATCTGGGACTTTGAAATAAAAACGGATCACCTTATCCCAGCAAGAAGACCAGACCTAGTGTTAATAAACAAAAAAGAAAGAACTTGTCAACTGGTGGATTTTTCAGTTCCAGCAGATCACAGGGTGAAGCTAAAAGAAAATGAAACAATGGACAAATACTTGGACCTTGCCAGAGAACTAAAAAAGTTATGGTATATGAAAGTCAAAGTTATACCAATTGTAGTTCGTGCACTCGGAACGGTCCCAAAAGGATTGGAAAAGGGTTTGGAAAGTCTAGAAATCAGAGAAAGAATTGATACCATCCAGAACACTGCACTGCTGCTGTCTGCCAGAATACTCAGAAGAGTCATGGAGACCTGAGGAGACTTGCTGTCACTCAGACTCCAGTGAAAGACCATCAGCTAACACTGATGTGAAAACTCAAAAGGAGTAAATAATAATAATAATAATAATAATAATAATAATAATAAAATGGATAAATATCTGGACCTTGCCAGAGGGTTGACGTGCCGTAAAAGCAACTAACCAAGGAATAATTATCTTATTATAATGGAGATTCGGTGTCCATTTGTTTATAACCGAAACAATGTAACTGCTTACATCACAATACCCAGGAATTGCGTACGTTTATCAATAAGTATTTGATTTATAGTCAAAATACTTTTTATATAGAATTTATTATTATTTATTGATAAGCTATCTATGAAAATATGAGTTAGATTTCCTCAAAGCAACCCATGTTGTCAGTGCATTTAAAATCCTTGTATATCACTAAGAAAATAAAGATTTACATAATAAATGCTGTTGTTAATTTTCATACTGGTTTTAACAAAAACGGTTTTAATAAATAATTATTAAGTGTTATTGATCTATAATATTATTCTATTATTCACCAGCGTATTAAAATCATTCCTATGTATGATTTTATATAGAATCCAATGAAAATATTATTAAAATAAGTGTAATCGTTCTTTATGCATTCTTATTTAAATTCGTTAGTCTTTCAAATCTAATATATTTCATTACATTAAAAATTAAATACTTATACCCGGATGGCGCATATTTTGCTAGTATTCAGTAACATATAATGTGTTCGCAGAAACTATTATTGGAGATGAATGGTAGAGCTTCTTAATTTTTTTAAGCCCTTCCCCAATTGAATTAAAAGAATACATAACTTTCTGCGAATTTCCAACAAAATCAGTCTTAATTATTCGTCAATCTCAACCACCAATGCAGTTCACACAATTTAGATTAGATTTCAAGTTGAGCGGGCGTTTTAAGCCTGCGTGGGAGTAAGCGTAAAAGATTTTCCTTGTAGAGTTAAGCCAATTCAGTCTGACATCGTCGAATATAATTTTGAGCCGAGAGACTGGCAGAAGAGAAATTCGGTTTACAACGCGAATTCCCCTGGCATTTTTGGTTGCTTGAATCATTGTGTCGCCGTTGGTTAATAGCCAGGCCAGCGAGTCGGCTTTATTGATATTATTTGATATTACCTGGATATTTTTGCTTCATGTCGTCTGCTTTGAGAATAGTGGCGGGAAAAAAAGAAAATGGAGGATGTAATGCGGAACCATAAAAAGAAAATGAAAGACTAAGGGGAAAGGGGGAAGTAAAGTATGGGAGTTTGCCAGGAAGAACAAAAAGAAAAAAATCAAGAAAGAAAAAATAGAAAGAAATAAAAGAAGAATATGAATGCAAATGAAAATGATGACTGAAGGAAGGAAAAGGAAAACTGGAAGGAAAAATGAACGAAAAAAGTTGGGATGAAAGGGAAATAATGGAAGAGGAAGAAAATACTAAAAGTCAAAAGAATAACTAACATAGAGAGGGGGAATTAGAAGAGGGAAGAGGAGGAGAAGGAGAAATAAATAAGAAGAACGAATAGGATGAAAGAAAGAAAAGAAGAATGAAGGAAGGAAGGAAAGGAAGGAAAAGAATAAAACATGATCAAACATGAAATTGAAGTTGAAGTGAAAATGAAAAAAAAAAAAAAAAACAAAAAAAAAAGAAAAAACAGAAAAAATAAAAAATAAAGTACGAAAAAATAAAAAAATGAGAAAGAAGGAAGGAGTGAAAGAATACAATAAATAATGTATGAATACATAAATCGAATCATTGTCCCAATGTTCATTTTCACAAGTATTCAATAGCTCAGTTGTAGAGCATCCGCCTAGGAACTACAAGGTTCCAGGTTCGATAACGTCCCTCGCAACGTAGCATATGAATAGCACTAACGAATTATGAGGAGAAATGAATTCCCAGAACAGATGGATAAAAAAGTCACCCATTTAAATAATGATCAGGTTCAACATTACTTGTTATTGACTGTTTTTCCCAACTAATTTATTAAATAACTTAACACTGCAAAGATTAAAAGTAACTCCGACAAACATATCTTCTTTCTTCATACTTCGATATCAATTTGTATAATCCTTGTAAATGTAAAATTTTACTTTCATCTTTTTTATTTGCGTTGACATACGAAAACCCTTTTCAAGTTTTATCATGTCCACCTTTCAGTATTTTCAACGATTCTTATTCTTTCTTACTCCACTAATTTTTCTCTTTTCAATATTTTTTCTTTCAAACGAGCATGCAATAATAACCAAATAGGATGAGTACTTTTTATTTGAAGAACATACAAAACCAGAAATCTTTCGAAATGGTATTTCTAACTATTACATTTTTTAGGTTACGTATAATTATTCCCAAGAACTATTTTGGCTATTTATCTTTTTCAGCCGGATCCATTCTTCGGCCTTCCTAGGATTCACAATTCATTTTTATGAGGCTTATCTCAATATCCCCGAAAAATATTAATTAGATGTGTGACTACTTAGCAATAGCAGGTACTATAAGAAACCTCACACCTTAGGAAAGTCTTACAAGCTCCATATATTAGTATATATAGGGAAGTGCGTGGTGTAATGGTTAAAGTCATGGGAAATGGACTCGTTACCCCGAGTTCAATTCCTGGATGTGGTAATTGCATTTCACTTAGCGCTAATACCCTCGGGAAAGGTATGAATCCTACTCTCCCTCCAGCAATGGATGAATAGTAGGGCAGACTGGGCTCTTTAATCTTGGTTAGGCAACTGGTCTAGGAGAATGAAAACTCTGAATTCAAACCAGTTGAACTCCGTTTATGAAATTGACCTTGTGTCACATCCTGCTCGTGCGGAGGGGTTGGTAAATATATGTACTAGTATATACTTTTTGTTTAAGTTTAAGCAACTTTTTCTTCACACAGGCATTCCAATGAACATTTTCGTTTGACGAATGTCTTCAGTGGGTCTGACAACTGTTCCTGTGCGTTAAAAATAGCAAAACATATGCTATTTCTCGATATACGTTAGTGGTCAGCATTATATGAATATACTTTTATTGAGGGCCCTGATTGAATTTCGCCTAATTCAGAGTATGTGTACATGTGATTCAGTCTATGGTTCCCCGGAGGTTTTTATCGAACTGGCCCAACAATGAAGGCAAGATTTTTGTCCATCTCCATATTCCATAAATTCGATCGATTTTTCCGTTCATCAGGTTTACCGAAAGACGGAAATACGACTGCAGATCTCGGGGGAATTTTGTACAGATTTATGAGGCCACAGTGTCTACTATTGTTTCGATTCTGGAACCACGTAGCAAACTGGACTAAGAGGCTGCGTTTAAGTTTTCTAATAAAGGTCCTCGTAGTTTAATATAGAATTGATAAAAAGGGACCATGTTTAACGATATCAATAACGAAGAAAAGGAAAATGGATAAGATGTATGTGAAAATAAATTAATCAGGAATATATATATATATATATATATATATATAGCTTAATATATATATGTATATATATATAGCTTAATTTCGCTAGGATGGTCAGCTGTGTACTGTGGCCGAGGCGATAAAAGTGTTTCACTAGTGTTTCACTGTGTCTGCTGAAGTCCCGGTTTCGATTTCTGTCGGAGGGAAATCGTTAGTATATACCACTGATGAGACTTAATAAAGTCGAAACAGTCTGTACGGTATTCTACACATCGAGCCATCCTTTGCTGGGATTACACTTGTCAAGTTCATTTTCTATAAGAAAAAGTATCGAATTTTATGCGATACATGCGTTGTAAGTGCCTTCAAGTAAAAAATTAATATATACTTTATTCAGCAACGTTTCTAAATAAACAAACATCCAAAAATCTTATATATATATATATATATATATATATATATATATGAAAATAGATGGAAATTAATCCGACAGTATGAATTTAACATTTTTGAAAAAACAAATGATGTTTATAATTGCTGACAGAAATCTGTTTCGACCGCTTTCTTCCAACGGTTGTTCATTCCGTCTTTCTCTTATATGTTGCTCTTGTTGATGACCGATCTATTAAAGCGGTCGAAACAGATTTCTGTCAGCAATTATAAACATCATTTGTTTTTTTCACAAATGTATATAATATACATATACATATATATATATATATATATATATATATTATATATATATATATATATATATATATATATATATATATATATATATATATATGAGCAAAGTCATGGATATTACTGAAAAACATTCCCAAGAAATGATTGTTTAAATCTATCAATTTGGGGGGGTCTAATTTTGGGAGGGTCTGCCTGTCCACTCACTGGCAATTGGCGCATTGAGCTCTCAATACGGCTTACCTGCATCATTTTGGTTAAACTACACATGGAAAGATCCTCTACTACCAGGAATAAATATATATATACATATATATATATGAGTATAGATAAAAGGATTGAAAACACCACAAAATGCTGTTAAAATGAAACCATTTTATAACATAGCTGATATTGAACAATATTTCGATTTTATAAAAATCATCTTCAGAGTTTGTTTATACTCCGTGTTCTTAAGATATTTGTTGATATATTTGATATTTGTTGATATGTTGTTATTCATTTCCTTTCTTTTAACTTATATATATATATATATATATATATATATATATATATATATATGTGTGTGTGTGTGTGTGTGTGTGTATGTGTGTGTGTGTATGTGTGTGTATCAACACCTCCACATGAGCAGGATGCAACACAAGGTCAATTTGTTCAGCGGAGTTTAATAGATTCGCATTCTCCTTCTCCTAGACTGGTTGCCTAACCAAGGTTTAATGGCCCAGTCCATCTTACTTTTTACCGATATCTGGAGGGAGAGTAATTGGATACATATCTTTCCCACTAGTTTTAGCGCTATGTGAAATGCAAACAGCCTCGTCAAGTATGTGAACTCGGTTCGACGAAGTCCATTTCCTACGATTCTAACCATTACACCACGCATGTATACGTTGATGATAGAATTTGATATCTTTATAACTGAAGGGTGCTCATGTGATTTAGGGGGTATGTATATCTAAGATCGGGTAGTTAAGACATGAAGTCAACGGCGTTCCTTTACAAATAGTTTCTCATCACTTGGTTTGAAAATCGCACGGCAAGGAACTGTCAGTGACGAAGCGGGTGTTCACTTCATGTGTTCATTACCATATATATATATATATATATATATATATATATATATATATATGAATTTAACATTTTAGAAAAAAACAAATGATGTTAATAGTTTGCTGACAGAATCTGTTTCGACCTTTTTAATAGAGCGGTCTTCATCAAGAGCAAAATATGAAGGAAAGACGGAAAAATAACCGTTAGAAGGAGGGGTACAAACGAACGCTAGTTTTCGATGCTGGAATTTTTATTTTTTAAATTTTTTTTTAAAATGCGTATTCTGTGTTAAAAATGAAATAAATTTTATTAAAAAGAAAACAGAAGCATTATAATCCATAATAAAAACTCAAAAGAGTTTGATCTAAAAATATATAAAAAAAAGTGTATGATCAGTATCAAAAATGTTCATGATGTATTCCAGCTACAAAAAGTAAGTTAAAAGTCCACAGCACAATTGAAGAAAGATGTAAAGTTTCAAGAATTTGTAGTGTTGACAAATCCGTAGTGTTGTAGATCATATTAGCGTCCGGAGATGTAAAAATCCAGATATTTTGTTTTTTTAATAGACAATATGAAGTAAATGGAAGTTAAATCGGCAGTATGCATTTAACATTTTTAGAATAAACAAATGAGTTAATAGTTGCTGACAGCTAATAGATTCTGTCAGATTAACATCATTTGTTTTTTTCAAAAATGTTAATTCACACTGTCGGAGCAAATATAGCAAATTTAGTGTTAATGATATCGTATTAATTAGAAAGTCAGGCAGATAAAAAGATATGTAACAGAGTGGGAGTAAATAGAAAAATAGAAAATAGAAAACTCCGTCTTTCATTGCTGTAACATGGTTCATTTAAGATTCATTGAAGAGATTTTTGCTTATATTCTTTAAAATAAAACCAAACAATTAGAAATAATAATACTAAGCACATATTTAAGAAAATCACATTTTTAATATCAAATGCAAATTAGCTTCCCAATTCACACTGTAACCGCTATTATTGTATATATATAATTGCATGTTATTTGTATGTAGATATGGACAACACTAATAAAAAGGTGAAGCAATTTTATTAATAATTGAGATTTAAATATAAATAAAATCATGGAGAATGTGATGTAAATAACGAAGGGAATTGTGACTTGTATAGTAATATAGTTTCGGTTACAGACAAAAAAACACACAATCTCCATTATAATAAGATATTTATATATAAGGTGTGTCATAAAAGTATCGAGGTTGAAGCTGTATTTACCAAGATAGAAATGAACGGAATGAATAAAACGTTAATCTTTTCAGAATACACCTTTGTCTACCTTTGTCTTAGAAGAAAATTAACTTTTAAAAATTGTTGCTTTGCGCTGTATTTCACTCCTTAATGCTTTCAGACTCAAAGTTTTTGCGTTCAATCCCTCCATACGTTAATAAATCGATTTCTGGGCCCCAGGCATTTATTGACTTTTTGGGGGATGTCAAAAACTCCAAGGGGTCGATAGTAACCACTTCAGCAATGCATTGCTTAAAGGGAAAATAAAAGTATTCTTGAATTTACACACCCCACCTCAGTATCTCATTCTGTCTGTTTTTCTGTCTGTTTTTGTCTGTCTGCCTGTCTCTGGCTCTGTCTTTGTCTCTCTATCTCTGTCTGCTTGTCTGTCTATGTCACACACACACTATATATATATATATATATATATATATATATTATATATATATATTATATATATATATATATATAAGTTTTTGAGATGAAACAAAGAAATCACAGTGCCCAACCACAGATTTGTAGGAGCTTTGTTTATTTATTTGTTGAATCTTTTAAATATAATTGTCTTCCATAAGCAACTACACAGGTTTCAGGCTATTTTACTCTCATCAGGTAGTTAATAATTCTTCTGGTGTTTATGCGAAGACTTTTCTTGCTGTTATGTTTTTGGACCGCAAAAAGAGCGTCCACAATAATCAATCGACGTAATTTGCGGTCCAAAAACATAACAGCAGGAAATGTCTTCGCATAAACACCAGAAGAATTATTAACAACCTGATGATTGCAAAATAGCCTCAAACCTGGGTAGTTGCCTATGGAGAACAATTATATTTTAAAAATTCAACAAATATATATATATATATATATATATATATGCTTAATTGAGTCGTACCTAATTTTGAAAATTATTAATTAATAATGAATTAGGCGGAATACTATTAAATGTATGGCTAAACAAATCGAGAGCCATACATTTAATAGGTATTCCCGCTAATTCATTATTAATTAATTAATTTTCAAAATTAGGTACGACTCCAATTAAGCACTTATTCTCCCAAAAATTATCGGCAAAAAGCCTTCAAAAACCGTGTTTACAACTTATATATCGTCGTGTAATAAAAGTCACTAGAAGTGGAATATTAACCTACTCTAAACAAATCATAAAATCTAAGAAGTCCGTTTAGTGTAGAGGTTATGGGATAGGCCTGTCAGCTTGGCAGTCCGGTTTCAAATCACGCACAGGGCGGTCTTCCGATCTATAGCTCTGCTGATGAGGCCTAATGGCCGAAATGTACATACAGAGATTGATTTTTCTCGATTTGTTTAGCCATACATTTAATAGGTATTCTAATTCATTATTAATTAATTATTTTCAAAATTAGGTACGACTCCAATTAAGCACTTATTCTCCCAAAAATTATCGGCAAAAAGCCATTCAAAACAAACCGTGTTTACATATATATATATATGACGCAATGATGACCATCTCAATATTAGGTATAGCCAGGTATTTAATACGCACAATCTCTAACCTTTTCTAAACGTTATAAAAAATAAATAGAAATTGTAAAATGTCACTTATCTTAAGTATTTTCCCTAAGAACAGAGCCTAAACTTACATATAGTTTTTTCTATTAATTTCTTAATCATAACACTGAAATAAATCACGTTAAAAATAGCAAAGCTTCAATAGCAAAGAAAAGGGCAAAAATGTGCCATTTTAACAGATACAGATTTGGAGTAATAAAATTATCCCGTTTTAAAGACTTTAAAACAAATAACATATATCGTCAGGGTGGCCTAAAATCGGTATCAGCCAATCAGCGAGGGAGTCTATCCCCTTTTCACTAGCGCTAGACCAAGGAGATTGTTTTTGCGTCTGAGGTGGAGCGCCACACCTACCACTAGCTCCTTACTTTACCGCAGATCCATGTGCTACTCATACGCTAAATTTATTGTGTATAAACGTTGTTTTTTTTGTTGGTATTATGAAGCATGGAAAAAAGCAACAAAAAACAAAAAAAAAAAAACAAAAAAAACAGAACACAAAAACAGAATTTTAATGTCCAGCTGTTGTTCCGTCCCTGGTTCGATTCATTCCGATATTTCGGGTGAACTTTCACCCTTTGTCACGGTATATATATATATATATATATATATATATATATATATATATATTCATTTAATTGTTTGAATATTCCCTGTTCATAATTCAGTAAAAATTACGATAAATTACATCATTTATTTGAGTTGAATATTAATTCACAGGGTGGGGGTTAAAAATACGCGATATCTTAGCTCAGCTACGAGGGTTCTATCCTTAAGCATCACGGGTTGCCAAAATGTGGTCACGTTGAGGGGAGTCACTCCTCCCTGCAGAGGTGCAGTCAGTGTATTAAACATGTTGCGTAATTATTATGGTCTATGGGGATTGAAAGGAGAAAGAGAAGAAAAAGAAATAAGAAAAAAGTTTTAAAATTTGGAAGAGTAAACACTAAACAGGTTGCCAGTATTTTGACCGAAGAATGACCCCTGAAATAGATTTAAAAATAAAAACGGAAGTTCCGGGTTTTGACCGGAAACGGATATGACGCCGGAATGCGGAACGGGAGAGGAGAAAATCTGCCTCTTTTCGCCTTGGGTCTAGCGGGAGTCAGGCGTTGGTCCCGGTCCCTCGTATGGATATGGGACAGCAGTACAGAACATACTGTGTTAGAAGAGAGAAACAATTTGACGATACCCCCTCTCTTTCTGTCTGTCTTTCCTTCTCTCTCAAAAAGAACCCACGAGCCTAGAAATAAATACACAATCCTTTGGGACTATACAACTTGCGTGTATGTTGTTTCTGAACTAACGACTATTACTACTACTAACGGCGACTACTACTACTACAACTTGAGTTGATCTATGCGACACGTATCGTTCTGATACAGATATCGTTCTGGAGATATGCTACAAAAATCCTGAGTCTAGGCTTGAACTCGGGCCACTATTTCCATTTCTTACAACGGTAACCGTGACTGAAAAGTATCTAAGTAAAAATCTTTTGTTTTTCTTTTTGAAAACTGGGAAATAGGATCTGGGAAATTAGAGACTGGCACCGAATATTGCGTTTTCTTCGGACATTGGAGAGTCAGTTGAGAACGAAACATGAAAATCTATTAATAAAATCGAAAGATTCATGTTTAGCTACGTTTCGAGTTTCCAGAGTGGTTGATTAAAAATGTGGCACACACCTGCGTCTCTATATCCTTCTGTTATCGATCGTTCGTCAATTCAATCTTCACCTGAACGAAGGGGTCTGTCCCTACAGACTAGTGTGTGTGGGTGGGGATTGAAAAATGTGGAAAGAAAGACAAAGTCGAAATCAGCAAAGATCTGATTAATACGATTTGTAAGATTATATTATGAAAATCAATGTTTTCACAATAAAGTTAGTTGGTTTTAGGGGATATCAACCTTGTCGGGTTATGTTGTTTCTGAACTAACGACTATTACTACTGTTAGTTCTTTTTATTCACGGAACATTCAAGAATGATAATCAGTTATAAACAATTATACCTTCAAGTAATTATTTTTAAGTAGTAAGGTCTGTGAATATAACACAGAGTGATAATTTGATTATTATGAATATGCTAGCGTATATGGAATTCCGTCTGTTTGACTGTCTATCTGTATGTCTGTTTGTTTGTTTCTACATTGACCGAGCGCACACCCTTTTCAAAAGAAAAATGGGTTGGTTGCATATCAACCCTTTTTGGGTCATTTAATGCCGAATAGAGACATTTTTGCATATCGCGTTGTTTACAGTACCTGCTGTTTCTTAAATGGTCCCCCATCTATGTATTGAACAGGCTCATCGCTGCTTAACTTCAGTGATCTAGTGAGAAAATTAGCGGAGAAGAGAAAAGACCAAAGTTCCATAAAATCCACACCCTATTTCATCCAAGAAGGGGTCAAAAAATTTTTATCCGTTATTTTCCAAAAAAACAAAAGCTAAATAGAAATATAAGGGTATAAATCATTATGTTAAAAATTAATTAAAAAAGGATTAATATCTATTAATAATGGAGATTTGCTTTCGGTTTTTGTCTGTAACAAAAATTACGTCACTGCTTACGTCACATTACCCAACACATAATCCAACGTCATAACATAGAATAAATATACTCAAAATGTGAGCATGCAACGTTAGACAATCCTCATTGTTTCCGGCATTATATATTTATATATAGATTGTTTTATTCTAATGCAATATTTAAAGTTATCGGAACTGTTTCCATTTCAAATTGTCTTTCTTTCTTTCTTTCTTTTTTACTCCTTTAATAAATTTGACGATATTCCGGTTGGCTTTCAATTCTCGACAAACCGTTTTATGTTCATCACTTTAAAAAAAAACCTT
>CM042149.1:121137364-121139864 GCA_023376005.1 Doryteuthis pealeii
TACATACATACATACATATATAATATACATATATATATATATATATTATATATATATGTTGTGTGTGTGTGTGTATGTGTGTGTGTCTGTGTCTGTGTCTGTGAGTTGAAAAAATGGAAATGAATCCGACAACATGTTGAAAGTATAAATAAGTAAAGGAAAGAAAATATTGAATGGTTAAAATTAATCTAATGAATTACCAACACGTCTTTCAGCCAGGAATTTGATCAAGTCCACATTGTATACTATTAATTATTATTCTAGATATGAAATGAAATAATACTAATAGAAGATTATAAAATATTTAAGTATACAAAGAAAAATGACCTTCTTCAGGGTAAAATGTTTGATATTTGAAGTTAAAACGGTCAAAATAGAGGGAATTTTGAAGTGTTTGAAAAAAGATTTTCCTTTTGAAAATTGTGTTCAGACAATTTTGTTCAGCATTCTGAAGAAGTTATTCTTATAGTGAAACATGTCAATTTGATTTTTCATATTGTCTTTATTTATATATATAATATATATATATATATATATATATATATATATATATATATATAATGTATACACACACACATATATATATATATATATACATATATATATATATGAAGTAAAGTAAAGTCGTCGGGGTGGCATAAAGTCGGTATCAGCAAGACAGCGAGGGAGTCTATCCCCTTTTCACTAGCACTAGACCTAGGAGAATCTTTTAGCATCTGAGGTGAAGTAAGACAAATATATATTTGGAGAAATTGAATGCCATTTGGTGATGGTTACGGTTAGAGAATAAAGAATATTCGTTGAAGAGTGACATTTGAAAAAAGGAGGAAGTTTTAACTTCATAAGTAATATTATTGACTTGTGCAAAGAAATGTTAAAATTCTGTGGTTAATATAATATATGATTAAAATTTGTTTTTTTAATTAATGAATACGTGTATTCATATTGGTAATTTATCTATTTGTTTGTTTTTAATATGATCATTGTTAATTTCTTTTGTGTAATAATAAAATAAAATAAGATAAAATGTGTTAGTATATTTCGTTCGGGGGTTAAAAGAAAAGAAAGTAGGAAAATATAAAGAGACTTAGGCAGGTGAAGAACATTATTTAGTGGGGTAAAGTTGATGGTAATGATAATGGTGGTAAAACAGTTAAATAAAATAAAATAAAGTACGGTTACGGTTGGAGAAATGGAGTAATATTTGGTGGAATTTTAATTTTAATATTTGGGGTAATTTTAAAATTTCGTGAAAGAATATTATGGACTTATGCTAGAAAATTGAAGTGGAAAGTGGGGATTATGTTCTTAAACGTATAATTACATTTTTTAAATTAAATTAATAAATATGTGTATTTTTATTGGTAATTTAATTATCTATTTGTTTTTAATATAATCTTAGTAATCATTATTAAAATTAATATAATCTCAGTAATCATTATAAAATTAATATAATCGTAGTAATCATTGTTAAAATTATATAATCTCAGTTATCATTATTAAAATTAATATAATCTTAGTAATCTTTGTTAAAATTAATATAATCTCAGTAATCATTGTTAAAATTAATATAATCTTGGTAATCATTGTTATAATTAATATAATCTTAGTAATCTTTGTTAAAATATTATTATAATGGAGATTGTGTGTTTTTTTGTCTGTAACCGAAACTATATTACTACTCAAGTAACAATTCCCTTTGTTATTTACGTCACATTCTCCATGATTTATTTTCATTTAAATCTCAATTATTAATAAAATTGTTTTTAGATTATTAATACTGTTGACCATATCTACATACTAACAATATGCAATTGTATTTATATATACAACAAAATAGCGGTTTGTAGTGTGAATGGGAAAGTTAATTTGCATATTGATATTAAAAATCTGATTTTAATAAATATATGCTTAGTATTATTGATTTCTAATTTTTTGGTTTCATCTTAATGAATATGAGCAAAAATCTCTTCAATAAATCTTAAAAGAAATCCTTAACAAGAAGAAATAACTAATATTATTCTTTACTTCCTATTTTAACTAAACAGTTAAATTAGGAAAATTTAACAATGAAAGACGGGAGTAAGGGAAAATGATGGAATAGTTTCAAAGTTGTTCTATTTTTCAATCATACCCCCTCTGTTCCAAATCTTTTTTATCTACATTCTTATTCAGTTTCATTAGCCTTTCTAATTTAATATGATATTTTATTATATTAAAACTTAAATACTTGCACCCGGAGGGTGCATATATTTGCTAGTTAATATAATCTCAGTAATCATTGTTAAAATTTTCACTTGAATTATCTTGCATATGGCCTCCTGTAGGTCACGAGTGGTGACCCGTGATGATTTAGGCTGGAATCCTGGTGGTTAAGCAGTCCACAACATGCATTACTCCACTTTAGCCCGTACTTGGGTTAGACGGTCTTTCGGAGAGACTCCCTCTAATCCTTCGTCTGGTCAAATCAAACCCTAGCACCAATGTGATTGTGCTGGCA
>CM042149.1:121142364-121144864 GCA_023376005.1 Doryteuthis pealeii
AGTAAAGAATAATATTAGTTATTTCTTCTTGTTAATGGATTTCTTTTAAGATTTATCCCCGAGATTTTTGCTCATATTCAAAAAGATAAAACCAAACAATTAGAAATCTATAATACTAAGCATATATTTATTAAAATCAAATTTTAAGATCAATATGCAAATCAGCCTTCCCATTTACACTATAATCCACCATTTTGTTGTATATATAAATACAATTGCATGTTCTGAGTATGTAGATATGGTCAATAGTCTTAATGATGTAAAACATTTTTATCAATAATTGAGGTTTAACTTAAGATAAAATCACGGAGACTGCGACGTAAATAACTAAGGGAATTGTGACTTAAGTAGTAATATAGTTTCGGTTACAGACAGACAAACACACAATCTCCATTATAATAAGATTATGTGTGTATGTTTACCCAGTACTACTACCAGGAGAAGCACACAACATCAGATGAATATTTAAGCGGAGTACATCTGGTTTGAATTGGATCGCTCGTACATGAAATGAGCACGGCG
This sequence comes from Doryteuthis pealeii, assembly GCA_023376005.1. NCBI lineage: Eukaryota > Metazoa > Mollusca > Cephalopoda > Myopsida > Loliginidae > Doryteuthis > Doryteuthis pealeii. The sequence goes on from CM042149.1 coordinate 121,142,887, forward strand.
ACCGGAGATCAAATCCTGGACGAAGCTGCTTGCATTTCGCTTAGCACTAATACACTTGCGCAAGGTATGAATCCAACTATTCTCCCTCTTTATTTGTATTTTATTGCAAAAAATAAGCTTAAACCTTAGAGAACCATTGGAGGGAGCTGAAGCTTCGTGTTTCCTAACGACAATCTACAAACCTTAAGAATTAGGAGAGGATCTGCAATGATGAGTAGGCCAAAATCCCTCGTGGAATCTGTAAATACTTGGTAACCCACTACAGGAAATGCCTAGCTGCTGTACTTGCCAACAAGGGTTTTTTTCAACAAGTACTGAGTTATATTTTGCTATGGGGTGAAATATTTATTTTTTCAATAAAATACAAATAAATGTTCAAAAATTGATATAATGTGATTTTCTATTTAAAAAAAAAAAAATTATATCTCTCACTTTCAAGACGGACCTACCCTGAAAATATACACCATTTCTATTTTAGTAAGGTGGCAAAATCAGAAATTCAGCCGGGAGTGAAATACTTATTTTCCCCACTGTCATTGAATTTGTAAAATTCAATTAGGTGATTTTATACCTGAACATTTTTTCTCACTGATAAGTGAAAGCGACAATTCTTCCATGGCGTAGTTGTATCAGTACTACTGTATGGCTGCACCACTTGGACCCTAACAAATCGCCTAGGGAATAAGCTAGATGGAAGGTACACAAAAATGTTGCGTGCGATCTTGAAATCGTAAAAACAACATCACACAAGGAAGCAGTTGTATGGCCATTTGCCGCCTATCTTACAAACCATCCAAGGGAGACGAACAAGACATGCAGCACACGGCTGGAGAAGCAAGGACGAACTCATAAGTGCCGTTCTCCATTGGAAGCCAGCACATGGAAACGTCAGTGCGGGCTGACCAACAAAGACTTACATTAAACAGCTCTGTGCGGATACTGGATGCTGCGCAGAGAAACTACCGGGAGCAGTTAATGATAGGGATGGTTAGCGAGAGATTTTCATGGATATCTGTGCTGCTAACACGACATGATGATGATGATATCTGCGCATAAATTAAATCCCTTACAAGCTTTCTGTTTTTAACCAATCCAACAAAGCATCTGCACGATCACTTACCTCCCATCTCACAAACAATTCAATTAAGACGAGAAAGCTATGCTGGTCACTGCTGGTGATGTAATTGTAGAAGTTATCCCCCAGATGTAGAAACAAAACAATACTCACCGTCCCAGTGGGATTCTAACTACAGTCGAGTTAGCGGACAAGAACAACATGCAAGGACTGTATTTAAGTTACAGCTTGCATGTTGTTCTTGTCTGCTAACTTGACGGTAGTTAGAATCCCACTACGACGGTGAGTATTGTTTTGTTTCTATATCTGGGGGATAACTTCTACAGTAAGGACGAAATCATACGTGACGTTCTCCTATATACTCCGACACATTGGCAAACCAGTTTGACCGACCAGCAAAACTTTACATACATCATATACACTTGCGATATAGGCACCTCAAGTGGTGTAATTGTTAGCAAGCTAGATTCGCAGACCATTGATATGTTGTATACACTTTCTTTACTGGCACTAAATAATTATAATGTTGCATACCTCTTTCTTTAATTCTATTTCTTGGCCGTCTTTAGTATTCTGATCGTCTTTGGTATTTCTTCTATCATTCTGACTTGGTATGGCATCTTCTAAGGTCTGGACTTTCTTGAGGACTTCGGGTCTAGTTTTCTGTTAGGGATTTCTCTTTATCAGAAGCCCTGTGTCATTGTTAGTTTTTAGGTAATAAACACAAGACTTCGATTTACTTTTGATTCTATTTTATTGTTAAATCCCCACCAGACATCTGCTAACTAACATAGCGCGCGTATGCAGAGTGAGTCACAGTTCGGCAGTACATCTTCACTGCCTGACGTCCAACTGCAAACTGGGGACTCAAAAAGGTCCCACAAGACTTCACGTATTTTGGCG
>CM042149.1:121147364-121160078 GCA_023376005.1 Doryteuthis pealeii
ATCACATTCTCCATGATTTTATTTTTATTTAAACCTCAATTATTAATAAAATTGCTTCACCTTTTTATTATTATTGTCCATATCTACATACAGATAACATGCAATTGTATTTATATATATAAAAAATAGCGGTTTACAGTGTGAATGGGAAGGCTAATTTGCATATTGATATTAAAAATGTGATTTTATTAAATATGTGCTTAGTATTATTGATTTCTAATTGTTTGGTTTTATTTTAATGAATATAAGCAAAATCTCTTCAATGAATCTTAAATGAAATCCATTAACAAGAAAAAATAACTGTCCTTTTATTCTTTTATTTCCTAATTTAACTAAATAGTTAAATTAGGAAAATTTAGCAATGAAAGACGGGAGTAAGGGAAAATGATGGAAGAGTTGTTTCAAAGTTGTTCTATTTTTCAATCATACCCCCTCTGTTCCAAATCTTTTATCTGCATTCTTATTCAGTTTCATTAGCCTTTCTAATTTAATATGATATTTTATTATATTAAAACTTAAATACTTGCACCCGGAGGGTGCATATATTTGCTAGTATATATATATATATAATATATAATATATATATATATATATAATATATATATGATAAACTCAATCCTGAAACTGTTGGTGCCCGTGATGCAGGAATAGTGATGGTCGACATGTTTGACAAATATGAAAAAAAGTATTTTCTTAATGGCACCATGGGACTTAGTTTGGCATCGAGAAATAATTTTTTTTTCCCGAGATATATCTATGATATTATTGGTTATATATATATATATATATATATATATATATATATATATTAATATATATATATATTATGTGTATGGTTACTAGTTATACTAGAAAAAGTAATAGTAATCCAACGTACGTGTTATTAGAAGAGTGCTCAATATCTGTGATAGAGCGTTGATAGTTCAATGAGAAATCAAAAGAATTTAATTTAATATTTAATTACCGAACGGTATTGTAATACTGTTCCCGTAATTAAATAAATAAAAGCAAACACTTTTATTTGTTTTGATTTCTCATTGAACTATATATATATATATATATATATATATATATATTAAACCAATAAATACACTGACACACAAAGACACTCACACATATATATATATACAAATTAAAGAAAACTAATATATATATATATAATATATATATATATATATATATAATATATAATGGAAAAGGTGACTTACCGGTGAATATGGTCACGATGGTTAGATGGTGCAGAATTCAGGGAGGTAAGTCAGCGATATAACAAATACAAAGTGCTCAGTACATTAATAGAGCAAATTTATTACAATATATGTACAAGTGATAACCTACTCGAGTTTCACCATAAGGATGTTCAGGGTTAAATCCACTGAATTAATCATGAATGTGATCATCGCGTTAAACGGTTCGTTATGAGGTTCCTCATAACGAACCGTTTAACGCGATGAACACACACGTGTAGTCGACTGCAATTAATCTGTATCTCGATTAATACAGTGGATTTAAACCTGAAGATCCTTATGATGAAACTCGAGTAGGTTATTCCTTGTACCTATATATATATATATATATATATATATATATATTTCCCTAGCGTAAAGGGGCTATTTTATGGTATGGAAATCTAAACGCCGAGCATAATTTAAGTTTATTAGACCCGATTTGAAATTATCGATTTTGTGACTTAAATGTGTTTTCCTTGATGTACGGCACAGGCTATTCGAGATTTAGGTTGGATGATAAATGCAGGCTTTCAAAATTTGATATAGTTGTCCATTCCAGTTAGTACTTACACCTGAAATCAAATACACAAAAAAAAAAACATGGACGGGAAGAGGTAATTCATAGCTATGGTATAAGTTGCTTTTCGGAATTATCTAGAGATTTATTTCCATTTTCCTAACCCGAATCTAAGATGCAGATATAGATTCTTTGCGTTACTCTATCTAAATCAATTCTGCATATTCCTTCCAAGGTCTATCTATCTATCTATCTATCTAGACGGATATCCCAGCCAGGAGATCAGACCTCGGTAACTTCTTTAGCAAGCATCATACCTCACACAAACATATATATATATATATATATATATATATATATATATATATATATATATATATATATAATATATATATATATATATATTATATTATATATATATTATAGATTTTACAATCCTAAATGTGACATTGAGTAAAGAACTCCAACAAACACCATAGGATCTTGTTCCTCAGCCTGATGATTGCTTTTAGCATGAAACCGCGGTCGCTGATAATGAACATTGATCTATGAAAACATTTAAAATATATATATATATATATAATATATATATTATATACACACACACACACACACACACACAGGGTGCGGCATAAGTAACGCCCTTTTAATTTAATATAAGATAAGAGTTAGGGAATGGTTTAAATGACAATTTTGAAGTAGATGGATAGGACGAACAGGACGAATTGAATGGCCATCACTTTCACCAGACCTAACACAACCGGACTTTTTTGTGGGGTGTATTGAAAGATCAGGTTTACAATCTTTAGCCGAAAACAATTGCAGAATTAAAGAATGAAATATCAGATAAATTTCATGAAATTGCCATTGAAACGTGTCAAAAAGATTGTAAAAATGTTGCTGGTAGAGTTCAGAATTGTATGGAACATGAAGGGGAACATTTTGAACATATCAAATAAATGACTAAATTCTAAACTTTATATATTTTGTAACTTTTTTTCTTAAATTTGGTTTGATTTCATTTGAATTGAACATTATTAGACAGAATAAGCATTATGCCAATTTTGTTAATATATGTTATTAATCCATTCATTCTATCAATACATTCATTTTCGAAAAAGTAAAGGATAATCAAAAAGGCTTTAATTTTGTTCCACTTAAACAAAGGGCATTACTTATGCCGTACCCTATATATACATATATATATATATATATATATATATATATATATATAGTGGGATAGTCACTGTTTCAGCTTTTGCTGGAACGGTGTACCAAAGTCAGTATTATAGGTAGAGTGCTCAATATAAAATAGAAGCTGTTATATAATATGATAAAATAAATATATAAAGGTTTTACATATCTATTTATTTGGTGACAAAGGAACATTTCACGACCATGTTGGTTTCATGTGAGGCAATCGTCAGGTGAAGATGTTACAAATGAATGTAACATCTTCACCTGACGATTGCCTCACATGAAACCAATATGGTCGTGAATGTTCCTTATCACCAAATAAATATTACATCTAAAGTATACATGTGAGGAAAAAAAACGTGTTAATTCAGTTTTTCAGAATAAAAAAAGTTTTTCAAATGGCCATTTGGAGAAAATGATAAATAGCCAAAATAGCTCTTATACGTAACCTAAAAAAATCAGTAGTTAGAAATACCATTTCGAAAGATTTCTGGTTTTGTATGTTCTTCAGATAAAAAGTACTCATCCTATTTCGTTATTATTGTATGCTCATTTGAAAGAAAAAATATTGAAAAGAGAAAAATTAGTGGAGTAAGAGTGTAATAAGAATCGTTGAAAATGCTGAAAGGTGGACATGATAAAACTTGAAAAGGTGTACGTATGTCAACGCAAATATAAAGATGAAAAGTAACACCGACATTAGATATAGATATATAAATATATATTAATAGTATATATATATATGTGTGGTGTGTGTGTGTGATGTGTGTGTGTATCTGCCCGCTCACCCACGCGCATGTGTTTGTGTGTGTGTGTGTGTGTGTGTGTGTGTGTGTGTGTGTGTGTGTGTTGAACTGAACCTATGCATGAAATAGTAATTTCTTTCAAAACTTTCCCGCAGGCATTAAAAAACATTTATTCCAACGCATTTTCCATTATTCGAAGCATCTCCAAAAAAATACTCATCTAAAACTCAGGCATACAGAGAACAAAGAAATTGATGATGATGCTCACGGTTCAACACTCGAGGGATGACATAGACAGATTCTATGTGTCATGAAAGTGAGAAAGATGACACGCCAGTAATAAAGATAGCATAGATGCAAAAATTCAGGAACTCGAAAAATATACAAAAAGACCAAAGACGGGTTGATCACAGCAGTCCCCCCTCAAAAGAAAACCCAGAAATAACAACAGATATAACATAAGAACAGTTTGAAATGTTTGAATGTACGCCCTGTCGTCACTCCCAGATTAAATAAGGTAATTTCTATTTTGATCGTGAGGAAAGAAAGGGGAAGAGGGGAAGAAGAAAGGGGAAAAAGAAGAAGAAGAAAAAACTATCAAGGCCCTTGATTTCATATCTACGCTACTCTCAGATGTACATGCACTATCAATAACATTCTGCACCATTTACTTATGAATATAGCATAATACAGGCGGGCATATATGTTCAAATGTAAGGCTAAACAAGTCGAGAAAATGTCAATCCCTGAATGTACATTTCGACCTATTAGATATATTAAAGAAAAAAATCATTAATTGCACGACATAATGATGATGATGATGAATTAACTTTATTCATTTTTTATTGAAATATATAATACCATACCGCCCTGTTGTCTGGGGCGTTAGAATGCACCGACTGCACCTCTGAAGAGGGGTAAGACTCCCCCAATGGGGCTACCAGTTGGCCGTGGGTAGCGACTTGTGATGCTTAAGGATAGAACCCAGGTGGATGAGCAGTTCATGACTTGCAATACTCCACTTTGGCCCTATTTCTTGGGCTAGACGGGTGGTTGGAGAGGCCCCCTTCGATCAATTGGCTGGTCATGTCAAGTCCTAGCACCTATATGATTTTCCCAACCCTATTGCCCTTATGGCAAGCCCCAACCCCTTTTTATCATATGGGTGCTAGAAGGCGGTAACTGAGGGTCTAATGTCCTGGGAATGACGTTAAACTCTATCTGATGGTGAGTTCCAGTTTTGGAGGTTTGGGGAATGTGGAGAACCCCTTCATTACCATTGCTCCCTGGTCCACTCTGACACGGAGTGGTAGTACCTGTTAGTGTCCCATTTATGGGTTAAATAGAAAAACATGAGTTGATAAACAAAATTGTATTATGCATTAAGAATGAATTTATTTCACAACTTTGTCGGTATCAAATGACCCACCGAGGTTGAGATGCCGTAAAACAAAAGAAACCAAACCATAATACCATATTTATGGAAACATCTTTTAGCAGGAAACCATAGGAATTAACCAAGGAAAACCATCAAATTAAACAGTAAAAATTAAGAAAAGAATGAAAAAAAAGAAAAAAGAAAAGCAAAAAAGAATAAATATTCACAAAATGGATGACTTTTTTTATGCATAACAATTTTTCAAAGAGAAAGAAAGAAATATTTTTATTTTCCTACATTACATGTTTTACAAAAAATACAACAAATGATTGGCGTGTGGAGGATGATCACTAAAAGTAATAACAGGCATAGAAACATTAAAGAAAAAATCCTCGCAAACAAAATGAAAAGAAAAACAATTTCAAGCGACAAATTATTATATTTCCCTTTACTGAATCGGGTATATAGATAACTAGAGAAGATATATATATATATATATATATATATATATAAGATAGAGAGAGAGAGAGAGAGAGAGAGAGACAGACACACACCACACAGACAGACAGACAGATGTAGGCCATTTACATTTAATAAATAAGGTGAATTTCGCCTGTGTTGGCAGTAGGAAGATTTGCTTATAGTTACACCTTTTCAATGAAATCAATATTGATGGGCTATTACATGTCCATGCACTATTGGAAAGGGGATAGTCTCCCTCATAGTCCGACTAATACCGACAATAGGCCACTTCGCTAACTTACTTATATATACAGTGCATTAATATGATAATTTATCTTATCGAATTATGTAACACGTTGTCAACAGAATAGTTTCTTTCGATTCCATTGTGTTCACAATTTTATTGGCATGTCAACTCTCGAGGGTCATTTAATGCCAAAGCTATTCTTGTAGAAAAACAGTAGTGTTACTGTTTAACCCATATCTAGGCTAACGAATGTGTCCATTTCTTTTCACAAGGGTATTAGTCGGAAAGTAAACATAATATCATGATTAGAGTTTGCTTTCAACGATGGACCAGTGCAGAACGTTAGCCACTACGCACCGGGAATTACTTATAGATAGATGGAAACATACTCTGATAGACACACACAACACACACACACACACACACACATATATATATATATAATATATATATATATATATATATATATATATACTAGCAAATATATGCACCCTCCGGGTGCAAGTATTTAAGTTTTATGTAATAAATATTATATGTAATAACATATTTCTAGCGTAATGAAACTAAGTAAGAATACAGATAAAATGATTTGAAATAGAGTGAGTATAATAAAAGATTTGAAATAGAGGGAGTATAATAAAAAATGGAACAACTGAAATTTACTCTTCCATCACTCTCGTCTTTCATTGTTATTTTTTCTAATTTAAGTATTTAGTTATAAGAGGAAGTAAAGAATAAAATGACAGTTATTTTATCTTGTTAATGGATTTCATTTAAGATTCATTGAAGAGATTTTTGCTTATATTCATTGAAATAAACCAAACAGTTAGAAATCAATAATACTAAGCACATATTTATTAAATTCGATTTTTAATATTAATATGCAAATTAGCCTTCCGTTCACACTGTAAACCGCTATTTTTTTGTATATATAAATATAATTGCATGTTGTCAGTATGTAGACATAGTTAACAGTATTAATAATGTAAGACAATTTTATCAATAATTGAGGTTTAGATAAAAAAAAATCATGGAGAATGTGATGTCAATAACTAAGAGAATTGTGACTTGAGTAGGAATATAGTTTCGGTTACAGACAGAAAAACACACAATCTCCATTACAATAAGATATATATATATATATATATATATATATATATCTTATTATAATGGAGATTGTGTGTTTTCTGTCTGTAACCGAAACTATATACTACTCAAGTCACAATTCCCTGAATTATTTACGTCAAATTCTCCATGATTTCATTCTTTTAAACCTTCAGTTATTAATAAAAATTGTTTTACATTATTAATACTGTTGATCATATCTACGTACTAATAACATGCAATTGTATTATATATACAACAAAATAGCGGTTTACAGTTTGAACGAGAAAGCTAATTTGCATATTGATATTTAAAATTTTTAAAAATATGTGCTTGGTATTATTGATTTCTAATTGTTTGGTTTTATCTTAAGAAATATAAACAAAAATCTCGTGGATAAATCTTAAAAGAAATTTATTTACAATAAGAAATAACTGTAATATTATCCTTTACTTCCTATTTTACTAAATAGTTAAATTAGGAAAATTTACCAATGAAACAGGGGAGTAATGGAAAATGATGGAATAGTTAGTTTCAAAGTTGTTCTATTTTTCGATTATACCCCCTCTGTTGCAGATCTTTTTATCTGCATTCTTAGTCAGTTTCATTAGCCTTTCTAATTTAATATGATATTTTATTATATCTAAACTTAAATACTTGCACCCGGAGGGGGCATATATTTGCTAGTATATACAATAAATGAAGGAAAAATCATTAAACTTGTTTCATCACAATAATTTATTTCAACCGTATTACTACGGCATCTTCACTTGAAGATGTCGTAGTAATACGGTTGAAGTTTTTTCCTTCATTTATTGAATATCTTGCTCTGTCCTTCCATTCACTGGCACTAAACACATTGAGCTCTCCTTACGGTCTACTCGCATCAGCTTGGTTAAACCATACATGGAAAGATCCTAACTACCGAATATATATATATATATATATGAAATTAATATTTAAAAATATTTATTTCATACTGTCGGATTCATTTCCATTCACTTTTTCATATATATATAATATATATATATATAATATATATATAGATATAGATAGGTAGATAGATAGATAGATAAATGATGGATAGATAGATAGATAAACCGAGGATTAGAGAGCCCATACCTTTCCCAAGAGTATACACTGTTAGATAGATGGAAACATACTGTGATAAACAGATAGACAAATAGAAAGATAGATAGAAAGATAGATAGATAAAACCGGGTATTAGAAGGACCAATAAACTAAACTTCATACAAGACTGCTATTTACACTGAAGCATTGCAACCAACAAAGCCTTCATCAGATGATGACTCTAGGTTCAGGCATGGTTTCGGGGCCGAAGCCTTATTACCACCAACCCAGAGTGCCACAGCGGTATCTCACGATACCACCAGACTTTGTTGGTTTGATATCACATTGTAGGATTTTTATGTATTTCCTCTTGTCTGGTGGAGAAAGTCTAAGTGTAGTCATAAATGCCAATGTTGAGTTTGTAATAAATCCTCGGCATCCGTTATCCATCCATTTCTGACGCATTGTTCTCGTAATCATCATATTTTTCCAACTTATGCTGATGTGTCGAGTCAAGATTTTCCTCGAAAGGTACTGTTAATTCAACGATGATTTTTGATTAACAGTCCAGATGACAATATCAGGACGCTGAGGCTGTTAAAGTTATTTCAGTTGGAAATGCGAGTTGATGTTCTAAATCACATACAATGTGCCATACCTTTCTCAATACTGTTAGACTATTAGATAGATGGGAACATACTGTGATAGACAGACAGATAGATAGAAAGATAGATATGTAGATAAAACCAGGGATTGGGGGTTCATACCTTTCCTAAGACTGTCTGACTATTAGATAGATGGGGACATACTGTGATAAACAGACAGGTAGATAGAAAGATAGATAGATAAAACCTGGGGGTCCATACGTTACCTAAAATTATTCGCCGAAAATAAACGTATTACAGTGACTGGAGATCGAAGTAGCAGTCCAGCACGCTAGCCACAACGCCACAGGGACTTTCCCCCTTTTTTTTTTCATCTCAAATATCCACAACTATTTGACAGAATGTATTGCGGCCTCTCAAATTAACACTAAAAATTCTTTCATTTCTTTTCTTTACTTTTAAAATCTTTATTTGGAGATTCAATTCACTTTTGGTAAATTCAGCAGATTTGATTGAATTTACTCCATTTCCCAAAATAGCACAAATCATTATTTACCGCTTGTGTTTACGTCTTTGCTTTCTATTTTCCGCCATCTTTAATAAATCTAATTTAATATTTGTTGTCCCAAAAAAACTTGTTTTCGTCTCCAAGGTGATTTTTTGACGGACAGGATTCGTCATTCTACACCCTACCACCGCCCCCTTTGTTTTATTCCTCAATATGTGTTCTCTTTCTGGATACACACATACATACACAAACTCGCATTCATACGTACACATAAAGAATCATATACATACACATATATTATACATATATATATGTATGTATATGATGCTCTCCCTCCTCTCTCTCTCTCTCTATATATATATATATATATATATATATATATACATATCACATAACCTCACATCCAACGTTCCTCACATCTAGGTAAATCAATAATTAATAGCTGCAAAACTACAAACCCGACCACAGCAATAACACACAACATAATTTATATATATATATATATATATATATATATATAAATATATATATATATATAATATATAAGTTAAAAGAAAAGAAATGAATCCACGGTATGAGTGTAGATAAAAGGATATGAAAAACAACACAATATGCTGTTAAAGTGAAAAGATTTTAAATCATATCCATAGCTAATATTGAACAATATTTCGATTTATAAAAATCATCGTTACAATAAGAGATACATAACTGTCGCTGACCGAGAAAAGCGTTGGCGGTTGCTTATATTTGAAACTTCCGCATAACTTTTTTGCAACATGAATGTTTTCGTTTTAAATTCATATTATTTTCGTCTCCGCTATTGATAGGTCCGGAGTACAAGCAAGCTATGAAGATGATTTTTATAAATCGAAATATTGTTCAATATTAGCTATGAATATGATATAAAATCTTTTCACTTTAATAGCATATTGTGTTGTTTTCATATCCGGCTAATTAGGAAAAATCTGATTCTTCACGATTTGTTTAGCCTTACATTTAAATAGGTATGTCCACCTAATTCATTAATTATTAATTAATTAATTTTCAAAATTAGGTACGACTTCAATTGGAATGTCTGTTCAATTCAAACTTGTAGTGTCAAGTCAATTTGTAAACATTTGTTTTTTATGTAAATTTTCACATGATTTGCACTTCTCAGCCACCAGGAATTTGATGACAAACCACTGTTCAAGTCTGGATATATTTTATTTGATTTGCTACCATTTTGAATAGATTCAAATTAAATATTTTTCTGTGATTGAAATATTTTTTGTTAAATATCATTTCCAAACAATGCAGAGTTTAAATTTATGAAAAAAAAATTCTGAAAGATAAATTAATTCTGTTTTTTGTTTAAAAAGAACTCATCATTAACAAATCTTTTATATATATATAAATATATAATATATATATATTATATATATATTTCTCACGGAAACAAATGGAACTTGCTACTACTAACACACTCGTCTACCCAGATTTTTAATAGCATGTCAAACCCTCTCAAAACACTTCAAATTTTTATAGTTCTTCTATATGCTCACTTTCAAATAATCTATAAACAATTCTTCAAATAAAGAATGTCTCCTGACGTGACCTAAGGTCGAAACTAGTTGAGAATAAACAACATACAAGAAATATTCCTCTTGTCTTATTACTGCTTTTGTTCATTACGTATATATATATATTATATATATATATATATATATATATATTATATATAATATAGATATATATAGTAGAGAGAGAGAGAGAGAGAGAGAGAGAGAAAAAGATAAATTATAAACAGATACCCATGATGATCAACTACATTCATATGATTATTACACATGCATACACACTGATATATATATATATATATAATATATATATATACACTTTAATAATAACCTAGTATATATAATAAGTGTAATATATTATATGTATATAGTAATTAAATATTTATAGAGGAAGAGGAGGGGGGATAGAAGACGAGTGAGAGAAGGTATGGAAATAAATCATATTGATAAAAATAGAAAGTTTTTAAACTATGTTTATTGTTATGAGTGGTGACAATAAACTTGCGCTTCCTATTCAATCTATGTCACCGACTGGACATTTATAGCTGTAAATTATTCGCGAAGGTTTTGTTTCGTCGGTTCTTTGTTTTTAATATCATATCAACTCTTGTGGGTTATTTAACGCCAAATATTTTAAGGGTGAGGGGAATGTATGGTTTGTAAGTGAATAGTTTCTTGTTAAGTTTTGGTTTAGATCTTTTATTTTACGGCATATGAACACTTTTTGGGTCATCTTATGCCGAATCAGAGTCATTATTGATATTTCGTCTTCTTACAGTACTGCTGTTGCTTAGATGGTCTATCATCTAGTAATTGAACTGGGTCATCCTACTTATCTTTGGTGATCTAGTGGGCCAGTGCTTTTCAACATCACTTGACTGTAGGTAGTTACTTGTGAGTATTTTGGTCAGCAAGTTAACCTCGTACACAGACAAAAATGTAGTTTCGTCAATTTTACCTTTTTCTTTTTCTCTTTCTTTTCTTTTCTTTTTCTTTTTCTTTCTTTCTTCCTTTTATTCTTTTCTATTTCTTTCTATTTCTTTTTCTTCTTTTTCTTTTTCATTTTTTTTTTTCTTTTCTTTTCTTTCTTCCTTTATTTTTCTATTTCTATTTTCTTTTTCTTTTTTCTTTTCTTTTCTTTTTCTCTCTTTTCTTTTTCTTTTCTTTTTCTTTTATTCTTTTTCTATTTTCTATTTTCTTTTTCTGTTCTTTTTCTTTCTTATTCTTCTTTTCTTTTTTCTTTTTTCTCTTCTTTTTCTTTGGTCTTTTCTTTTTTCTTTTATCTTGTCTATTCTTTCTATTCTTTCTTTTCTTTAGCTTTCTTTTTTCTTTCTTTTTTGTTTCGTCTTTTCTTTTCTTTCTTTTTCTTTTTCTTTTCATTTTTCTTTTCTTTTTTTCTTTTCCTTTTCTTTCTTTTTCTTTTCTTTTGTTCCTTTTCCTTTTTGTTAACATAATTTCTCTTTGTTTCTTGGCTTTTCTTTTTTTCTTTTCTTTCTTTCTTTCTTTTCCTTTTCTTTTTTCTTTTTCTTTTCTTTCTTCCTTTTCCTTTTTGTTTTTTCTTTTTCTTGCTTTTTCTTTCTTTTCTTTCTTTTCTTTTTTTTTCTTTTTCTTTTCTTTTCTCTTTTCTTTTCTTTCTTTTCTTTTTCTTCTTCCTTTTATCCTTTTCTTTTCATTTTCTTTTTCTATTTTCTTTCTTTTTCTTTTTACTTTTCTTTTTCTTCTTGCTTTTCTTTCTTCCTTTTTCTATCTTTTTCTTTCTTTCTTTCTTTCTTTTTCTCTTTTCTTTTTCTTTTGCTGTTCTTTTTACTTTTCTTTTTCTTTTTCTTTCTTTTTCTTTCTTTGCTTTTCGTTTTCTTTTTTTCTTTTTCTTTTTCTTTCGTTTTTCGTGTCTCTTTTCCTTTTTCTTTTCCTTTTTTGCTGCATGCTAGGTATGACTTTCTATTTTAACCCCACATGTTGTTACTGGTGTAGTAAAAAGTGGCGCACTTATTTAATCTATTTTTTCCGGCTAAAATGATCCTGTACGATCCTGATAATACTCAACGATAGTAGTATAGAAGACCAGAAAGGAAATGTTGCGATCTCTAGGCT
>CM042149.1:121165178-121167678 GCA_023376005.1 Doryteuthis pealeii
TATATATATATATATATATATATATATATATATATATATTAGATCAGTTTCTTAAGCAGAGTTTAACAGGTTTAAATTTAGTTCTACTTCTACTAGACTGGTTACCTGGCCAAGGTTTAAGAGCCCAGTCTGTCCTACTATTTACCCATAGGGATAGTAGTTGGATGCACAAATTTAGCCTTTAGAAAACGGGGATTTTAGTGCATTTTAGTAGACGATATTTGATGCTATTTCCTCAGACAATGGTGCAAGTAAAAGATATAATTTTTGGTATCAGTATTCAGTATACTAACACACAACTTTCACGTAGATGGACAATTTGATATTTTGAAAAAGTGAAAGATTGACCCTCGCTAACGGGCAGCCTCATCAAAGGTAACATGTAGTTCATCCTGCATTTCTCTTCCGCAATAGAGAGACTTCAAATAAGGGGCAGATAACCCCCGACAGCAAGGATAACATTTTTAGCTTAATGCTGCACAAGATGATCAGAACGATTCAAAAATAAAAATAAAAAAATAAAAAAAATGTACTAATGAATGAAAGGCACCCCGCCCCTCAATTCACTTCTCTTTCTTCAAATCATCCAAAAACACACCTTTATTTATTTCTTTTTCTGGTGTTAAAGCAGAATAGCACGCAGAAGCAATCATTAGATTACGTATAAAAAAGCATTACATTTCAAATGGTTCGGGTATTTCCGTGAAATACCCGAAAACTTTGAAACGCTAGGGTTAGGTTTAGGGTAAGTGTTAGGTTTAATGTTAGCTTTTGGTTTAGTGTTAAGTTTAGTGTTAGGTTTTGGGTTAGGCTACTTCAGGAGTTTCCGTACGTAAGTGAAGTCAGCGCGGCGGCCTAATGTCGGTATCAGCCAGACAGCGAGGGAGTCTATCCCCTTTTCACTTACGCTAGACCAAGGAGATTATTTTAACACCTGAGATGGAGCTCTAATTCTATTAATATATAAAATGCGATTCTAATTATCATCTCTTGCGCGCTATTCTGCATTTGTACCAGAAAATAAATAAACAGTTGGTTTTGGGTTATTCGAAGAAAGAGAAGTGAACAGAGTTGGGGTTGGACGTGGGGACATTTTATGCACGGAGAAATTGTTTGTATATTGTCACCAGGGTTGATATATGCATTTTTTTGTTTGTTTTTCTGGTACTGATAAATCTTAGTCGTTTCTTCCTTCGAAGATTTAAGGTGCACTTTCGATCTCCTCGGTAACTAATTAAATTATTTCCTATGGGAGAAAAGAAAAGAAAAAGAATATCCCATTTCTCAACTCAACGTCTGAAGACGAACGAGGCAAGAAAGAAAGAAGGACAGAACGTAACAAAGACAAAGAAATCAAAAAAAAAAAAAAAAAAAAATGGTGAATTTATGGTCGCGTTTTCAAACGAGGGCGAAAGTAAGAATATTTGAATTTACACAGAGAAAATGGATGAAAGTGAAGGTTAATACCAGTACATTAATACCAAGAATAATGGCATAAGAAAAAACATTAATTCTACTAGCAAAATAAAAAAAACGCCTTCTGGGCGATGTAAAAATAAAATTTTGAAAGATATTGCTTGAGGAGGTGGAAGTTAAAAATTAAATGTTGGAGAGTTTGAACCACAAATCATGAAATCATCAAATTTATTAAAGGAGTAAAAAAAGATAAAACAATTTGAAATCGAAACTAAGTTCTATTAACTTTGAATATCAAAATAAAACAAACTATATATAAATATATGATACTGGGGATGTATCTATTAAAACCTGTTTAAAAAAAACAATGAGGACTGTCTAATGTTGCATGCTCAAATTTTGAGTGTATTATTCGATTATGACGATTTCGGGTATACTGACGTAAGCAGTGACGTAATTTTTGTTACAGAAAAAAACCGGAAGCGAATCTCCATTATTAATAGATTTGTCGGTAGGACACGAATATAAGATAGATGTTCCAAAATTAATGCCTCCTACTGATTTTCAATAGGAGTCATTTACAATACCACCATTAAATAGAGTGTGTTTTTCTGTACAAAACAACATTTTGACAGTCACCGTCGTTAACATTAATTTAACCCTATTACTGACTCTTTGTGCAGATACTACTACCTTAAGCAGAGTTTTTATAAAAGTAAGCAAAATAGTACGAGCTTACAACATCTTAGCCAGACTCTCCAACCTTTTCCCAGTAGTAAAATAGTCATAATAAATTTCCCAGAAAACAAATCACGTAAATGATCAGAACTCATATCCAAATGTAGGCATGAAAATAAATTCTTATTAAACCACCTAAAAACTAATGACTTAAATAAATACCTAAAATATTCTAAAAAAAGAACGTAAATAAAAGATAGGATAAAATAAAATAAATTCAGTCAATAGTTAATCAATAATAATAATAATAATAATAATAATAATAATAATAACAGCAACTGCAAAATATGGAAAAACTACTGGTTTAACATAGCATATGCTCCCAAAATCCGGTAGAGATCTCTAA
>CM042149.1:121172678-121187678 GCA_023376005.1 Doryteuthis pealeii
TCCAATAGTTTTGTCAAAGTTTTTATCCCAAGTACTTCTGGCACTTCGAAGTCTCATAATCAGTGTTTGTGTTCCATTTCTTTTCAAGTTAGTAGTAGTGAGAGTAACTAAAAGATAAATAATGGACTATTTCGTTTCTATTATAAAGAAAGAAAGGTTAGAATATAATAATAAAAATATAATGAAAAATAAATAGAGAAATGAAGAAAGAGTAGAGGAAAGACAGAGAGAGGTGGGGCGTGCGGAAGCAATAAGGCTAATCTGTTTTAATGAAACATATTTTAAAGAAAAGGAAAAGGAAAAAAAAAGTGAGAAAGTTAATTAATCATTATAATTTTCACATATTGATCTAATGGCAATAGCTCTTAAGTAAACATATGAAATTTTGTACTAAATAAATTATCATAAAAGTAAAAGTAAAGTCGTCGGGGCGGCCTAATGTCGATATGAGCCATACAGCGTGGGAGTCTATCCCCTTTCACTAGCGCTACACCAAGGAGATTGTTTTTGCGTCTGAGGTGGAGCGCCACACTTACCATCAGCTCCTTACTTTACCGCACAAATCTCTGTGCTACTCATACGCTGAGTTGGCGAGGGCCGGTATCGAACTAGGTATCTTGTGGTTTCTAGCCGAACGCTCTACCGACTGAGCTAACCCGGCCCTTCATACTGTGGTATATCTGCAGGTCCTGCTAGTATATTATACAAAAGCGCTTTTGAAGACCCAGTGGGCATTGTGCCTTAAGGCAACCATTTATATCACTTATGTCTAAATCCGGTTTTGCGCACCCGTTGCAGTTCTCTTCTGGCATGCAGGATTCCCAATCCCTTCTCAAGAAATCAGTGTCATTTTTCATAAAAATAGTCTAGCTTTATTATTCCATCAAGTGGAAGAATTAGGTTGACAGTTCTCTACGAAGCGATGTTGAATATAAGAGGATATAAATTAGGCAAGTGAAGAATTTTCAGAAAGTCGTAGCGAATTCTGAAGGAAGAAAACTTTAGGAAGAAAATGAAAAAAAAAAAAGAAAAAAAAAAAGAAAAAAAAAAAAGATAGTATCCAGAAATTTCTGTCGGCTATTTAATACAA
Organism: Doryteuthis pealeii; assembly: GCA_023376005.1. Lineage (NCBI taxonomy): Eukaryota > Metazoa > Mollusca > Cephalopoda > Myopsida > Loliginidae > Doryteuthis > Doryteuthis pealeii. The sequence goes on from CM042149.1 coordinate 121,173,769, forward strand.
ATTGGTATCTATTTTTGAGTCAAGTAAAAAACTAGGAATGGTTAAGTGCACAAAATAAGGTTGGAACGAAACGAAATCCACGCGGTTTGATTTTGTTTGGTTGTTTTTTTTCTTGTTTCCCAGTAATATCTATATGAATATTCCAATCAAATCTCTATATAACGAAGATTCGGTGTCTGTTTGTAACCAAAATTACGTAATTGTTTATGTCACAATACCCCCAGGAATTGCGTAAGTTTATCAATATGTTGGGTTATTTCATACTGAAGACGGTTTGTTTTATTATTATTGGGTAATCAAATTTTTTTCTTTTTTAAAAAATCTATTTAATCCATGTATGGCTCTCTAACAGATTGGTAGGTTTGTTTGATTTTATGGCACGTCAATCTGGGTTGGATTATATTATGCTTTATATATTTTGTTTTATTTCTTCTTGGTGCGTATTCCTTTAAAAAAAATTCAAATTCAATTTCTATTTAACACAATTCTTTAAAACATTTTTTCTATTTAATCCATAGATGGGCCCTAACAGGCACTGAGGGTAATGGCGATTAAGGGTACTCCACACTCACCAGAGCTCAAGAATTTGAACTTCACCATCAGATAGAGTTTAAGGCCATACACAAGAACCTGACCCACCACCGTTCAGCACATATATAATAAAAATAATAGTGGATTTGCAATAAAAAAAACAATAGAGATTGGAAAATCATATGTGTGCTAGGGCTTGACATGACCAGCTGATTGGCCAGAGAGGGCGTTTCCGACCGTCCATCTAACCTAAGTAAGTGCCAAAATAGAATGTTGCATGTTATGAACTATAAATCACCAGGATTCCGTCCCTAAGCATCATGGGTCATTACCTCCGGCCAATAGGTGACCTCACTGGAGAATTTTACCCTTTTACAGAGGCACAGTAGATGTATTCTACTGCCCAGTGGAGAGGGCGGAACTCTAACAGGTACTACCACTCCGAGTCAGCGTGGATCTACGTCATCTACGACCTACAGGTAGCCCATTAGGAGTTATTTTTCCCTCTTCAGTTGGTGGCACTTTTTTTTTTGGGGGGTGAGGGGTATTACCTCTCTTAAGGGAATACAGTTAACGTATTCTAAGTCCTGCCAACAATGTGTTTTTTTATTCAGTTTTTAATAAATTATGCGTACGAATAAGTTAATTCTTTTTTGGTTTTGAATCTACCTCATCAATTTTAATCCCTTACAATTACAATGCAATATTTTAGTAATTAGATTTTGACGAACTAGAGAAATGGATGAGAGTTAAGTTTGGGGAAATAAGGGTTGTGGGGTTGGGGAGTGGGTAAGTAAGGCGAGAGAGAAAGTATAAAAGAAGGGATGGGTTGGGGAAAATCGATGAATTTAATCAGTCTTTTCATCAAGAGAATAATTGAATTTAGATCGAAATTTATCTTCATGCAAACCTCGCACAAGTTCATCTTCAACGACATTCCCATACCTTTCATTCTGGAAAAAAATTTGAAAGAAAGAAAAGAAAAATTAAAAAGGAGAAATACAATAAATAAATAGTTAATTAACGAGTGAAATAAACCCGTAATGAAATTGATAAATGGATTTTAAAATGTCAATTGAAAATGTCCGCTTTCCTAGAAATTGGCCATTTTGAAAAACAACAACGTAAATAAACTTGACTAACGGTCATCGTCGACGCAAATGAACTCGGTGACCCCAGTTCAAATCCTGGACGAGGTATTTACCTCGAACCCCACGTCTACTGGTATGACACAAGGGCGTTTAATGTGGGACCAGCCACGAGCCAAAGCTCATGGGACTGCAGCTGAAAAAATGCATCGATCACATCGGCATTCCCCCTCAAGGGAGCGCCTCAGGCACTGGGTAATAAACCCAGCCCTGTCCATTTAAATCAAGGAGGCGGTCTTGTCTGGTGGATAGCCCCGGGATCACGCTGTTAATTTCATTTACACACAAGCCCCGAAAGGCCCATGTTATTAAGATATTTACCTCGCATTCCATGTATGCAGGTATGACACAAGGTCGTTTAATGTGAGAGCTTTGGCTCTTGGGATGGCAGGTGAAAAATGCGTTTATGTCGTCGGCATTCCACTCAAGTGGGTGCCTCAGGCACTGTGCAATAAACCCATACCTGCCCCTTTGAACCAATGGGTAGGCGTTGCCTGGGGGATAGATTTCATTAACACAGAGGCCCGAAAGACTCATGTTATTAATCCGGGACGAGGTTGGTTGCTTCTGGTAGCGGTCACCGACGACTTTTATGCCTGTTTGGTTTCGTTTCCTTTCTTTGTCTAATGGCATATCAACCTTTATGGCTTATTTAACGCCAAATCCATCTGTTTAAAAGAGTGGGACTATTTAACCCATAGGTGGGGGATGAGGGGCTTTCCTAAGTGTGTTATTCCTAAAGTGAACGGTATATGTATTTTAAACCAACCACTCCGCATGGATAGGAATGTGGAATAATGTCAATTTCTTAAGCGTGTTTGAAATCAGAGTTTTCCTTCTCGTAGACTGGTTGTAAAAATCCCAGTCTATTCTACAATTTATCCATAACTGGAGGGAGAATATTTGGATCCATACTTTTCCCAAGAGTATTAGTGCTATAGGAAATACAAACAGCTAAGTCCAGGATTTGAATTCTGGATACCGAGTTCATTTCCAACGATGCGCCTCCATAGCGTTATAGTGCGACTGGTGTTGGAACTTGCTTACTGCGACGTCTCAAACCAGCACGTTAGCAATTGGGCCACAACAAAGCCCCCACTCTATATGTTTTGTTCCTTATCAATATGGGATGCTGCTTCCATGATTTGTTCAAAACAACACGCAGCAATTCTTTATGTGTCTCATCAATCATCTTCTTTAAGTCCTTGAGGAGCTGCCATGTAGTAGCACTAACATGGCTATGGTTTGGAAGAATTCTTTTTACATCTTATCAGAGAGATCAGATTTATATATCATCTATAATCTGTCAATAGCAGTCCATGCCTTTCCTATGTGTATATTGACATGACTGAAGAAGAGATATTGCTATATATATATATATATATATATATTATATATTTGAGAGTACGTAAATAAACACTGTGTTTATTTGATATGGCTTTTAGCCGACAATTTTTGGAGGATATGTGCTTAATTGAAGTCATACCTAATTTTTGAAAATCAATTAGTTAATAATTAATGAATTTAGGCGGGCATATATGTTCAAATGTAAGGCTAAACAAATCGGGAAAATGTCAATCCCTGAATGTACATTTCGACCTATTAGGTCTCATCAGCAAGGTTGTCTTCATGTCGTCGCTACAAAAAATTATATATATATATATGTGTGTGTGTGTGTGTGTGTGTGTGTGTGTGTGTGTGTGTGTGTGTGTAAAGTGTTGTTATGGGTCCAACGTATATATACGGAATCAGAAAAGTGGTTAAACAAAGTCTGAAGAACATAATAAAAATCCGAAACACGTGTTGCTGAAGTAAAATAAAAAAAGTATTTTAAAAATCAAAATTCATTTTGCGGACCCTCTTTTTATAATATATATATATATATATATATATATATGTATATATATGTGTGTGTGTGTGTGTGTATGTGTGTGTGTGTGTGTGATAATATGTCTGCTGTCAGCTAGATGTGATATAAATATCATTGTGTATGGACGCGTGAATGTAACTCTTCTGTGAAGAAGAAAAAATAAGTATTGAGCCAATGGACGCCATTTTATTTTTCGTAAATACACTCCCTCGAGTGCCTGCAAATTAGCGACACAAATTTCAAATCGAAGGGCGATTTAATAAGATGAGTCCAGGCTTATTTCAATGAATTTTTATTTTGCTGAACGTTTTTTTTAAATCCTCTTTCAATAATTAATTTCGTGAGGAATAATTTCTCCCTATCAATCGAGTTTTTTTAATTTTTTTTTTCATTATGTTTAAACTTTTACTTTGCGAAGAGACATGATTTTATTTAATTTCATTCTATTTCATTTTATTTTTCTCTGATGAATTAGAATTTCGTTTTTGGAATAATGAAGAATTCTTTAGAGTTCTTTCGATTTCCATTCCGTCGGTCTTTTGTGTCGTTTTCTTGTTATTTTCTCTTTTTATATCTTCTCCGCTCACTTCTTCCAATTTATCCCCGCTATTATATACAACAGTGTTAACATGGCGAGGAATTTAAATTTGATTTAAGGGAAGGAACTAGTTATGCAATTAAATGAAAACATTGTTCACGCAGAACAGCCAGTGCTACAAGTATTTCCATTGAAAATTGTAAGAATAAGAATAACACGTTTAATACGCCATGTTGATGAGGCTTAGGATATACTGACTGTATCACATGAAGAGGGATAAGCCCTCCCCCCAAACGGTTGCTTCTGATGGTGAGGCTCCAATTCTAAAGATCTGGGAGTGGGTGAAGTAATTCCTTTGTTAATATTATTTAGAGATTTGGAATGGCAGTACCTCTCAGTGTGACATCTATGAATCAAATAGACATTGTGAAAATATACTTGTTTTTATCTTGTTTAGTTTTATTATTTTTGTTTGTATTTTTTTGTATTTTACATGCTTTTAATTATGTTTTATTGATTGTTTAATTTTTAAATCATTTTTGAATTAATTGTAGTATAAAATCTTGCCGTTATAATAAATAGATAAATAAATCCAAACATTTAATTTGTCGTCCCGGCCTCCTGCCCCAATTTACGCTATGTTTTAGCGTACTAGCATCAGGCGAACTTAGATATGTTCCGAGTCGTGTTTTTGTCACTTTTTTGTCGGTAAATTAATGTAGATATTTTAACCCCCCCCCATTTTTATCGGCAAATCAATGAAAATATTTACAACCTTTCTTTTAAGAAAGAGTGAGAGAGGGTTAAATAAAGATTATTATACTTTTTACATATTGAACTATTTGCAAAAGATATTAAGTAAACCTATAAAACGTTGTAATCATTAAAATTTCCATACTGTGGTATATCTACAGGTCTTACTAGTCATTGATAATTACCTCCTCCAATTTGCGGATACTGGTTATTATATTCGTAATACTTGATACAATGCATAAATATTACAATGAAAAAAAAATCGGTCAATAATTATTTATAACTATTTATGCTGAGACTCATGCATGCAATTAAAAGTAATATATTACTCTATAAATGGAATCTTGAAATATTTATTTTTGGCATATGAAGAAAAATTTCCAAATCTTTTCCACCTCACCCGATACTCTAATTATTTTTATTTTTTTATTTTTTAAAATTTTTTTGTTGTTGTTGTAAATCGGGTTCTAGTTGGAAGAGCTGGTAGCTGAATCCCGATTTACGAACAACCACTAGAAGACTAGAAAGAATAAAGATAAAGATTATTAAGAAGAAATATTCCGTGGTCGTCAATATATCTATCTATCTATCTATCTATATATATATATATATATATATATATATATATCTTATTATAATGGAGATTGTGTTTTTTTCTGTCTGTAACCGAAACTATATTCCTATTCAAGTCACAATTCTCTTTGATATTGACATCACATTCTCCACGATTTTATTTTTATCTAAACCTCAATTATTAATAAAATTGTCTTACATTATTAATACTGTTAACTATGTCTACATACTGACAACATGCAATTATATTTATATATACAAAAAAATAGCGGTTTACAGTGTGAACGGGAAGGCTAATTTGCATATTAATATTTAAAAATCGAATTTAATAAATATGTGCTTAGTATTATTGATTTCTAACTGTTTGGTTTTATTTTAATGAATATAAGCAAAAACCTCCTCAATGAATCTTAAATGAAATCCATTAACAAGATAAAATAACTGTCATTTTATTCTTTACTTCCTCTTTTAACTAAATACTTAAATTAGAAAAAATAACAATGAAAGACGAGAGTGATGGAAGAGTAAGTTTCAGTTGTTCCATTTTTTATTATACTCCCTCTGTTTCAAATCTTTTTATCTGTATTCTTATTTAGTTTCATTAGCCTTTCTAATTTAATACAATATTTTATTACATTAAAACTTAAATACTTGCACCCGGAGGGTGCATATATTTGCTAGTATATATATAAAGAGATATAGAAAACCAGATAGATAGATTGATAGATAGTGAAAGAGTGAAATTGAAACACAGATAGATTGGTAGATAGAAAATGAAATATATATACATATATAGTGCGGGGTTGTCACTGTTTCAGCTTTTGCCGGAATGGTGTACCAAATGCAGTATTATTGGTAGAGTGCTCAATATAAAATAGAGCTGTTATATAATATAATATAACAAATAAATATATAAAGTTTTTACATATCTATTTATTTGGTGACAAAGGAACAGTCACAACCATTTTGTTTTCATGCATCAACAATCACCAGGTGTGTTGACGCATAAAACCAAAATGGTTGTGACTGTTCCTTTGTCACCAAATAAATAGATATGTAAAACCTTTATATATTTATTTATTATATATATGTATTTATATATATATCTACCCAACTCCGCCGCACGAGCAGGATGTGACACAAGGTTAATTTCTTAAGCGGAGTTTAACAGGTTTGAATTCAGAGTTTTCCTTCTCCTAGACAGGTTGCCTAACCAAGGTTAAAGAGACCAGTCTACCCTAGTATTTATCCAGAGTTTGAGAGAGAGTAGAACTCATACCTTTTCCAAGAGTATTAGCGATAAGTGAAATGCAATTATCACATCCAGGATTTGAACTCGGGGCGACGAGTCTATTTCCCATTATTTTAACCAGTAAACAATAAATATATCTATCTATTTCTCTCCCTCCCTCCCTCCCCCTCTCTCTCTCTCTCTCTCTCTGTCTGTCTGTCTGTCTCTCTTTTGGAATTTTTGTGTATATAAGGCGTGTGCCAGACGCTTACTCCTACTTGTAGACTCGCCGATAAGCACGTGACCTGGGAAGGCAACCTATTTGTCCAATCACTGGCAATTCTCTGCTGCTGATATGATTATTTATACTGGCCTTTTCTGGTCATACTAATCATTACTACATGGATCTTCTTGGACGTCGGACCTAAAGGATTCTATACCACAGGACTTATTCACTTACCAAAGGATTCTCTATCACAGGACTTATTCACTTACCAAAGGATTCTATACCACAGGGATTCTATACCACAGGACTTATTCACTTACCAAAGGATTCTCTATCACAGGACTTATTCACTTACCAAAGGATTCTCTATCACAGGACTTATTCACTACCAAAGGATTCTCTATCACGGGACTTATTCACTTACCAAAGGATTCTCTATCACGGGACTTATTCACTTAACCAAAAGGATTCTCTATCACGAGACTTATTCACTTACCAAAGGATTCTATACTTATTCACTTACCAAAGGATTCTATACCACAGGACTTATTCACTTACCAAAGGATTCTATACCACAGGACTTATTCACTTACCAAAGGATTCTCTATCACAGGACTTATTCACTTACCAAAGGATTCTCTATCACGGGACTTATTCATTCTCTATCACGGGACTTATTCCACCAAAGGATTCTCTATCACTTATCACTTACCAAAGGATTCTCTATCACGGACTTATTCACTTACCAAAGGATTCTCTATCACGGGACTTATTCACTTACCAAAGGATTCTCTATCACGGGACTTATTCGGATTCTATAGCTCGGGACTTACATACTTATTTACTTTGAGTTCTTTCCAACTGGCCAAGGATGGCGGCCAGTTACTTAACACACTCTCTCTCTCTTTATATATATTTCCGGTATTGCCGCACCGTTTGGGAACCATTGCTTTAGAAGAAAAGGAAAGAAATCGTAACAAGAACAGGAAACGAAATTCTTTCAAAACGGGATTAGGAAGGATCTCAGAAACCTGGACCACAGGACGATTGATTGATTTTTACGGGATGCCAGCTCGTCTAGGGTAATTTTATGCCCTAGTATCTATAAGAGTTTTTCTTCTCTTATACTGGTTGTCACACCGAGGTGAAAGAGCCAATCCTGCACTACTATTTACCCATAGCTGGAGGGAGTATTGTTGGATTCATACTGTAAAAGGCAAACAACCTAGTTCAGCCGCGTCAACATTCTACGACGATGTTACACGATATCTACAACCAATAAAACTGATACAGCCCCGAGAAAATACACTTCAGAAGATAGATATAAATAAGCAGAGAGAGAGAGAGAGAGAGAGAGAGAGAGGGAGAGAGGGGGAGAGAGAATGAGAATAGAGAGTGGTATGGGAGAGAAAAAGAGAGACAGAGAATATGTATATATATATATGGATGTATATGTTTGCGTATGTGTGTGTATGCCTATATGTCAGTGCGTGCGTGGGTATGTCTGTCTATGCATGTATATGCATGCCCATCGCATAGCATATCATATGATGATAACAATGTATATTATAATGTATATGATACATAATAAAAAAATAATAATATTAATAATAATAATAACAAACATACACACACATACAATTATAACAAATCTTACTATCCCCCACCCTCTCTAACACCTACAACCAAAATTTACACAAATATTCCAAGCAACAAACAGAATGTTAATTGTGAATACATCTTCCTCAATACTTTCCCCATATTTATCCTCCCCCAAAAAAAAACATACACATAACCAACCCTTATGCCAACCATCTTACACACATGAATCCCCATACCGCAAACACCTAACACCTGTGGCACTACTCCCAGAATCCATTTTGATACACTCCCCACTCTTCTGACACCAGCAACCGACTACCACTCTCCTTATTCACGACCTCCTAATTTACTAGTATGGAAATGTTCACCATTGAAGCAAGAACTCTATCTAATGCCCTGAAGAAGTTATAACAGACCGAAACGTTATAACATCGACATCCCTACCTACAATAAACATCCATTTTCTACAACATCCCGTATTTGTCTACCTTTCTCCACACACATACACACACACACACACACACACACACACATATATATATATATATATATATATAATATATATTATATAGAGAGAGAGAGAGAGAGAGGGAGGGGAGAGAGAGGAACCTCATGTGGTGTAATGCTTAGCAAGCTAGATTCGCAGAACATTGTTAGTGAGTTCGATTCTCAGTGAGTGCCCCATAATTCTGGCCACATCTAAACTAAGTTTAGTAAATAACTATAACTATATATATATATATATATATAGAGAGAGAGAGAGAGAGAGAGAAAGAGAAATTGAGAGAGAGAAAATATAGAGGTATGAATGAGGGAGAAACATAGAGTGCGTATGAATGTGTGTGTCTGCGTGTGTCTGTCTGTGTGTGTGTGTGTGTGTGTGTGAGAGAGAGAGAGAGGGGGGTAGAGCTATGTACATGCATTGGTTTCTTTAAAAAAATCATTCGCTTTGGCATCAAAATGGCGCCAAAAGTGGCCATCTTTCTTTTCTTAAGTGTTTATCTTAAGAATTTCTCTTTAAATTACAAAAGGAAAAAAGAAACCAACCATGTCCTGTCAGAATGTTTCTTTAGGATTTGAAATTGCATAAAATAGAGAATTTATAGCCTCTTTCGATAACAAAAATATTTCAGTATCAATCCTATAAATATAAATTTTTCGTATTTTTGCTTGAGGTTTGAAACTTATGCAGCAATGGGCAGGAACATTGAAAAAATAAAAATAGTAAAGACTAAAACAATAAAAAAAATAAAAACATACGGCCATTCAGTAGCTGACTTGACGATATAAAGATTACAGAATTAAATATTTCTCCTTTCTCTTGATCTACCACCGGGCATAAAGGATTTTAAGAGACCTTGCATTAAAGTTTTGTTTTTTGTTGTTTTTGTTTAGATGGCGTACTTTGGTGTGTCTGAAAATGCAGTACTATTAAAAAGTTGAATTTAATTTCCCAAAGGTGGCTAAATGAAAACAAATCTGTAATTACTAGCGGAAACAGATTAAGTTTCTCAAACATTTTTCGAATCTAGTCCAACAATCTGAGTTTTATTAACCCTTATACGGCTCTTAGGACCGGTTTAGCTCAGTCAATAGAGCGTGGGGCTAGGAATCACAAGGTTCCTGGTTCGATACTGGCCCTCACCTACTCAGCGTATGAGTAGCACCGGGATCGGTGTGATAAAGTGAGGAGCTGATGGTAGGTGTGGCACTCCGTCTCAGACGCTGAAATAATTTCTTTGTCCTAGCGCTAGTGAAAAAGGGGATAGACTCCCTAACTGTATGGCTGATACCGACTTTATTCCCCCCCCCCACCCCGATGACTTACTTTATACATCGCTTGTTGTGTTATGGTTATGACCGTCGGAAATTGGACATGGCGACTCGAGTTCAAATCTTGGACGAGTTTTGAACTAGACTTGAACTCAATTTTTATCAGAGTTCACATAGAGCTTATTGCCTCTCGCTGCCTTCTTTAGGGTATGTAGCTGTGATTTGGCTTGTGCATGTGTATTTGCAAGAAGCTCCATATCATATGCGTAGTCCGCGTCCGTAATGGGTTTTGTGGGTATCGCCGGCCTTCTTGTCTTTTTAGGGTGAAGCCATTTTCATTTATGGAATTTAATGATGTTAAAAGTACGTAATCTAGACATGTCAGGATATGGTGCACACATATCTCCTTGCAGGATTCCAGCGACAATGTCAAAGAAATCTAAGCAAATGATCATCTATACATATATAAGAATAGCGGTTATTAGTTTATAACCAATATTAAGATCTTATAAAGCACTAATGCAGCCATGGATACACCAACAATGAACATTCGGCAAGAAAAAAAACTAATTTGCATGAATAATGCATATATGAATGTTTAATATACATAAAATGTAATAAGAAAATAACATCTATACATATATAAAGGGCAGTTGTGTGTATGTATGTCCAGAGTGAACAATAAATTTATATACACATCCACTATCACCAGATCTCGCTTTTTGAACAAAATAATGAAAATTTGATTAATATTCGTGAGGATAATTAAAAAATAGTATTTATATAGTAACAGGATGAGTTTTATATAGGAGACATTAATTTTTCTGTTTAGAGTGTCTGCGCACTTTTGTTCCTGAGCCCCACCAGGCCGGATCAACGCAAGGTCTTTTTTACGTAGGAATTTTATGGGGTATCCTGCGAGGATCCAACATACGTAATAATGGATCTGCGAGACTAATTTTTGTCACCCCTTACCCAAGCAACGCCAGGTAATCGCTTCTAGGTATTAGATAAGGTACTTGAGACCTGTGTGCCAGACTAAGCAAAATAAAAACTCTGCTACACTCTTTAAGAATTAAAGTTAATCTTTCTATAACGTGATTATGAAGGTCCGGAGTTTTGGACAGGACTGAGAGGAAGAAGAAATAAGAGAAAGTAAAGGTTAAAAAAAGGAGTAATGGACACACAATGAGTTGCGATAATTTAACCGAGGTATGATCCCCGGATGAGAATTGGAAGCCAATAGGAAGTTTCGGGTGTTGACCCGAATCTGAAGTCAGGTGGTGACCAGGAACGAGGAACAACAAGATCGGCCTCTTTGCATTGCAGCGGCGTAGAGTTCGGACGGGCCTCTGGTCCCTAGTGTGGGATTACAGTAATTTAACAGTGTCCTCTCTCTCTCTCTTTCTCACTGCCTTTCCTCCTCTCCGAACAGAGCCACGACACGAGCCCGAAAATAAATGCTAAGCCCTTGTGACGATATATCTCACGTGTTGTATCTTTTTTATCGACAAGACGACCGCCGCGTAAAAAAATACCTTTTAAGTGCCGTGAATTTGGAGGCACATTGACAAGACCCGCTATATAACATTTGCAAATATCCCTTCCTTTAAATCTGCACTCAAAGGTGTAGAAAAAATAAATAATTGAACACCAGTGACCTAGGTTGGAGCAAACCGACGAGTCGGGGATGCAAAAGGAATAATCCTTTGCGACCCACTCCTGTCTGGGGTCTGGTAACAGGTAGTAAGCACTCCGTAAAAAAAACTTCTATATCTGTAGTTTGATCACGGGGGCAAAATGTGAAATGAAAGGGGAGGAAATCCCATATATAGGCGCTACTATGTCTCCTCACCCCTACAACTTCCGACAGGAAACCATATAATGCAATCCTTTTCTGGTCTCATGTTCAATCACAAGCGCCAGAACCTCCCTCGACTCACCAGTAGCTCCAACCGGTAAGTCACCAGTCCTTCCCTTTTTTTTTCACAAAGGACATTAATTAATGTATTTGCTTCCTTGGATTTGAAGTAAAAAACAGTAATTAATTAAGGTCTCCATCCCCCTTGTGAAATTTACTTCTCCTCTTCATCTTTTTTTTTTCTTCAGTAATGACGTGCCTATTTCCCTGCTATGATGCGGAGTCCCTGGAGAATGACCAATGCTTTATTATTGGCCGAAAAAAAAACGTTAGGAATGAATCCTTTATTTCCGAAAGTAATCAAAACAACAACAACAACAACAACAACAACAACAACAATAATAATAATGATAATAATAATAATACAACAAAATGGTATATGCATAAACCAGAATCTGTTCTTGAGAACGAAACGCATAAAATTCTCTGGGACTTTGAAATAAAAACGGATCACCTTATCCCAGTAAGAAGACCAGACCTAGTGTTGATAAACAAAAAAAAAAAGAACTTGTCAACTGGTGGATGTTGCAGTGCCTGCAGATCACAGGGTGAAGCTGAAGGAAAATTAAAAAATGGACAAATATCTGGACCTTGCCAGATAACTGAAAAAGTTATGGAATATGAAAGTGAAAGTGATACCAATTGTAGTTGGTGAACTTGGAACAGTCCCAAAAGGATTGGAAAAGGGTCTGGAAAGTTTGGGAATCAGAGGAAGGATTGAAACCATTCAGAACACTGCACTGCTGCAATCTGCCAGAATACTCAGAAGAGTTCTGGAGACCTGAGGAGACTTGCTGTCACTCAGACTCCAGAGAAAGACCATCAGCTAATGCCGATGTGAAAACTCAAAAGAAGTAAATAATAACAACAATACTCACTAGAAAATGTGCAAGTACTATGGAACACCAAAATCTGAAGAATGGTATAAAAACTAACCAGAACTAATAAAAGAATCAAAGGTTATTAGTTATAGCTTTGTAGTCTCCATTGCAATCTCCAGCTCATGCCTGATTGTTTTACAAATGTTAAGGGAGCATTGGGCAGGAAACATAATCTCCTTATTTTAATGGCCGGTGCAGATCATCATGAAGTTATTCTCTTCCATGATTCAGGTGGGTTCCAGTCATCCATTCTATCTGTCATCACATATATGAATGAAGAAGGGTCTAAACTTTTAAATGATGCGTAGTGTGCGTAAATACCTCTAACCTACGGAGAAAAATAACCAAATATAAATATGTCAAATTTATCCCGAACAGCCTCTCTCTCTCTCTCTCTCTCTCTCTCTCTCTCTCTCTCTCTCTCTCTATATATATATATATAATATATATATATATATATGTGTGTTGTGTGTGTGTGTGTGTGTGTGTGTGTTGAATTAAACAAAAGACACAGCTCTTGTTTAACAATTTTATTTGTGATCTTTTCAAGTTTTCTGGCCAACTTTTTAATATTTGGGTGGAATTCGTGAATTAGTCCACCAAAGTTCAGGTCCCGAGTACTTTGTTTCGGCACTTCGAAGTGCCGAAAGAAAGTTCTAGAAAAAAACTAGAACACATCACCCCTGATGATGGATCAGGGGTGAGGTGTTCTATTTTTTTCAAATTATATTAATGTGGTGGCTGGAAGGAGAAGAATTGATGGGAAAGGTGATATAGGCATTTTAAAATGTGTGTACTGCATGGAAATTAATTCACGAATTCCACCCAAATATTAAAAAGTTGCTCAGAAAACTTGAAAAGAT
>CM042149.1:121202678-121240226 GCA_023376005.1 Doryteuthis pealeii
ATTCTCTAGGTACTTCCTTAGGGTCCATGTGGTACACCCATACAGTAGCATTAATACAATTTCTGCTTGGAAGAATTGTCGCTTAAAATTATCAGTGAGATTAGAATAAAAAATAGTAAAACTGTAAAAAAATAAAATAAAAAGAAAAAAAGAAAGAAAAGAATAAATAGATAAATAAATACAGGATAAATATAAATATACAAATGCCGTTCTCTGGAAAATAACTCCATTCTCTCTTTTTAATGGGCGACCATTTTGAAACGGGAATTGTAATAATTGTTCTTTTTGAAATGTCTGCAAAATATAGGGTGACCCCCAAAAAACAGGCCTCCCACAGACTTTTTTTTTTAATGCCAGGCATGTTTTTTTTTTTTTGGTCATTCTCTCTCATCTCTCTCTCTCTCCCTCTCGCTCTCTCTCGCTCTCTCTCTCTCTCTCTCTCTCTCTCTCTCTCTCTCTCTCTATATATATATATATATATATATATATATATATATATATATATATATATATATAGTCTTCTTTACTTTGTAGGAGTTTTAATATCTAATAGATAAACCACGCTTTTCGATGGAGCCAAAAAAACAGGCCTGACTTTCAAAAAAAAAGTCTGTGTGTGGCCTCTACAAGATTTCTTGAAATATTCACATGTAATTTCTGATTTAAAAAATTTTTTTCATGATATTAAAAAAAATAAATATCACCGAGTGAAACTGTTCAGCCTTAAACGAAAGACCATTAACATTAATTTTGTCAAACTTGAATTAATTTTTGTTATTGTTTTATTGCGTTCTAGTTGCAAACGAAACACACAGAGCGGCGAGGTAATTTGAGAGGCTTGGAGTTTTAGTCATAATTGTCTCTTCTCTAATAACGATTGACTTTTAGTAACCCGATCAGAGTCGGTCCCATCGTTTTAAAGGATTAACATCTTAACAGAGCGTGTTTGTCTGTGTTTATTGTATAATGCCTCACTAAAAAAAATATTCACCAATTAAACATCAAAGTTTAAAAAACAAGGGCAGATAACTTTTTTTGATATTCAGCTCATAACCATGACATAGTTTAAAGCATGTTAAACCGCTAAACTATATCATATCCCAGTAATAAATAAAACTAATTTTCAAAGGGAAAATAAGATTGAGTCAGTTTAGATTCTATGGTCATCAAGTAGACATTATATCTGTTAGTTTAAATTGTAGAACCAAATAATTTATTGCTGATGGAGACTATATAATCCCCGTGCGTCATGGGTGAAGTCCCATTTCCTGTCCTGGTGTCAACAATGCACCTGTCACAGGAGGCAACTGTCTCCTACTTAGCAAGGAGAATAATTGTTGAAATCCCATTTCCAGTCCTAGTGCCCACAATGCACATATCACTGGAGGCAACTGTCTCCCATTTAGCAATGTGAACAAATGGCTGATGTCCCATTTCCAGTTCTAGTGCCCACAATGCCACTATCACGGGAGGCAACTGGCCCCTGCTAATCAAAGGGGGCAATTTTTTTCCCCTAACATCTTGGCTTACAAGAAAAATAAATTTGTATAAAGATTTTTGGGGGTATTTTTAGTCGTTAAGGTTTACTATTGGTAGTCTCAGTAGTAGAACGTCTGCTGAAAACATACGAATAAAGGTGGAAAGTTCAATTGACTACTCACACTCTCCAATCTCTCACTCCTTACACTCACAGAGAAAACTAACATATCTAAAGAGTAGTTAATAATCATATATATAGAGAGAGGGAGCAAGTGACAGGCAGAATGTGATTAAGAGACAAGTGAGTTTTTTACTGTTTCTGTTGAATTCCTTTCAATCCATTAAATTTTGTAGTTACCAAGCACGTTTTCCTTATGAAACTGTCAAATTTCTCCCGAAACCCTATATACTTCGAAACACGTGTGTGTGGCTTACTTATTTATTATGATTAAATATTCTCCTATATTTGACAGCTGCCTCTGGCCGTACGGGTAAGAGGATTGGTGAACTAAAGTTCATTCGGGTCTCAAACCCGGCCAGGGGTAGCTGTTAATTGTATAACCACACTGATGAGAAGTGATACTTCGAAACACGTGTCTGTGGATTACTTATTATATATATATATATATATATATATATATATATATGAAGATAGGAGGGTTGGAGTAGATCCGACAGTATGAGGTAAGGAAAAATTAAAAGTGGACAAAAAACTCTCTCCTGACCAACCAAGATTTTAAACCCACTTCTTCCTACAATCACCCATCCTTTCCTAAAAAGCAACTACCAACCTCCTCATCTTATCTCTCCGAACAAACTACAATCCTCTGATCTTCCCCCTCCACTTTCCATGAGAGATTTCCTCTGACCAACCAAATCTTCACAAACTTTCCCTTCCCCTGAATTCATCACCAAACTCACTTTCTCTTCTATAAATACAGATGTATGTACCATGTTTTGAATAAACAGACTGCTGAAGTTCCAGCTTAAAGCAGAACGAAATATATCTCTCCAACTTCTACTTGTTAGTTATTATTTTATTTATTACTGAGTTATTATTTATATATATATATATATATATATATATATATATATATATATATATATATATATATATATATAAGTAATTGGTAATTTGCTTGAAGCATTGTTAAGTATGTTATAATATATTAATAATTTGAAAGCAATTACAATGCACGTAAAAAATAAAAACAAAAAGATGTTATTTTTTGTCTTATCGATTTCAAAGTATTACTTATAAGATCTTTTTGTTTTTATCTTTTTATGTACATTGTAATTGCTTACAAATTATTAATATATTATAATATATATATATATATATATATATATATATATATATATATATATATATATATAATATATATATATTATATATATATATTTACGTCCCCAAAATATCTATTTTCGAAAGACATTGCGATCGTCATGCATTTTTGTTAAACACCATTTTTTTTTCCATTATTTAAATCAATCTGCGAACGTTTAGGATTTTTCCTGACCTTATTCTTATAACGCAATATACAAGTGTTCTCACTGAAGAAACGATTTCCGTTATGCAGTCATTTTCTCAGCGAACAACTCAACGACGCCATCTTAATTGCATTTTCATAAAGAAATATAATACACCAAGGATATTAATCGAGATAGAACATCTGAATTACTGATTTTGTCACGCTAGGATATTCTACAGATTTGTCAGAGACATAACACACACACACACACACACATATATATATGTACATATATATGCGTATATATATTTATTTATTTATATATATGTGCGTGTGTGCGCGTTTAAATGAATATATATATATATATATATATATATATATATATATATAATATATATATATATATAAAAGTATTGGTAATTTGCTTGAAGCATTGTTAAGTATGTTATAAAATAATAAAATTCGAAGGCAATACAATGCGTAAAAAATAAAGACAAAAAGATGTTTTATATGTCTAATCGATTTCAAAGCAAAGCTTTATCATCAGAGTGTATTTTCAGAAATGATATATATATATATATATAATATATATATATATATATATTATATATATATATATATATATATATATATATATATTATTTTGGAGCATTTCAAGTTGATTTTAATATATAGGACAAAAATGATATCTGCAATAAGTAATGCCATATATTCCAAAATCCACATGTATAGATAAAAAGATATGTATTTACTCGGGCAAAAAGATAGATAGATAGATAGATAGATAGATAGATAGAAAAAGACTGGGATAAATAGATTCATAAATGCATATAAACTGAGTGAAAAAGACAGATAGATGGATAAATAGATTCATATGAATATTTCGATATATATATGAACATATTGAAATTGTTATATATGAACTGACTGATATATATAGAGAGACAGTATGCGGCATATATATATATATATATATATATATATATATATATATATATATATATATATATATGTGTGTGTGTGTGTGTGTGTGTGTGTGTGTGTGTATGGTGAAAGGTAGACAAACACGGGATGTTGAACAAGATGGATATTTATTGTAGGTAGTGGTATCCACGTTATAACGTTTCGATCTGTTAAACCTTCTTCAGGTCATTGGATTGAGTTCTTGAATCAACGGATGTCATTCTCATACTGGTGAGTTAGGAGGTCGTATATATATATATATATATATATATATATATATATATATATATATATATATATATATATATTTACCAACCCCTCCGCACAAGCAGGGTGTGACACAAGGTCGATTTCTTAAGCGGAGTTAAACGGGTTTGAATTCAGAGTTTTCCTTCTCCTAGACCGGTTGCCTAACCAAGGTTAAAGAGCTCAGTCTGCCCTAATATTTATCCATTGTTGGAGGGAGAGTAGGATTCATACCTTTCCCAAGGTTATTAGCGGTATTACCACTATATATATATATATATATATATATATATATATATATATATATATATATATATATATTGGTTTGGAGGTTGATTTTGAAGGTTATCACAATACAGGTGTAAAGAAAAAATAAGGTAACAATGGTGTTGTTTGTTAACCTGTGATTTATTCTTAATATTAATATTAATATTTCGAGATAAAATCTCTTCAGAAGAAGAACACTGGAACTGAAGTAGTTTAATACCAAAAACATGCTTGAAAAAAATAGTAGTGGTGCTATTTTACCCATAGCTGGGAAGTTGAGAAAATTAATACCTTTCCCAAGTGTATTAGTCCAAAATTAATTAATGTAATAGCCCAACTGCAGTTCAATCTCGCTTACCACTCCTACTATGCCGCTGTCCAGAACCTTGAGGGCTACATTAAATTAATTGTATTTTATTTGTATGCTATCCCCAATCGAGCAATCCCCATTTTGAATCAAAATGCTTTAGATCCAAATATTCAATGTTCTTCCATTCTTCTTCTTGCCTGAAAATTAATAATTTATGTTTACTGAGAGAAACAAATAAAACGGCACATTCTAATCTCTTGCACAATAACTGCGGTTAGATCAACATTATATTAGACGAATTCCCCGTATCATAGTATATATAAAAAAAGTCGTCGGGGCGGCCTAATGTCGGTATCAGCCATGCAGCGAGGGAGTCTATTCCCTTTTTACTAGCGCTAGACTAAGGATATTATTTTAGCGTCTGAGGTGGAGTGGTACACCTACCATCGGCTCCTTACTTTACCGCACAGATCCCTGTGCTACTCATACGCTGAGTTGGCAAGGGCGGGTATCGAACTAGGAACCTTGTGGTTTCTAGCCGAACGTTCTACCGACTGAGCTAATCCGGCCCTATAACACCTTTCGTTCAAACAAATCTGGTTAAAAATAATGTAACCGTTATTGTTTTGACGCTTTTTATTTTTTTTTATTTAAGATTTCTCAAGAATTTTAATGTTTCTTTTAAGATGGTAACATCAATATATATATATATATATATATATATATATATATATATATATATATATATTCTTTGGTGTTAAATAGTGATTTTCTGATGTAAATATAGAATTCGACTGACATTCACCGGATTATAATACCACGGTCGATTTCAACAAACAAGGATATAAACTTTCAAAACTTTCGATACTCTGAAGATGGCCGTTTGCGCCGAAAATATTAAGTATTTAACACACAAGAATTTAATAAATATGTTTTCTCAACATATATTTTTGCATTAATTCGCTTTCAAAAAATGTATTATTACGTTTAAGATTATTGCTTCTAATGCTAAAAAAAACAAACAAAAATCTTTAATTCAATATGCCTAAGCGAGGCTTCATTTATAGCAAAAAAAAAAAAAAAAAAAAAAAAAAAAAAAAATAAAAGAAAAGAAATATATCTGAAATTTCAAAAGTTCCCACAGAACGCCATAACACGGGAATTGACGGAATATGACGGAATCAGTCGAATTCTATATTTACATCAGAAAATCACATTCACCGGATTATAACACCACGGTCGATTTCAACAAACAAGGATATATATATATATATATATATATATATAATATATATATATATCCCGTTGTGAACTCATGGGAATTTGAGAGCATGTGCCTAATTCAAGAGTGTGAATGAGTTATATGGTTTCCAACTCTCGAAATCCCCACGTGTTTTTATGTAAGCAATAAATCCCTTGTTGACTGTATTATTGGAGTTTTATACATGATATATATGACTCTTGCAGACCGCCAATGGTCCCTGAAAAAGACAGTTGTTGAATTGTTCATCTTGTATCAACTTCAGATCCTCATTTCCACCTTTGAGAAAAAATAAATCAATCTATAGACATTAGTAGGGATTGAAGGATCAAGTCAACATATATATATATATATATATATATATATATATATATATATATATATATATATATGTTGCCGTAAGATTAAGAGAGAACAGAGCAAAGGTAATTGGATATGAAGATAGATAACTGTAAAAAAGTAAAGTCGGTGGGGCGGCCTAAAGTCGGTATCAGCCAATCAGCGAGGGAGTCTATCCCCTTTTTACTTGCGCTAGAGCAAGGATATTATTTTAGCATATGAGGTGGAGCGCCACACCTACCACCAGCTCCTTACTTTACCGCACAGATCCCTGTGTTACTCATACGCTGAGTTGGCGAGGACCGGTTCGAACTAGGAACCTTGTGGTTTCTAGCCGAACGCTCTACCGACTGAGCTAACCCGGCCCAAACATAGATAGGCATTAAAAGTGATTTAAGGATCGAGTCAATATATATATATATATCTATATATATATATATATGTGTGTGTGTGTGTGTGTGTGTGTGTGTGTTTGAGAGTAGAGGAAAATGTGGATATAACAACACAAACGACTAAATTCAATTGATATTTTGCCTCATTATTGGTTGAAGCTTCCTCAGAATTTATTTCAATATTATTCAATATCCAATAAATTCAGAGGAATTTCAACCAATAATGAGGCGAAATATCAATTGGATTTAGTCGTTTGTGTTGTTATATCCATATTTTCCTCTACTCTCGACAACATTTTATCGGATTTATTCAATCTCTCACTCATATATATATATATATATATATATATATATATAATATATATATATAAGTTAAGAGAAAGGAAATGAATCTGACAGTATGAGTATAGATAAAAGGATATGAAAACAACACAATATGCTGTTAAAGTGAAAAGATTTTATATCATATTCATAGCTAATATTGAACAATATTTCGATTTATAAAAATCATCTTCATAGCTTTCTTGTACTCCGGACCTATCAATAGCGGAGACGAAAATAATATGAATTCAAAACGAAAACATTGATGTTGCCAAGAAGTTAGGCGGTAGTTTCAAATATAAGCACATCCGCCAACGCTTTTCTCGGTCAGTGACAGTCATGTATCTCTTATTGTAACAGTTTTTGAAAAAAGAAGATATATTCCAAACTCGACGATAGACAAATTCTCTTTATCAAACACGATGAGTATTCATATTATTATCAAACAGGATGAATTCATATTATTTTCGTCTCCGCTATTAATAAGTCCGGAGTACAAACAAGCTCTGAAGATGATTTTTATAAATCGAAATATTGTTCAATATTAGCTATGAATATGATATAAAATCTTTTCACTTTAACAGCATATTGTGTTGTTTTCATATCCTTTTATATATACTCATATATATATATATATATATATATATATATATATATATATATATATATATATATATATATATATATATACAGTAAGATTAAGAGAGATAGGAACAGAGCAGGGATATGTGGATATGATGATAGATAGATAACTGTAAATGGACAAAGATAGAGATATATTGGCTGTATCCGTAGATAAAAATATAAAAGATACTACCATTCCAGGTCAGAGTAGACCTGGGCGTATTATTAATTCAGTGTTTTGCCCCATGTTGGGTTATTTCATGGGAAACATGTTTTATCCATTCTTGATGGCTTTTTATTTTTCTTTAAACTCTAATTTTTAAACAATCTTAAACTCAATTTCTTTCTATTTAACCTATAGATGGGACCCTAACAGGTACTACATTACCGGTTAGTGTGGACCAAGGACTAATAGCGATGAAGGGGTATTTTACACTCCCCTAAGTCCAGAATTAGAACTTTAGATGTAGTTTAACATCATGCCTAGTTCATTAACACCTCCAGGCCCCACCTTCTTGTACATATATAATAAACATATTTGGGGTTTTCCATGTGGACAACAAGGTTGGGACAATCCTATAGATAATAGGGCTTGATTTGACTAGCCGAATATCGGAGGCAGCCTCTATTACTGCTCCTCTAGCCTAGGTAAGGGCTAAAATGAAGTGTTGCATGACATGGACCACTTTGCAACCAGGATTCTGTCCTTAACCATCATAAGTTGTCACCCATGGCCAACAGGTGGTCCCATTGGTTCTACCTCTCTGCATAGGTGAGGTTGGTGTATTCTACAGCCCCAGCTGACAGCGCGGAAAACTGTTGATATAAAATACGGATACATTTGCGAAACATATACACGCAGATATATATATATATATATATAAGAGAAACGTAGATCTATGGAAATTGAAGAGATTGATAGATAATAGAAACATAAATAAGTATATATATATGTATATATATTATATATATATATATATATATATTATATATATATATATATATTATATATATTATATATATATATATATATATATATAATATATATGTTGTGTGTGTGTGTGTGTGTGTGAGAGAAAATAGATAGGTACATAAATGAGGTATGTCAGAAAAAAACGGACTGGTGTCACAAAAAATTATTTCAAATCTAAACTACAAACTACAAGTTATCCCCTTCAGAGTACTGCCTCTGGAGTTTAATGCACTTTCCCATCTCTCTCTGTCACGTTTGCATGCATTCCTGGAAACTTCTGGTCGAAACACGTGTTAGTAAATCTATTTCATCCATTCAACATTTCTTTCCTTTATTTATTTTACCTTTCATCACACACACACACACACACACACACACACACACACACATATATATATATATATATTATATATATATAAATTTTTCCATTTCTTCATTCATCACACACACACACACACACACACACACACACACATAATATATATAAAATCTTTTTCCATTTCTTCATTCATCACACACACACAACACACACACACACACACATATATATATATATATATAATTTTTTCCCTTTCTTCATTCATCACACACACACACACACACCACATAATATAATATATATATATATAAATTTTTTTCCCTTTCTCATTCATCCACACACACAAACACACACACACACACATATACATATATATATATATAGAGAGAGAGATATGAGAAAGATGAATAAGTAGAAAGATATGAATATAGATAAATGATTAGATGCATAGATTTATAATAATAGACTGAGATAGATATGGAGACATATATAGAGCTTTGTAAAAACTAATGAGATTACCATGATGATCTGAAAGAACCGACCTTGAATTATATATATATATATATATATATATATATATTATACGCGTGGTATTGCGAGATACTGCTAGAGTCCGCTGGTTAGTGCTAATCTCTGTTTAGCCCCCAAACTATGACAAAACCCCATTGATATAATCAGATGAAAGCTTTTTGGGCCACAAACATTTATTTGCAGCGTGTCTATATACTCCTCCTCCTCCTGCTCCTCCTCCTCCTACTACTACTACTACTACAAATAATAATAATAATAATAATAATAATAATAATAAAATAATTATATATATAGAGAGAGCGAGTGTATGTGGAGAGAGAGAGAGAAATGAGAGAGAGGGTGTTTGTGATAAATTTGACAGTTTTATAAGGAAAAAGAAAAAGTGCTTGGTAAATGCAAAATTTAATGGATTGTAAATAAATTCAACAGGCACGGAAATTACACGACTGTCAACAAGTTTCACTCAAAATAACTGCCGTTAGCGTCGATCCTATACTGAATCCTGAGAACCTGAAGGAAACTGATAGTTTCCATGGGAAGGGTCTTCAAAAACTAGCTTAATTCTGTCGATTAACTGTCGATTATATAATATATATATATATATATATAATATATATAATATAGAGAGAGAGAGAAGATATATAATATTATATATATAATAATATATATATATATATATATATATATATATATATATATATATATAGAAAGATATATAATAGAGAGAGAGAGAGAAAAAAAGAGAGAGAGATATAGATAGCGAGATAGATAGAAAAATAATATAGTGGAGAGAGAGAGAGAGAGAGAGAGAGAGAAGAGAGTGAGAGAGAGTGAGAGAGAGAGAGAGAGAGAGAGAGAATGAGAGAGAGAGATGGATAGAGATAGAATAGATAGAAGAGAAGAGAAGATAGAGAGGTAGATAGATGGATAGATAGATAGATAGATAGAGAGAGAGAGAGAGAGAGAGAGAGAGAGAGAGAGAGAGGAGAGAGGGGGGAGATGCATAACACTTAAAGATATCTATTTTTCTTCTCATTTTGGTGGAGTACACGGTGGAATGCGATATTGTACTTGCGAGTTCGAACTCTAGTCGCGCTATTACGTTCATTTCAGACTACATACCCATGGGAAACGTATGAACCAACACATCCTCCAGTTATGGGTTCAATTGTACCACCCCTTTTCTTCTAAATTCATTCCACGTGGAGTTCAGCTGTAGTTACATAGGTCATACGTAGTTAGGGATCGATTTGCATCCTTTCAGGTATGTGATCGGATAGAGCAATATAGTGAATTAATGAAGAAACTTTCTTGTAAATGTAATAATTTTATTTCAACTGCAAAAACCTTAGCTCGTATCAGCATCTTCAGACATTGAGCAAAATTTTTTCCCTTTCTTCATTCATCACACACACACACACACACACCACACATATACATAATATATATATTATATATATATATATATATATATATATATTTATATATATATATATATATATATATATATATATATGGGGGAGGAATAAGTGCTTAATTGGAGTCGTACCTAATTTTTGAAAATTAATTAATTAATAATGAATTAGGCGGGAATACCTATTAAATGTAAAACAAATCGAGAAAAATCAATTGATTTTTCTCGATTTGTTCCATACATTTAATAGGTATTCCGCCTAATTCATTATTAATTAATTAATTTCAAAATTAGGTACGACTCCAATTAAGCACTTATTCTCCAAAAATTATCGGCAAAAAGCCATTCAAAAAACCGTGTTTACATATATATAATATATATATATATATATATAATAATAGATAAATCTAATGAGTCTGACGAACCTACTAAAGTGTTTCGCTTTAATGCCTCTGGGTTAAGATCTGACTCTATATATATATATATTATATAATATATATATATATATATATATATTAGTAAGTAAAGTCGTCGGGGCGGCCTAATGTCGGTATCAGCCAGGCAGCGATGGAGTCTATTCCCATTTCACTAGCGCTAGACCAAGGAGATTATCTTAGCGTCTGAGGTGGAGCGCCACACCTACCATCAGCTCCTTACTTTACCGCACAGATCCCTGTGCTACTCATACGAGCGCGTTGGGAGGCGGGTATCGAACTAGGAACCTTGTGGTTTTCTAGCCGAACGCTCTCTACCGACTGAGCTAACCCTATAGCACCTTTCGTTCAACAAATTGGTTAAAAATAATGTAACCATTATTGTTTTGAAGCTTTTATTTTTTTTTATTTATTTTAAGATTTCTCAAGAATTTTAATGTTCTTTTAAGATGGTAACATCAAAATATTGGTAGAAATCTTTAAAGAAAAAAGTAAAAAGTTCAAAGCAATAGGGGATTCCATATTTTTAACCAATTTATATATATATATTATATTATATATATATATATATATATTATTTACTGTAGTGTGAGATGGTTACTATTTCAGCTTTTGCTGGAATGGTGTACCAAAAGCAGTATTAATTGGTAAGAAGTGCTCAATATAGAATAGAGCTGTTATAATAATATAAATAAGATAAATATATAGGTTTTACATATCTATTATTAAATATATTATATATTTATTATTATTATTATATTATTATATTAGTGAATGTTCCTTTGTCACCCAATAAATAGATATGTAAAACCTATATATTTATCTTATTATATCATATTATATTATATATATATATATATATATATATATATATATATTATATAGAGAGAGAGAGAGAGAGGAGAGAGTATAGATATTTGGTATGTTTGGGTTTCTATGTAAATTGTAAGATATAAATCAGGCCATTGTCGTTTTCCCTTGATACCATATTCAATATAAAAAGAAGAAACAACTAATACGCTGTAAAACCTTAAAATTCCGATTAAAAACCATTGATAAAAACGAATTAAAGAGGATTTCATTCACTTTTCTTGCGTTTCTGTCAGAATTCGATTTAGTGTCTCATAACATTGACAGTAAAACTGAGAAAATGTTTGTGCATGGAATTCTCTTTTGATTCGTTTTTATTGACAGATTTGAATCGGGATTTCAAGGCTTTACAATGCATAAATCTCGTATTCATGTAAAACAATAAAAAAAAACGGCACCACATAACGAAATGGTATTGGAGCAATGCACTTAAAATACACTGGTAATGTTGTATATAGTAAACTCTACAATAGGGTGGTCAAAGAGACACGAGATGAATATAGTATTTAGGGACACGCCTGTATACGGAAAAACAGCAGTAACGTCCACATTCAGTTCTTCATTTCTTTGGTAAAGGAAGATACTTAACGATGGCACTCTTAGGTTTTACTCGATAAGTTACAGAGGCATGGGGTGGAAACTCACTGATTGTAATGATACACCTTGAGGTGTGTGGGAATAAGGACTAGATGAAAGATTCACTTCGAGACCAGAATACGGAAGTGTGGATATAAAGCAACTAGGTGTCACACGGTTACTTTTGAACACCTTTAGTGGAGCTAGGAAAATGCCGCGTGCGCTCTAGCTCAAGTGAGATAATGTAAATGAAATGGGAGTGCGCGAGGGGTCTGGGCCACGCACTCGGCGCCATCACTCTCGCCTTTTTGTTAGCGCACTAAGGAAGAAAGTTTTATATCGAGTGGATACACGATATGTAGAGACACAGCAGATGAAGCCTATAAACAGTAGAACGGCACAATACACATTGAGAGCCTAGAGATATTGGGAGCAATGCTCTAACAGGCAGAGGCATGCCTGTATAACCAATTTTATATATATATATATGTTTACATATCGGGGCGCGTGGTGTAATGGTTTTATCATAGGGAATGGGTCTTGTCGACCCGAGTTCAAATCCTGGACTGAATCTGTTTGCATTTCACATAGCACTAATCCCCTTAGAGTATGTATGAATCCAACTATTCTCCCTCTAGCTATGGTCAATAGTAAGGCGGACTGGTCTCTTTAACCAGGTTAGGTAACCTGTCTAGGAGAGGAAACAGTACCCTGAGTTCAAACCTGTTAAACTCCGTTTATAGAAATTGACCTTGTGTCACTCCTGCTCGTGTACAGGGCTTGGTACACATATATATATATATATTATATATATATATACGTATAATATAGTAGTATGTGTGCTGCTGTGTGTGTATGTACCAACCCCTATCATATAACATATATATATATATATATATATAATATATATATATAATATAAGATATATGGAAGTTGCCAATCTCAAGACAGACAAGTGAAGAGAAGATGCTTCTTGCATCCGAGGACGCTGATGGGTCGGGAGAGTGATTGTGCCATGAACTCTGTACCCTCTGAGAGCGCTTTGTCTCATTAGTAAGTGGGACTGAGAATAGAGAGAGAATATGAGTAGGGCCGTGTGCGGGAATGTTGATCCTGGATAGAAGCTGGAACCAACGAGAAACAGCTATGACGCCACCTGCTACATTAATCACGACAACCATCCGGAGTAAGATCGGACAAATGTATATGAGAGCGCACAGATAACTTCTGGGACGTCGCTAAGGATGGTCATAACTGGCGTCACGGCTACAGGTGTAAGTAGGCACATGGGGCACGCATAGGCTTGTTAGGGGCAGCAACCAGAAAACACGTCCATGGATTGCAGATCTGTGCAGATTCGTATGCTGCTAGAGTCGACCCAGATTCCGATGACATTAGGCAGAGAGGGACGGATGTACTCGGAACGTGGCATGCCAACAAATCCCGTCGATTGATGATCGTAGGAACTTGAGATTATATGTGCATGTATTATAGATATATATGTGTAGACATTATATAATTATAATCTGAGGTATCTCGGGCCTACCTTGGCAACTTTTCCTCTTCTTGTTATCGTCTTAATCTCTCTCTCACTCCATGCTCCTTGTCGTCACTCGGCGGGTCTCGCTTATCTCTGTCTTCCATAGAGACTGATCACCTCTAAGATTCATACTATATATATATATATTATATATACTATAATACATAACATCATGGAAGTGCAAACTGTTGCAAGCTAGATTAGTAGAACCATTGTTAGTGGAGTTCGGTCTCGCTGCGAAGTCAGCAATCCAGTGGTTGTCCACGAATCGTATAGGTCGAATTGTCGACCGTTTTTCTAAGTAGAATATATATATGCGACCGCGGTTCAAGTCCAACTATAGTTATCTCACCCAATGGGGTTAATCCATAATATAGATTTATCATATATGTGTGGTGTGGGTGGTGGGTGGGGTGGGTGTGTGTGTGTTATACACACTGTGATATGACTTTCTGTACTTGAATCATATTAATGGTCATCCGATTACGTCATATCATTCCGTCAAATTTGTCAGGAGCAAGAAGATTGTCAATGGGCATAACGGATTGGATTATGTTTCAATCTTATTAAAATTGAATCTTAATAGTCATTCACAATGGGACAAACTATTGGTGCTGGTATGAAGTGGTTGCTTCTTGGGGAAACGACAAACGGGGTTAACATGTCCACTGTCATATAAAAGCCATTTTGTCTTGAGTCTCTGCTTTTTTTTAAATGTCCCGAGCCATTTGGTTGGTTGGTTGATTGATTTTAACGGCATATCAACGCGTCTTGGGTAATGTCATGCCTAAATGTTAGGAAGTAATATATGTTGTGTATTTATATTTATACTTTTTTAGTAATTTGTTTTAACAATGTGTTAGCACATTTGGAGATCATGTTGTATGGTATTGATTAGATTCGTATCTATATTCTATGGCATAATTTTATTTCCCTCAAAAACGGACAGAATGTCCTCCATGTTGACATTTTCAAATAGATCTTTCATATTTGGGTAAATAGATCTTTCGGTCAATTTGGGTAAACGTTAATAAAACTTTTGTTTCACGTCATTATATGACCAAATGGAGAATCTTAATTTCCTCCTGGGGAGTTCGAGGAATGCAGTTTGATGTAAAATTATAGCTGTTATGGCATAAAACAGAGTTGTTTTCGTTTTTATATTGGAGGTGGGGCTTTCCACGACACTTGTCCGTTGGTTACGCAACAATCCAAGCCTGAGTTCTTCCTTTTTTACCGGTACGACATGGAACATATTGGATGTCTGTCCTTTTCTCAATCGATAATCAAGAACATGTGGCTCCATTTGGTTCCCAGAACCCCTGAAACAAAGGAATTCCAGTAAGAGCGTTTCTATCTTTCATTTTTTACACTTCTTGTATTCTATGGAAAACCCTTGTGTCATTTTTGGGATTTATAATAATAATAATAATAATAATAATAATAATAATAATAATAATAATAATAATAATAATATCTTTTTAAGCTAGTATACAAAGTATGAGATCTGTCAGCTGTTCTTTATAAACATTTATCTTAATTCCACAGTATATTTATACTCATTCCACAGATTATCTAACATTGCCTTAAAGGAGTTCAGCGTTGTGGCATTCACTATTGATGATGGTAGTTTATTCCATGTATTCACCACTCTGTTACTAAATTAATTCTCTCTTGCATTTGCTTTGGAAAATGTTTTTAAGAGTTTTAATTTATGACCCCTAATATTGATATTATGAGCAACATTTAACAGATCAAAGTTCGTTGAATAAAAATCCATGGGTATATTTATAGACTTCAATCATATATCCTCTTGTTCGTCGATAAACCAAACTTGGTAAATCAATCGTCCTAAGTTTTTATTCATACGAAAAGTTTTTTTAAATCATTCAGTAGCTCTCCTTTGAACTGGTGATTTGGGACTAAACTATTCTTATCCTTGTATGCAGTTCTTATAAAATATTGTTAACCTGCATAAATTGATTTCGTCTCTTCCCTAAGGAATATTCTGTGTTGGGTTACCCTTTTATGGAAAACCTTATGCATTATAGGAATGCGAGTAGTGGCTTCAAACTAATATCCCGCTAATTCGTATACAGCTACGATATTCCACATGATCAAATATAGCAAGGGCTATTTCAAAGGGGAACCATCTAATCTAGTTGTTGGTAACATAACGTATTTCCTCAAAAATAAGACCTACCTGCAAAATAAGACCTTGCAGTATTTTTTATGATGGTTTTGAATAATCGTTCCTCTTAAAATAACCCCTAGTTGAGTCCGACACACAGACGAAATAAATAATTATTCTTCACAATCACATCATACGACGCAATCACTCGACATCCCCCGCAAATAAGCCCTCATATTATATTACGGAGTGAAAATTAATATAAGTCCTGTCTTATTTTCGGAGAAATAATAAAGAGTAATACGCGCTTAATTTAAATTCTTTACGAATCCTACGCACATTGAATACTTTTTTAAACATTTTTACAGATGAAGTTAAAGAGCGTACCGATGGTGTTGACCTCTTCCTCGGTGATACATAGAATACGCCCTGCAACCACTGCAGAGGGATTAAGACCTCCTCCAAAATGGGTGTCGAATATATGACACTCTATTACATCTGTTAGCAACACAGCTGCTTTCTTGTATGGAGCTACTTCCCAGTTTTGTTCAAGACAACACACAGCACCCTTGTGGAGTTCCAATCTAGCTATTTCTCTAAGTGTTTCGTTAGTAGTGCTGCCATATATTAGCACTGACTCGACTGAAACTGAAGAACTTTCGCTTTATCTTATCAAAGAGATCAGATTTAAATAAGATAGATAATCTGTCTATAGTTGTCCATACCTTACTTATGCGTACATTGTCGGATCTGCCAATTCTTACTTCACAAGAGAACGTCACTTATGAGTTCATCCTTACTTATCCAGCATGTCTTGCTTGGATGGCTTGTGTGTTAAGTAAATAGCCGTATTGTTGTTTTCCTGTTGGTGCTGCTTTCAAGATTTGTCCAAGACGGCATGCAGCTTCCTTCTATAGTACCTACACAGTAATAGATTTATCACACTTAGAACGCATACCAAAGTGGCATCGATAGATAGATAGATTGATAGAAATGTCATAACATCTTATTTCATTCACTACCATTGTATCTCCATCATAAAATTAGCCCAGTCAGTAGAGCATCCGCCTCGCAATCACAAGGTTCCCGGTTCAATACCGGCCCTCGCCAATTCAACACACGAGTAGCACAGGGATCTGTGCAGTAAAGAGCTTGAAGAAAGAATAGCAAACTTGATGTAGCATATTGACCTAGTTTAATTCATATACTCCAATTTTATTTTGATCAGAAAATAAGCAACAGAGATTTCTTTACAATTTATAGATCTGTGGGTAGTAAGGTAAATCCTTAAGTTTGTAGAGATACAACAAAGAATAATCTATACAATAGTAAAGTTGATGTGTATATTTCAGACCATATGACCTTTAAGCCCCCCCCCTTTTTGATTTCGATTCAGAAGGACATGTTTTTCATTTACACCGTCAATATCCTGTTATGTAATCGCCACCCAGCACCTATATTTGTGGCCTTGTGTCAGACTTAGAAAAAAACCTTTAAAAATTCTCTTATATTACTGGGTGGTCTTTGTAGAATCACCGAAAAAGTAGTTAGAAAGATAAAATCTTTTAACGAGAGAAAGGAGACGATAAGTCTATGTTT
Source organism: Doryteuthis pealeii (assembly GCA_023376005.1). NCBI lineage: Eukaryota > Metazoa > Mollusca > Cephalopoda > Myopsida > Loliginidae > Doryteuthis > Doryteuthis pealeii. Next base: position 121,220,740 of record CM042149.1, read on the forward strand.
AACGAAAAAATAGGATTAGTGACTACCAAGGAGTCTTTGATCTTAAGGCTGTGAACCTTAGTTGACCAGAGAGATTCGAAATAATGGAATATTTGATTGTTTCGAGTAAGAACGAGATGGTACCAGAAGAAGAAACTTCTGGAAAATGACTTTGAAATAGTATTTAAGAGACCCGTCAATAGAGTTAGGGACAGTCTGTGATCGGAGGGAGTTAGAGTCAGTCTGTGAAGTCGGCCGGAGATCGTACGGAGTTTGGCAAACTGGTGTCGCTGAAGACAAAAAAAGGAATGGCCTGTGATTGTTAAGAAAGACTTGTCACCGAGAAGTTTACTAAGGGCAGAAATCCTAAGTTGAATCCAGTTAGAATATAATTAATTAATTATTAAGCGCAGATATTATTAGGGACTCTCTCTCTCTCAAAAGTTATAGTGAAGTTTTGAAGATAATAAACTTCTGAGAAGTAAACACGGTGTTATTAATTTCCTCTTCTTACGACGAAAGGTACTACAACAGGTTTTATGAATGGGAACTCTGCCACAAGCAAAATAGTAAAGTAACTATCGTAAAGGGGACGACCCGTGGAGAAAGTCAATTGGCCGTAACGAAGGGCACGCGGCGTGCGTAAAGCGATACTCCCTTGACCAAGTGTGTGGAAGGATTTGGGGGCTAAAAGGCTGACTGCTAGATCTGTGTCAGTTGTAAACAAACGACCGTACGAAAATACGACTGATACCGTGAAAGGAACAAACCCCGTACGTTACGTATCGCTAATTCGGTACAGCGAAAAGAAAGGCACTATGTAACATATTACGAATTGGTGCCGCTACGTAACAATCCGGTTGTTTGTTAACAGGCGATTTTTAGATTTTTAAAATTATAACCCTAACCCTAACCCCTAACCCCTAACAAACAACCGGATATTGACGGTGTAAATGAAAAACATGTCCTTCTTAATCGAGATCAGAAAGGGGTGCCTAAAGGTCATATGGTCCTATATTTCATCTTTTTTTATTCTTATACAACCATTATATGTAGAAAATAGAAAAACACGAATTATTCCGAAAGATGAGTTTTATTCTTGATGGTAAAGTCGACGTTATAACGTTTAAGTTTTTACAACTCTCACCAGGACTTGAGGTAGGTGAAATGTTGTGTGGTGATAATGGATGACTTCCGAAACATGATATAATTAAGCAGCAGGGACCCCAGTCCAACTTATAGATCCGTGGGTAGTAAGGTAAAGCCTTACGTAATTTTTTAAGATAAAAGAAAGAATAAGATAAATAATAGTAAAGTTTATGTAGCTTTTTCTCTGAATGTTTGAGATGAGGCTTGATGATTAGTATTATCTGCGTTATTCGGACTATTGTCCCCATCTTCATTGTTATTTGTACAACGTTTCGGTCGATATGCCCTCCGGCCTTCCAATTGGACACATGGCCTAGTGGATAAGGTAGTTAGGTTAAGACAGTTCTAAGTGACAGCTATATCTGGATTCCGGGTTCAATCCTGAGTAGAGGCAGTAACATAGAAAAATAATTAACACAACTCCTACCCCAGCTATGGTTAACGGAATGAGAACAGGATACCCCCGTGGACTAAATAAAGGGTTAGGTTCAATTTTCCGTGATGGCTCCCGATTACGACAAGAAAGTTCCAGGGTTCGAAAAGAAGGTTCCCGAGTCCGAGAAGGTTCCCGAGTCCGAGAAGGTTCCCGAGTCCGACAAGAAATACCTTTATGTAGCTTGTTGACCTGGTTTATCCGTTCTAAGCCACTGAGACTGAACTTTCAAATCAACACATGTAATTTGGGCGTTTCTGATCGAGACGAAGAAATGTAAACAGATAATTCGAACCTCTGTTCTCGGCTATTAATTGTGTATACACGACGCAATATGACATGCCAATTTCATAACACACCAGTCGAAATGACGCTCGAGTGATCAGCGAATGACGCGTGTGTTTAACCCGGGCTTTAGCAAAGGCTGGTAAAGCAAACAGTGAGAGGAATAACACAAACAGGATTGTGCCAGAAAAGACTCACCGACTGCCAATGCACACATCGGGTCTGGCCAATTCAAATAACGCTTCGACTTCGAATATTTCCACAGCTGCGAGTGGGAGAGAGGGCGAAGGGCGATGATTGTGAGAACTGGATTGTTATGAACATTTCTCGTGTCTTTGATTATTTCTGGGATTGGCTTACCAATATTTGGTCATAAGAAGCGAGTGGGGGGAAAGACGAGACGATCGCCTTTGTTACTAATAGTGGAAAATAAAAGGGGAAGGTGTATTCTAGTGAGGTAGAATTTCATAAGCTGGAGAGTTAATGGTTTGCAAGTAAGAAGTTATGTCGAAGAATGGGGAAAGATGAAGGGAAGATGGGTCGAAATACGTGTTGTAAAGAAAGTTATTAGGAATGATACGTAGGAAAGAGAAGGTGGGTAGATAAAAGAAAGAAAAAGGAATGAAGACATGAAGTTAGATAAATATAAATATATAAAGATAGGTTATTAAGATATATAGACTGATAGACTGCTATAAAATATGAAGATAGATTATGAAGATATATAGACTGAGAGATCGCTATAAAATATAAAGATGGATTATGAACATATACAGACTGATATATAGCTATGAAATTTGAAGATAGATCATGAAGATATATAGACTGATAGATAGCTATAAGATATTAAGATAGATTATGAAGATAGATAAACTGATAGATAGCTATAAAATCTAAAGATAGATTATGAAGATATATAGACTGATAGATCTCTATAAAATAAAAAGATAGATTATGAGGATAATTAGACTGATAGAGAGCTATGAAATATGAAGAGAGATTATGAAGATAGATAAACTGATAGATCGTTATAGAACATAAAGATAGATTATGAAGATAGATAGACTGATAGAGGACTATAAAATATAAAGATAGATCATGAAGATAGATAGACAGATTGATAGCTATAAAATATGAAGATAAATTATAAAGATATATAGACTGATAGTTCGCTATAGAATATAAAGATAGATTATGAAGATATATAGACTGATAGATAGCTATAAAATATGAAGATAGACCATGAAGATATATAGACTGATAGATCGATATAAAATATGAAGATAGATTATGAAGATATATAGACTGATAGATCGCTATAAAATATGAAGATAGATTATGAAGATGTATAGACTGATGGATAGCTCTAAAATAAAAAGATACACTATGAAGATTTATAGACTGATGGATAGCTATAAAATATAAAGACAGATCATGAAGACATATAGACAGATTGATAGCTATAAAATATGGATTGATTAAATAGATTAATAATAGTGATTATATAGACTGATAGATCGCTATAGAATATAAAGATAGATTATGAAGATGTATAGACAGATGGATAGCTATAAAATATGAAGATAGATTATGAAGATAGATAGACTGATAGATAGCTATAGAATATGAAGATAGATTATGATGTATAGACTGATAGAGAACTATAAAATAAAAAAGTTACCTTATGAAGACTTATAGACTGATAAATAACTATAAATTATAAAGACAGATCATGAAATATATAGACAGATTGATAGCTATAGAATATAAAGATAGATTATGAAGATGTATAGACTGATAGATAGCTATAAAATATACATATAGATTCTGAAGATATATTGGATGATAGATAGATATAGAATATGAAGATAGACACACACGAAGGTATGAAGATAGACAGATTTGAAGATATAGATATATGAAAAGAAACAGATATATAGATAGATAGATAAATGGATATGAAGGCACACACACACACACACACACACACATATATATATATATATATATATATATATATATAAATATACATATATATATATATATATATATATATATATATATATATATATAAGCACTTATTATGAAAAAGAAACCCTTGAAAAGGACACTTAAGTTTCTTTTGGGCTTGCTTTTTTATATAAATTGAAGACCATCCGCTTTCATTAAAATAAGTATGATTCTCCTAATAAAGGTCCTTGTAGAGATTTGTTGTACCAAAGGTTTATTCATATACAAGGTGTGCCAAAAAGTATCGAGATTTTTTGTTCTTTTGACACACCTTGTATTCTGAGAGAATAACATTCCATTCATTAATTCATTTCATAATACAAAGTGTGTTAAAATGTGCCTAGTTTAAAGCTGTATTTACCATGATAGAAATGAAGAATGAATGGAACATTATTTTTTCAGTATACAAGCTGTGTCAAAAAGAACAAAAAATCTCGATGCTTTTTGGCACACCTTGTATATATATATATATATATATTTATATATCGCCGATGTCTAGGATGACATGATGTATACTTAAAGATTCGTAGATTTGGTTAGCTGCCATTATTTTTCTGGTTCGATGTATACAAATAAAGGTGGATAAATAAGGTTATATTTATTTACATCTACCAATCGTAGACAGAAACTATTAATCAGTTTATCAATACTTGCATTATATCCAAATTATTTTATAGTTGTAACATATCTATATGTATATCTATCTATCTATCTATCTATTTATCTCTCTCTCTCTCTCTCTCTAATATATATATATAATATATATATTATATATTTATAAAATCATCATCATCATCATCATCTCATCATGTCGTGCTTTCAGCGCGGATATCCATTACAATCTCTCTCCATCCGTCCCTATCGCTCATCATTCTCGGGAGGTCCTCTATGCAGCATCTTGCATCCGCACAGAGCTGATCGACGTACGTTTTTGCTGGTCGGCCCACACTGGCTTGTCCATGTGCTGGCTTCCACAGGAGGACGTCGTTTATGAGTTCGTCCTTGCTTCTCCAGCAGTGTTCCGCGTGTCTTGTCCGTCTTACTCGGATGGTTTGGGTGATATGTAGTAGGTGGCCGTACAGCTGTTTTCTCGTAGGGTGCTGTTTCCACGTCTTGTTCATGATCACCCGCAGCATTCTTGTGCTGCTCCCATCTAGTTTATTCTCTAGTCGCTTAGTTAGGGTCCAGGTGGTGCAGCCATACAGCAATACTGACACGACAACGGCCTGGAAGAACTGTCTCTTTAACTTGTCTGTGAGATTGGACCTCCATATGATAGATAATCTATTTATAATTCATATGTGTGTGTGTCCTTGTTTGCCTGTGTGTATGTGTGTGCTTAAAATGAAAGAAAGATAGATAGATAGATAGATAGATAGAGAGAGAGAGAGAGAGAGAGAGAGAGAGAGAGAGAGAGAAGAGAGAGAGAAGAGAGAGAGAGAGAGAGAGAGAATCAAGAGTCATAACTTTGAATCCATACAGTCTCTGAAGCGACTGCAGAAGTACAATTACTCCAAAGAGAATTTTGTTAGTAATGCTGAAAACTCTGTCTCTCGTCAAGGGAGTATGCACAGATATAGTCACGTCAGGTGTGATAAACACACACACACAGCATAGTTGTTTTTACGAAGAGACTAATATCACCTTTTGCATTTGTAAATTTTCCGTATATATACAAAGATAAATCTATACACATATATCAATCAATCAATCTATCTATCTCAATATTATATACCCTACCTATGAACATTGATAAATATATTTCTATCAAAATTATAGATCCATAGGTAGCAAGGTAAATTCTTACATAATTTTGTACAGATAGAAGAAAGAATAGCACACTTGAATGTCTAATTATTGGTATATATATATATATATATTATATATATATATATATATATATATATTGGTTAGGAGGTTGATTTAGAAGGCTATCACAATGCAGTTTAGAATAAATAAAAAATAATAATACGGTAACAATGGTGTTGTGTGTTGACCTGTATTTTTTATTATTTCTTGAATTTTCGAGGTAATACCTCTTTATCAAAAGAATTGAACTGAAGCAGTACAGCTATGGCATTTCTTCCTAAATGAATTTTTATTTTTTTTATTTTTTTTATTTTATAGAAATAAAAAATTTTTATAAAAAAAAAAAAAAAAATTCATTTAGGAAGAATGCCATAGCTGTACTGCTTCAGTTCAATTCTTTTGATAAAGAGGTATTACCTCGAAAATTCAAGAAATAATAAAAAATACAGGTCAACACACAACACCATTGTTACCGTATTATTATTTTTTATTTATTCCAAACTGCATTGTGATAGCCTTCTAATCAACCTCCTAACCAATACATACACAATGTTTCAAGCAAATTATGAAACTCTCTTATATATATATATATATTATATATATATATATATATATATATATATATTATGCTGAGTAGTCTGATACCCCTAGTAGTGGTTTACCTTCTTCACAAGCTACTGGCGAGTATTGTATTTTATTAATTGTTATAAGGATTCCATTTCATTTCCAATCTCGGTTATTTCTCTCATTTAGTAATCTTTGTTAGGTTACAATGTAAGTAAAGTTGTTGGGGTGGCCTAAAGTCGGTATCAGCCAATCAGCGAGGGAGTATATCCCCTTTTCACTAGCGCTAGACCAAGAAGATTGTTTCTGGGGTCTGAGGTGGAGCGCCACTCTTACCAGCAGCTCCTTACTTTACTGCTCAGATCCCTGTGCTACTCATACACTGAGTTGGCGACGGCCGGTATCGAACTAAGAACCTTGTTGTTTCTAGCCGAACGCTCTACCGACTGACCTAATCTGACCCTAGATTACAATATTCACTATCCATATCTATCTATCTATCTATCTATCTATGTAATTAACTATCCCAATCTGTACCTACCCATCTATCAAACTTTTCATACAATCACAATCTGTATCTATCTATCTCACTTTTCATATCTATCTATGTCTCTCTCTCTCTCTCTCTCTCTCTCTCTCACACACACACACACACACTCCCTCTCTCTCTATATATATATCTATCTGGTGATATATCTAACTATCCAAATCTCTATCTATCTATCTATCTATCTATCGATTTTCAATCTGTACAAACCTATCTATCTCACTTTTCAGATCTATCTATGTTTCTCCCTCTCTCTCACTACCTCTCTCTATATATATCTATCTATCTGGCGATATATCTATCTAACTATCCAAATCTCTATCTATCTATCGATTTCAATCTGGACAAACCTATCTATCTATCTATCTATCTATCTATCTATCCATCTCACTCCATTTTTTCTTATCTCGTCTGTTCTTATCTATTTAGATCTACTATCATTCTAATGACCTATCGATCTATTTCCTCAGACCATTTTATTTTCCCTTAAAATGTATACAACAACAATATCACCCACAACAACAACAACTCACTAAAAAAAGAAATTTCTTTCCAATCAAATTGCAATTAAGTAAATTGGAGTCCGACAAAGAGTAGAAATAAAACGGACTCGAAATAAATCCATCAAACCTCGAACATTTTCCGATTCAATCTTTCTTTCTTTTTTTCTTTCTTTCTTTTTTTCTTTCTTTCTTTTTTTCTTTCTTCTACCCCAGTTCGTTTTTATTTTATTTTATTATCCTGAAACAAATCCTGGCATTGAAAGCTGGAAAAGTTTTTCAAGAAATCTAAAACAGAAAACACCTCGAAGTCTTCAAGAAAAAGTATAAGAAACTTTAATTGATGCCTATACTTTATCTACCGGTTCTTGATTAATTTCTATCAAATTTAGGAGTCTTCCATTAGCATTTTAATCAGGAATTGTTGTGTAATATATGACATAAGGAATCTAGTCCGTTTAAATCTATCAGACTTCATTAATTATTTCATGATACATAAGAAGTCTGTGACTGACACTATCCTATTCGTTTTTTGGCGTAGGAAATGGACACGTCAACCAGAGTTCAAATCCTGGATGAAACTGTTTGCATTTCACATAGTGCTAATACCCTAGAAAAAGGTATGCCTCCAACTTCTCACCCTCAAGATATGGGTAAATTGTAGGACAGACTGAGCCCTTTAACATTGGCTAGGTAACCAGTCTACGAGAAAGAAAACTCCGAATTCCGCCCTGTTAAACTCCATTTAAGAAACTGACCTTGTGTCGCATTGTGCTCGTACGTAATGGATGGTAAATATATATATATATATAATATATTATATATATATATATATATATATATATATATATAATATTGTGAAAAAATCCGTTTGTTTAACGTTTGTTTACATTTTTTTAAATCCGCCGAACGCCCGCGTTTCGTCAACTATTTTAAATAGACTAACCGACCATAAAGCAAATGTGTCTCGCAGATTTCTTATTTTCTGTGATACATTATTTTTCTTCAAACTAACGAAAGCCCTGATGAAGATCTATTGAAACATATGGAAACACTGCAGCGTAGGCGAAATAAACATTATTCGTTTATGAACTTGTATTTTTTCAATTTTGTACAATATTACATACTGTCGGATCCACTTCTACTTTTTCGTCACACACACACACACACACACACACACACACACACACACAAACACACACACATTATATATATATATATATATATATATATATATATATACTTTATATCAATTTGTTCTTTCTATCTAAGTCTAATCATATCAATCTACCTATCTATCTGTCTAGCTATCTGTCTATCTATTCATGTCTATCTATCTATATCAAACTCAATTCATATCTGTCTGTCTATCTATATATCCATATATCTATCTCTCGCACTCACTTCTTTCTCCATATATATATATATATATATATATATATATATATATATATATATATAAATAACCTTTTGCTTATTTCTATCTATCTACCTATCCTTTTTGTCTCCCCCAATCTTTGTCTGTTCGTATATATATATATATATATATATATATATATATATATATATATAGTGGACTGTTACACCAGTTCTACCCCGACACCAAAAAGATGGCCCGAAAATTAGAAAGGATCAACCAAAAACTTGTCCGACAAGAATTGTCTGTAACAGTTTCAACAAAAACTTATATAAAAGAAAAAATGCTGCCAAATACACTTAATATATATATATATTATAAATTATCGGCAAAAAGCCATTCTAAACAAACCTTGTTTACAACTTACAATATATATAATATATATATATATATATATATATATATATAATATATATATATATATATATATGAGACAGAGAGAAAAGGATAGACATGAATAGAAATAGATAAAATGATTGATAGATATGAATAGTTTGATAGATTGATAGATAGAAATAAACAAATTTATATATATGTATATCAATTTGTTTATTTCTCTATCAATAATATATATTATATATATATATATATATATATATATATAATATATCAAACTCTATTCATTTCTATTAACCTATCACTATCAGTTTATTCATCTGCCTGTTTATATTATCATCACTATTTTCGGATTGAGAATTCTTTCCAAATGCACTGAATTTCCTTTTCAATGTGTTTTCGTTTTGTTGTTTTTCTCCCTCATTCGACCTACGCCTTTTTTCTGTTTTCTACACTTAAACACGGAAAGCCTTTCCAACCCCCACACAGATTTTTAGAGAACGCTGCAAAAATCGCTTTTAAAAGTCAGATTTACGCTCCACCCGAACTAAAACTTTCCCTTTCTCTGACTCACAGCTCAGCAAACTCAAAACGCAGCCGCGTCAACCAGTAAAAGAAATATTCGTTCAATTCGGATTACAATCCTTTTCTTTCGTGATTTGAAACAAAAGAATTTCACGAAGGGCCTTTGAAAAATAAAGCAATCTCGACGCAGACTAAAATAGAATTGGTTCAAACCATTCCTTCTTTCGCGATAATTCTTGGAATTATCTTTGAGTTATTATTTTTTTTGTATCTTAAAGTGGAATTGAAATCTGGTAAAAACCTGCCCAAGTCTGAATGATATTTTCAGATTTACAATTGGTAATCTTGTCTGTTCGGCTGCACGAATGTTCTAAAGCGGATCATGTCGGAAAATTTGGTATATATATTTCATGAGGGGCAAAAAGGCAACGCCTTCTATTTTTCCTTAGAATGGCCACTATCGACTATGTAAACACCACAAACGTTAAACAAGAGCTGGCGTGCTCAGTTCGTAAGTGGGTCGCTCCAAAAGTAATGCATAATATTTATTCACACGGAAAGAACAACTAACAAATACTGTATAAACAACTATAGCTTCAGTTAACTATTCGTAATATTAATGAAAATGGAGATTCTGTGTTTTTCTGTCTGTAACTGAATCTATATTACTACTCAATTCTCAATTCCCTTAGTTATTAACTTCACATTTAAACCTCAATTATTCATAAAACAGCTCTTCTTCATTAATACTGTTGACCATATCTACATATTAATAATAATCAGTTGTATTTATATATACAACAAAATAGTGGGTTACAGTGTGAACGGAAAGGCTAATTTACATACTGAGATTAAAAATTTGATTTTTATGAATATGTGCTTAGTATTATTGATTTCAAATTATTTGGCTTTATCTTAATGAATATGGGGAAAATCTCGGGGATAAATCTTAAAAGAAATCCGTTAACAAGAAGAAATAACGATAATGTTATTCTTTACTTCCTATTCTAATTAAAGAGTTAAATGAGAAAAATTTAGCAATGAAAGACAGGAGTGATGGAAGAGTACGTTTCAGTTGTTCTATTTTTCGATTATGCCCCTCTCTGTTTCAAATCTTTTTATCTGCATTCTTATTTAGTTTCAATTAGCCTTTCTAATTCGATGTAATATTTTATTACATCAAAACTTAAATATTTGCAAACGAAGGTTGCATATATTTGCTCGTTCAAATAATTTACACAGTTATATGGTGTCAACCTTTCCTAATGAGTAATAATAAGTAAAGTAAGTAAAGTCGTCGGGGTGGCCTACAATCGGTATCAGCAAGACAGCGAGGGAATCTATCTCCTTTTCACTAGCGCTAGATCAAGGGGATTGCATCAGTCCTACCGCAGACGCCACACCTACATCAGGTTATCACTTTACCTCACAGATCCTGGTGTTACTTATACTCTGAGTGGGTGAGGGTTGGTATTGAACCCGGAAATGTGTAGTTCCTAGTCAGACGTTCCAACGACTGAACTAAACCGGCCAAGTAAACAATGATAATAATCCTTAGTAAACAATTTTAACTTCAAGTAACTATTCTTAATACAAATAATTTGCACAGCTATATGGTTTCAAGCACTCCTGCCGAATATTAATAATTTGCACACAATTATTGGGTTACAAGTTGAATAATAATGTTTAGTTAACAATTATAGCTTCAAGTAACGATTCTTAATACACATAATTTACGCACAGTTATATGGCTTCAATTATTCCTCTCTGATATTAAAAATTTATAAACCAATTAAATGTTTTAAAATTTGTCCATACCGACAAATGGTTGGTTGGTTAAATTCTACGTCATTTAAACCTTAGTTGGGTTATTTTATGCAGGAGAAATGTTGCTCTACTTATTCTTGATGGGTACACGTGATGGCCTTTTTAAAAAAACTCAATTAAAAAAAAATATTTTTGAAGAGATTTTTTCTATTTAAGTCTTAGGTGGTACCCTAACAAGTACTAGCACCGTAGGGCAGCGTGGACCTGGAAATAATGGTGAGAAAAGGGTACTCAACATTTTAGAGAGCTCCAGAACTGGTTTGGTTTGTTTTACGGCATATCAACATCTGTGGGTCATTTAATGCCGATAAAGTTTTGAAATAAATCAATTCTTAATGGATAATACAATTTTTTTATAAATACATTTTTCTATTTAACCCATAGATGGTACCCTAACAGGTACTACCACTCCGGGTCAAAGTGGACCAGGGAGCAATGGTGATGAAGGGGTGCTCCACATTCCCCAAACCTCCAAAATTGGAACCTCACCATCAGATAGAGTTTAACGTCATACCCACGACATGAAGATCCCCAAGCCATCGCCTTCTAGCACATCTGTGATAAAATGGGTTTTGGCTTGCCATAAGGGCAATAGGGTTGGAACTATCATATATGTGCTAGGGCTTGATATGAACGGCTGATTTATCGGAGTGGTCCTCTCTGACTGTCTGTCTAGCCTAAGTAAGGGCTGGAGGGGTTGTAAATATGCAGAGTGAAAAAGTGCGTGTGCATATGTGCACCTGTTGTAATATTTTGATACATATGTGTGCTACAATACACCACTTAAAGTTATAGACTAAGTGAGATCACGTGGTTTAAATTTCAGCCAATCAACAGCCCGAATACGTGGCTGGTTAACTACTTAATCGCTGATACTTTTTGCAATCATTGACGAAGGACCTGCAAGACTGAGGAGCGCCAAGGGACAATCAAAGGATTCTTCACTAAGGATCGTGCTCTGCTTAACACAAAGGATCTCTGCCGGACAGCACTCTTGCTTGAAGTCTAAAGAATAGCCACAAAAATCGTAACAACACCTTTTTAAGTTGTCTTATCGCTCTTCCGGTAATCAACTCTGAGTATTCTAAGAACCCCTGCATAGGGCGGTTGTGACAGGGACGGTAATTTATGAAGAAGTGCGTCCCGGTCTCCTGCCTCAGAAATTACTACCCGGTGACTATTAAAATAACGTCTCCAGCTATGTCGTCTCAGATTTTCTTTTATTCATGTTTGTTTAATGTCTTGTTTTTAGTTTAAATAAACAAGAATTACGACAAAAAAGAAGCGACACCCCACAAATACATTTACTTGTAGAAAATATCTATCTATCTATCTCCATTTGTTCATATCTATCTATATTATTTTGTTTATCTATCTATCTCAGTCGATTCCAAACTATATATCCATCTTCATATCTAAACAAGAATTACGACAAATTTCTATAAATGATCAATAATTACGACAGATTACGATAAATAAATAAGAATTACGCCAAAAAAGAGAAGCCCCCTTCTAAAATACATTTAACGCCCTAAGTTGGTTGTTTTCTTTCAAGTAACACCGACATAGCTGGGGACGTTATTTTAATAGTCACCGGGTAGCAATTTCTAAGGCAGGAGACCGGGACGCACTTCCTCATAAATTACCACAGCGACAAAGAAATTCATTTGAATGAATCAATGTATAATAGTAAGAGCACTTCATCTGCTGAAAGTTCGATATAAAGAAAGCCTAAGGGTAGAGCAAGGGAAAGGTTACCATGAAAAGACATCAAAGACAACGAAACGAAACTCGTCAAAATTGATTAATAATTCGATTCTTCTATTCGGGTTTTCATTGGTTGATAGTTATTCGGTTTTTATTTTCTCAGTTTACCGGTTTTTATTTTGTATATTTTGTTTTCTTGTCTGTTTCTATCTTTCTTTTATTCTGTATTTATCTTTTCATGAATTCTTTCTTTTTCTTTTTCTTTTTTTTGTTTCTTCTTTTCATTCTGAACTTCTGTAATTCGCAATGCTTTCTTTTCTGCATTTCTTTTTTGTTTTTTATTTCCTCTTTTTTCTTTCTTTCTGTATTTAGTCTTTTTCATTCTTTATTTATAATATTTTTTTCTTTTGACTTTCTTTCTTTTTGCAGCTTTGTATTTCTTTCTTTCTATCCTTCACTTTCCTATCTCTCTTACTTTCTTTCAGTCTTTTTTTGTTTGTTTGTTTTATATCAATTTATTTTTCTTTATCAGATATTTTTCTTTTCTTTTTTAAATTTTTTTATTTCCTGTTTCTCTGTTTTTCTTTCTATAGTTATTTATTTATTATGTAGTTTATTCTTGTTTTCGTTCCTTCTTTCTTTCTATCTTTTTTTATTTATTAATTTTAAACTTATTTCATTCTTTCTGCATCTTTCTAATTTTCCCTTTCTGTAATATTGTAATCCCATCTTTCTTTCTTTCAATCTTTCTTTCTGCAATTTTGTATTTCTTTCTTTCTTTAATTCTGTTTTGTTTCCTTCGTTCTTTCTTTCTTTCTTTCTTTATTAAAGTTTTTTTTTATTTCTCTGGTTTATTTCTCTTGTTTTTTTTTCTTTCCTTTTCTTTCCCTTTTGCTCTACTTTTTCTTGGATTTTTTCTTTGTTCTGTAGTTCATTCTTTCTTTTTTGATTCATTTATTGTTACCTTCTTTCTTTCTTTTTTCTTTTTTCTTTCTTCGTCTTTGTTATACTTCATTTCCATAATTCCATAATTCCATTCTTTCTTTCTTTCTTTCTTTCTTTCTTTCTTTCTTTCTTTCTTAACATGTCCTTGCCCATTTTTTCTTTTTTCTTCCTTTTCTCTCCTTTCTCTTGTTCTTTTTCTTTAGGCTTTACATTTGTTCTTCATTACTTTGTATAGTTGCCTTTTCGTTATTATTCTTTCTTTCTTTCTTTCTTTCTTTCTTTCTCTCTTTCTATATCTATGTAGTTTTCTCTCTCTGATATCTTCTTTCCTTTCTTTTAAATTCTTTTTTCTCACAATTTCTTTATATATTCCTGTAGTTCTTTTTTCTTCTTCTTTCTTTATGAATTAAATTATCAATCTTTATTATTCTTTCTTTCTTTCTTTCTTTCTTTCTTTCTTTCTTTCTTTCTATATCTATGCAGTTTTCTCTCTCTGATATATTCTTTCTTTTCTTTTTAATTCTTTTTTATCTCAATTTATTTATATATTCCTGTAGTTCTTTTTTCTTCTTCTTCCTTCTTCTTCTTTCTTTATGAATTAAATTATCAATCTTTATTATTCTTTCTTTCTTTCTTTCTTTCTTTTTTTCTCTCTTTCTATATCTATGCAGTTTTCTCTCTCTGATATCTTCTTTCCTTTCTTTTTAATTTTTTTTTATCTCAATTTCTTTATACATCACTTTCGTCCTGTAGTTCATTTTTCTTCTTGTTTCTTTTTCTTTCTTTATGAATTAAATTATCAATCTTTTCCATATTTTTCAGTTTTCCTTATGTAACGTTTTTCTTTATTTCATTCTGTATTTACTTTCTTTATCTATTTATGAATTCCTCTTTTTCACACGTTTTTCCTTTCATTTTCTTTCTCATATTTAACCATATTTTTTCATTTGGTCTTTCTTTGATTTATTTTTCCCTTTTGTAATTCTATATTTTTTTCTTTCCTTTTCTTTCTTTCTGTTTTACTCTTTTCCCTGTTACTCTACCCCCCCCCCGCCACAATACATTTCTTTCTCTCCCCAACTCCCGCGCATTTCCATTTTCTCCCAAACGATTTTACTGCCCCAGATCCACGAATGTGTTCTTCGGAAAATCCCTTTGGCTGATTCCATTGGGTTTCCAACTTCATCTCCGACCGCTTGACTTCGTTCGACCCATTTCCTCATTCAGCCTGTCAATACAAACGACGGATTGAAAGATAAAAGGAAAAGAGAGAAAAAAAAATTCGAAGCATTGGGTAACAAACAAATAAATAGATAAATAAATAGATAAAAGATGACGACTAAAAAATGAAGTGATGAAAAAAACAAAAAAACTAAAAAAAAAAAAAACAAAACAGGAAGACAAACAAGAAAATCAAAAGAAAACAACAACAAATAGTAAAATAAAAATAGACTAGCAAAATGCCCGTCAAATAGAACGGGAATAGTTACGTAAGTTGTCATAATTTCTACATCTGAGAAATATATATATATATATATATATATATATATATATATATATATATATATATATATATCTGTCCATATATCTATGAATTTATCAATCAATCTATCTATCTATCCATAATTTATCAATCAATCTATCAGTCAATCTATCTATATATCTATGAATTTATCAATCAATCTATCTATATATCTATGAATGTACCTATGAATGTATCTATCTTTCTATCTATATATATATATATATATGAATGTATCTATGAATGTATCTATCTATCTATCTATATATCTATGAATGTATCTATGAATGTATCCATCTATCTATCTATCTATCTATCTATGAATGTATCTATCTATCTATCTATCTATCTATCTATCTATATATGAATGTATCTATCTATATATCTATCTATGAATGTATCTATCTATCTATCTATGAATCTATCTATCTATCTCTCTCTCTCTCTCTCTCTCTCTCTCTCTCTCTCTCTCTCTATATATATATATATATATATATATATATATATATATAGATATATAGTTACGTAAGTTGTCATATATATATATATATATATATATATATATGACAACTTACGTAACTATATCTATATATATATATATATATATATATATATATATATATATATATATATATATATATATATCTATATATATATATATCTATATATAATATATATATATTATCTCTCTCTCTCTATATATATTATATATATATATATATATATATATATATATAGAGAGAGAGAGAGAGAGAGATAGATAGATTAGATAGATAGATTCATATATATATATATATATATATATAGAGAGAGAGAGAGATAGATAGATAGATTCATATATATATATATATATATATATATATATATATATATATATATATTATATATATATATATATATATATTATATATATATATATATATATATATATATATATATATATATATATATATATATATATATATATATATATATATATATACCTAAACCTTTATTTATTTATTTGTCAAATTGGACACATGGCCTAGTGGATAAGGTAGTTAGGTTAAGACAGTTCTAAGTGACAGTTATCTCTGGATCCCGGGTTCAATTCTGAGTAGAGGCAGTTATAAAAATAATTAACACAACCGCTACCCCAGCTATTGTTAGCGGAATGAGAACAGTATACCCCCGTGGACTAAATAAAGGGTTAGGTTCAAAGTTCCGTGATGGCTCCCCATTACGAAAAGAAAGTTCCCGAGTTCGAAAAGAAGGTTCCCAAGTCCAAGAAGGTTCCCGAGTCCGACAAGAAATACCTGAAGAAGGCTGGAGGGCATATCGGCCGAAACGTTGTACAAATAACAATGAAGATGGGGACAATAGTTCGAATAACGCAGATAATACTAAGGATGAATTTGTCGGAGTTTGGAATAGCACGAAGTGTCCGATCAAGTTGGTCATAAAAGATGTTTATGTTTGCAGCTCTGTTAGTCATAGTCGGGACATAGGCAGCGATCAGGGTACAATATCTGCCTTTGACCAGCGGAAGCCTGAGAGTGATTAGTATCACTTACTGGCTTAGGATCCTCAGACATATTTGACAAAAGACCATCTCTGACCGCAAAAGCTACACCGGATTCGTTTGTCTCCTTTCATATGCTTCCATTCTCAGCGAATCTGACCTCGCTCAAAGCATTCTATATTGTATAGTATAAAAAATGAACAGATAAAAACATCAAAATACATAGACTGAAGGACACCTGAAGTGGTGGATAAAAATCCTTATTGAACTCTTATCTAAAAATGGTAGTTGATAATGATGGAATATGGGTGGGGGAGTATAGTATAAGTATAGTATGATAATATAATATAAGTACAGTGGCACTGCCAAATATTCAAATTAAAATTTCCCGAAGTACGTTCAACTAATCTATGGATTTCGCAATCTTTCCATTTAAGAATATCTCATCATCTTGCTTAAGACACTAGCATTAATATTATTATGGATTTATAGCGAGCACAAAACCCCATTGTTTCTCACAGCCGGATCTTTCCACTGAAAAAGAAATACTCACTCGTCAGTTGACTCGAAAAATTGAGTCCAACCGTTTCTCACGAATGTATAGACCTATATTTGAAGTGAGCACACTTACGTACTCACTCCAAATTCTTTATTCAAAAAATAAGAAATGAATACATGAGTGTGTCACATCTCGGCATATAGCCGGAAGGTTTAGTTTGGGGGTGGAGAGGGTAACAAAGCTGGTCATACCACTTCATGGATCTATTTAGCTAGATTCACTCACTGACCGATCCATTCAAAAATAAACCTGGCATTCTCTCCTTTCGCAACCTACTTACACCAAAATGCCTCTTTCGCTCTATGGCTTTATCCTACTTAAAATCGTCCCTTTCGAGTGATTTGAGAAGTTTTTTAAGCATAAGCTTCGTATGAGAGAGAGTAAGCTTCGTATGAGAGGGAACTCACGAATGTATAGACCTTCCACTAACAGAACTCACCTCGGCATTTATTCTTCTCTACAGCCGAACCATTTCAGCCAACAGGGGTGACAGCAATCCTACCACTCACGATCAGGAGGTTGCACCGTGACTACCTGTTTTCGTAGACGCCGCCTACATATGCCGCACGCCACTTTTTGACCGACGATGACAGGCTGACTCGTCGAAGATAGCTAGCTGTTCGCCATGCCGGTCATTTTCGCTAAAGGATTGTTACTGCAAAGAGAGCCCAAATGTTCACGGATCGTCTAGTAAATACTTAAGACGCAGAATAAGTCAGACAAAATCCAAGAATCAAACAAACAAACAAAAAGAAGACGGTAATTTATGAAGAAGCACTTCCCGGTCTCCTGCCTCAGAAATTGCTACCCGGTGACTATTAAAATAACGTCCCCAGCTATGTCGGTGTTACTTGAAAGAAAACAACCAACTTAGGGCGTTAAATGTATTTTAGAGGGGGGGGGCTTCTTTTTTGGCGTAATTCTTATTTATTTATCGTAATTTGTCGCAATTCCTGTTCATTTATAGAAATCTGTCGTAATTCTTGTTTATTTATTGTAATTTGTCGTAATTCTTGTTCATTTATAGAAATGTGTCGTAATTCTTGTTTAGATATGATGATGGATATATAGTTTGGAATAGACTGAGATAGATAGATAAACAAAATAATATAGATAGATATGAACAAATGGAGATAGAAAGATAGATAGATAGATATGTTCTACAAGTAGATGTATTTGTGGGCTGTCGCTTCTTTTTTGTCATAATTCTTGTTTATTTAAACTAAAAACAAGACATTAAACAAACATGAATAAAAGAAAATCTGAGACGACATAGCTGGAGACGTTATTTTAATAGTCACCGGATAGCAATTTCTGAGGCAGGAGACCGGGACGCACTTCCTCATAAATTACCAAGAAGACTTAAACGTAGAAAGGAAAAATAAATAAATTAAGGAACAAACATGTTAGGAATACGTTTTAAAGATCCCATTAAACACACTAGCTCTTTGATGTTCTGTGTTAACTAGAATAGAAAATAAAATGAATAAATAAATAATCGAACAAAATCAAAATTAAATAATTCACCAAAAAGTTCAGATTAATCTCCCTAAAAAAAACAACACAACAAAAAAACAACAAAATAAACAAACAAAAAAACAAACTAGTAAACAAATGTCTAAGAAAGCGACACAAGTTGCCCCCCCCCACCTCACAACGAATCCACAGGACAAATCTGATAAGACGAAACGGAAGAGACGGTGACTAATGCTTAAAAAAGAAAACAAAACAAAGGTTAAAAATTTTACAGCTATGAGTAAATTACGTAGGCAGAAAAAAAGAGGAAAAGATAGAGTGAAAAGAAAGAGAGAGAGTAGGAGTTAAGCGGATTTGGGAGATGGAAGAAGAGGAAATGACAGGGGACTGGTGGGA
>CM042149.1:121240236-121252736 GCA_023376005.1 Doryteuthis pealeii
AAGCGAGAGGAGATTATCGGATTATTAATTTACTCATATTTATTATATATTATAGTTGATTTATACTTTAAGTTATTATCTATTCATGATTAGAGAAAGGGGAAATCTGAGAATCAGACGCTATGAAGTATAGGGATAATAGGATATATGGAAAAACAAGAATATGCTGTTCACGTGAAAAGATTTTATGTGATTACTATCAATAAGCTAATATTGAATATTTTGATTAATAAAAATACTTCATAGCTTGCTTGTATCGACTTATTAATAGGGAGAGAAAATAATATTGAAATTCATCTGTTTGATATAATATGAATATCTTGTTTGGATAAAGAGGATTTCGTCATAGTACGAGTATTGTGGAGAGATGAGAAAAGATGAATACAGTAGAAAGATAATTAGAAGTATAAGATATAAATGATTGAAGGCATAGATTTTATAATTTGAAACTGAGATGATATGGATAGACATATATAGAGTCTTTTGTAAAAACTAATCGAGATTAACCATGATGAATCTGAAAGAAGACCTTGAATTATATATAATACTATATATGAGTGCTTATTAATATATAATATTATAACTTTATTAGCTATTACTATTTATTGGTGGTATTAGCGAGAATATCTGGCTAAGTCGTGGGTTAGTGTATCTTGTTTTAGCCCCAAATTGAAAACCATTGATATAATAGATGCACAAGCTTTAGTTGGGCAACCATTTTTTTGCGCGTTATATATTACCTTCTCTCTGCTCTCCTTCTCTACTACTACTATAAAAATAATAATACATTAATAATAATAAATTATAATAGTATAAATAATTCTATATAGTAGAGAGAGGAAGGTCGTATGTGGGAGAGAGAGAGAATGAGAGAGAGGGTGTTTGCGATAAATTTGACAGGTTGCTAAGGAAAGAGAAAAAAGTGCTTAGGTAAAGTAAACTTTTATGGGATTGTAAAAGAAATATCAACAGGCACGAGAATTAACGGGCCCCGAAGTACTAGATTTCCTAAAATAACTGCATAGCGTCCGATACTATCTGATCGTTCCAGAAGCTGAAAGGAAACTGCATATTAAGTTTCATGGGAAGGGTCTCAAAAACTAGTTAATTCTGTGATTAATGTGATTTATATATAATTTATATTATATATATATATATATATATAATAGAGGAAGGATGTGAGGAGAAGAGATGATAGGATAAATAATATATAAGGTATTTATATTATATAGGTGATATATTATTTTGAATAAGATGAATAATATTATCTGATATGTATAGAAGGTATATGTATATATAGTATAATTCTTAGAAGAGAGGAGAGAGAAAGAAGAGAGAGAGATAGATAAGCGAGGGATAGATAATAGATAGCGTGGAGAGAGAGAGAGAGAGAGAGAGGAGGAGAGAGAGAGAGAGAGGGAGAGGAGATAGAGATAAGAAATGGAAATAGAAGATAGATAGAGAAGATAGAGATAGGTAGATAAGAAGATAGATAGTAAGAGTAGAGAGTGAAGAGAGATGAGAGAAGAGAAGAGAGAGGAGAGAGAGGAGAGAGAGAGAGAGAGAGGGGGAGAAATGCATAAGCATTAAAGATATCTTATTTTTTTCTTCTCATTTTGTGGAGTAAGCTGGAATGCGAACATTGTTATTTGCGAGTTTCGAATACAGTTCGCGCTATTACGTTCAGTTTCGGATAATACCATGAGGGGAAACGTAGGAACCACACTTTCCCAGTTATGTGGGTTCAAACATGTGCTAGACAAACTTTCTTTAAACTCATATTCACGTGGAAGTTAGATAGTAGTTTAATAGGCTATCAGACGATCAGTTTGGGATTTATTTGCATTGGATTTACAGGTGATGTGATAGATAGAGCAATTATAGTGTGAATTAATGAAGAAACCTATTCTGTGTAAATGTAATATTTTATTTCATGACAAAACTGTAGCTTCGTATCAGCATTTTCAGACATTGAGCAAAATTTTTTTTGCCTTTCTTCCATTCATAAACCACAGTCACACCAGGCACACACACACCTGAAACTACAACACACAGCAGACCACCACACAAGCACACACAATCATATATATATACTTTTTATATTATATATATATATAATATATTTATAAAGATATATATAATATATAAAAAGTAATCTAATGAGTCGACGAACTACTAAAATGTATCGCTTATACTGTCTGTTCAGGGTAAAGTCTGACTCTTATATATATATATATATATATATATATATATTATAGGTAGTAAAAGTCGTTCGGGGCGGCCTAATGGTCGGTATCACCAGATAAGGCAGGGAGGGAGTATATACAATGTTTACATTTAAGCGCTAAGACCAAGGAGATTTAGTGTTTAGGCGCATCTGAAGGTAGAAGCGCCCACCTAACTATAAGCTCCTTACTATTGATACTGCATTTTTTTAGAATCGACTGCTTTAGGCTAGAAGCTCATACGCTGAGTTGGAGAGGGTGGAGGTATAACGAATAGGAACATTGTAGGTTTTAGGCCGACGGCTATAACGATCTAGAACTAACGGCCTGTAGCATTTCGTTCAAACTAAATTAGTTTAAAACTAATGTAACATTGATTGTTTTTGAAGTTTTTAATTTTTTTATATTTTAAGTTTAAGAATTTTAATGTTTTCTTTTTAGATGGTAACAGCCATCAATAATTGGTAAAAATTTTAAAGACAATAAGTAAAAGTTCAACAGGCAATAGGGATTCCATTATTTTTAACGCATTAATATAATTATATATATATATATATATATATATATATATATATATATATATATATATAGCTGTAGTGTGAAGATGGTGCCAATATTTCGCTTTGCTGAATGGTGTACCAAGGCAGTAATTAATTGGTAGAGTGTCCAATATAAAATAGAGCTGTTATATATATAATAAGAATAAATATATAGGTTTTACATATTATTTATTAATATATTATATATTTATTATATCATATATATATTATTAATTAGTGAATGTTCCTTTCGGTCACCGTACAGATAAATAGATATGTAAACTATAATATTAATCTATCATATTATAATTATATATATATATATTATAGAGAGAGAGAGGACAGAGAGGACCAGAGAGAGATAGAGAGTATAGATATTTGGTAATTGTTTTGGGTTTCTATGTAAATTGTAAGATATAATAGCGCAATTGTCGTTTTCCCTTGATACATATTCAAATATAAAAGATAGAACAATAATTAGCTGTAAACTTAAAATTCGATTAAACATTGATAAAGAAGCGATTTTTTTTTTTTTTTTTTTTTTTTTTTTTTAAGAGGATTTATTACTTTTCTTGCGTTTTCTGTAGATTCCGATTTAGTGTTATAAACTTGACAGTAAAACTGAGAAAATGTTTGTGCATGGAATTCTCTTTGATTCGTTTTTATTGAAGATTTGAATCGGGTTCAAGGCTTTAAAATGCATAAATTCTCGTCTTCCAATAGTTAAAACATAAAAAACAAAGGACCACATAAGAAATGGTATTGGAGCAATGACTTAAAATACACTGGTAATGTTGTATAATACAAAATTATAGGTGTGTCAAACAGTATCGAATTTTGTTGTACTCTTGGCACATATATGAAAAATGTGCCATAACCCCTATTGCCTTATGGCATAAGACAAAACCCTTTTATCACTAGTATGTGCTAGAAGGCGATGGCTTGGGGGTCTTCATGTCGTGGGTAGATAGTTAAAACCTATCTGATGGTGATTCCAAGTTTGGAGGTTTGGGCAATGTGGAGCCACCGTTCATCACCATTCTCCCTGCGGTCACTTGACCCGGAAGTGGTAGGTACGTGTTAGGTGGTACCATCTATGGGTTAAATAGAAAAAATGTATTTATAAAAAAATTGTATTATCATTAAGAATTGTTTTAATTTCAAACTTATCTTGGCATTAAATGACCCACTGATGTTGATATGCGTAAAACAAAAAACCATAAACCAAACATTTTTTCATTGGTAATACATGATTTAAACATGGTTTTTTGATTACACTTGTAATTCTGAAACAATTATGGAATGGAAATTTTATTTTGTCAGAAACAAGGGTGTCAAAAGTACAAAAAATTCGATACTTTTTAACACCTTATATTATACGAGTGGTAATCTTATATATAAAATGTAAAGTATCGGGGGAAGTAAGTTGGGTAACAGCAGCAGGAGGGAGTATATCTCTTTTATTCAGCGCTAGACAAGGATATTGTTTTTTATGTTGAGGTGGAGCACACATCACCATAGCTCCGCACAGATTTATGAATTATATTATGTCCTATCAAACAGTAGAACATAAAAAAACGGCACCCAACATAACGAGCTGTTATTGGAGCAATGCACTTAAAACACAGATAATGCTGTATAAAACCAGTTTTATATATATAATACATATGGAGGGCGCGTGGTGTATGTGTTTTAATCATAGGGAATGGTCTTGTCGAGCGAGTTCAAATCCTGGATGAATATGTTTGCATTTCAACATACATAATCTTAGGGTATGGTATGAATCAACTATTCTTCTCTAGCTATGGTAAATATAGGGGACTGGTTTCCTTCTTTACATGGTTAGTAACTGTCTAGGAGAAAGGAAACACCCTGAGTTCAAACTGTTTAAACCTCGTTTAGAACTGCCTTGTGTACATCCTGCTCGTGTTACAGGGCTTGGTATATATATATATATATATATATGTGTGTGTAATGTGTGTGTGTGTGTGGTGTGTGTACCAACCTATATATTATATATAATATATATGGATCCAATATCAAGACAAGTTAAAGAGACAGTTCTTTAGCGTTGTCAGCTCATGTAATGGCATCCACCTGGACTAAAAGCGACTAGAGAATAAATAGATGGGAGTGCAAAAGAATGCTGGCGGGTGATCATGACAAGACGTGGAAACAGCACCTGACGAGAAAACGCTGTACGGTACCTACCCCTATACCCAAACATCGCGTAAGAGGACAAGACAGACGCGGGACACTGCTGAAAGAAGCAAGGACGAACTATAAGCGACGTCCTATGTGAAAGCAGCACATGGCAGACAGTGTGGCCGACAGCAAAACTACATTGATCAGCTCTGTGCGATAGCAAGTGCTGCATAGAGGACTCCGAGAATGAAGGGCGATAGGGACGGATGGAAAGAGATTGTATGGATATCGGTGAAGCCACGTGATGATGATGATGATATATATTATATATATATATATATATAAATAGAAGAGAGAGAGAGAGAGAGAGACAGTACAGATAGCGAACAACAGAGATAGAGACAGATACAGAGAAAAAGCAGTGTTGCCAATAGCCTTTGTCATCAGGCTATTGCACAACTAGCTTCTCTCTCTATCCTGTATCTATCATCTTCTAGTCTGTCTGTGTTAAATGTCGTCTGTCTTTCTGTTCTTTCTGTCTGCTATATCATATATATATTTATAATATAGTAAATATACTAAGTATAATTATATATATATTGTATGTGACACATTTGAAGCTGCAATGTTAGGCAAGCTAGATTAGTCTACATTGTTAGTGAGTGGATTATGTGACGAGTGCATTAATTCTAAGCCCTAGATAAGCTTTGGCCATAATATTAAATTCGCTCTCATAATCCATTCTAGAAACATTACAAAATGCGCGCCTTCAATACATTATATGTTATATATATATAATTGTGTGGTGTATGTGTGTTGTGTGTGTGTGGTGTAACAAACTGTATATATTTATATGTAACTGAATATATTAATGGTCATACATTACGTATATATTCTTCAATTGTCAGGAGCAAGAGATTGTCAATGGACTAACGGATTGGATTAGGTTTCAATCTCATTAAAATTGATTTATAATCATTACAAATGGGACACTATTGTCTGGTACGAAGTTGTGCTTCTTGGGAACGAAAAACAGGGGATTAACATGTCACTGTCATATAAATGCCATTTTATCTGAGTCACTACCTTTTTAAAAAAGTCCGAGCTTTTGTTGGTTGGTTTATTGATTTTAACGGCATATAATGCGTCTTGGGTAATTATGTTAAATTGTTAGAATAGTAAATATAGTTGCTGTATTTTATATTTATACTTTTTTAGTAATTGTTTTTTACAATGTGTTAACATTTGGAAGTCATGTTGCTATGGTATGATTAGATTCGTATCTATTTCTATGGCATAATTTATTTCCCTCAAAACGGCGAATGTTCCATGTTGACATTTTCAAAAGATTTTCATATTTGTAAATAATTTTCTCGTCATTGGCGTAACAAGTTAATAAAACTTTTTTGTCACCGTGATATATGACCAAAATGGAAGGCTTAATTTCTCCTGGGAGTCGAGGATGCAGTTTGGGTAAAATATAGATGTTATGGCATAGATACAGAGTTGTCTTCTTTTTATATTGGAGTTGGCCTTTCCCACGACACTTGTCCGTAGGTTCAACAATCAAGCATGAGTTCTTCCTTTTTACGTACGACTGGAACTAGGATGCTGTCTCTCTTCAATGTAACAAGATACATGTGCCCCATTTGTTCCAGAACCTAAAACAAAGGAATACCAGTAAGAGCGTTTCATCTTTCATTTTTACACCTACTTGTATTCTATGGACAAACGTTTGAGTCTTTTTGTGATTTAAAACTGAGAAGATGGCTGTGACTCAACTCCAGTTGAAAGACCGATCATAATGCTGATGTGAAAACTCAAAGGAGTAAATACTATCTTTTTAAGCTAGTATATTAAGTTTTGAGTCTGTCGAGCTGTTCTTTATAAACATTCATCTTAATTCCCAGTAATATTGTATACTCTTTCCACAGATTATCTAACATTGCTTAAAGGAGTTAGAATTGAGGCATTCGCTATTGATGATGGTAGTTTATTCCATTTATTCACCACTCTGTTACTAAAATGATTCTTTTTGGCATTTGCTTTGGAAATGTTTTTAAAGATTTTAATTTTGACCCTAGTATTGGATATTATGAGCAACATTTAATAGATAAAAGTTCGTTGATAATGGATTGAGATTCCGAAAATGAGATAATTAAGCAGCAGGGATCTGCCAGTCAACTTATAGATCCGCTGGGTAGTAAGGTAAATCTTAGTAGTTTTTAAGATAAAGAGAAAGAATAAGATAAATAATGTATAGTTTATGTAGCTTTTTCTCTGAAGTTTGAGATGAGGCTTGATGATTAGTATTATCTGCGTTATTCGGACTATTTTCCCCATCTTCATTGTTATTTGTAGCAACGTTTCGGCGATATGCCTCTCGGCTTCTTCAGGTATGTCCAATTGGACAATGGCTAGAGGATAAGGGAGTTAGACAGTTCTAGTGACAATTATCTCTGGATTCCGGGTTCAATCCTGAGTAGAGGCAGTAACATAGAAAATAATTAAACAAACTCCTACCCCAGCTATGGTTAACAGAATGAGGGACAGGATACCCCGTGGACTAAATAAAGGGTTAGGTTCAAAGTTGTGATGGCTCCCGATTACGACAAGAAAGTTCCAGAGTTCGAAAAGAAGGTTCCCGAGTCGACAAGAAATACCTTTATGTAGCTTGTTGACCTGTTTATTCGTTCTAAGCCACTGAGACTGAACTTTCAAATAACACTGTCAGATTTTGGGGCATTTCTGATCGAGACGAAGAAATGTAAAACAGATAATTCGAACCTCTGTTCTCGGCTATTAATTGTGTATACACGACGCAATATGACATGCCAATTTCATAACACACCAGTCGAAATGACGCTCGAGTGATCAGCGAAAGACGCGTGTGTTTAACCGGGCTTTAGCAAAGGCTGGTAAAGCAAACAGTGAGAGGAATAACACAAACAGGATTGTGCCAGAAAAGACTCACCGACTGCCAATGCACACATCGGGTCTGGCCAATTCAAATAACGCTTCGACTTCGAATATTTCCACAGCTGCGAGTGGGAGAGAGGGCGAAGGGCGATGATTGTGAGAACTGGATTGTTATGAACATTTCTCGTGTCTTTGATTATTTTGGGATTGGCTTACCAATATTTGGTCATAAGAAGCGAGTGGGGGGAAAGACGAGACGATCGCCTTTGTTACTAATAGTGGAAAATAAAAGGGGAAGGTGTATTCTAGTGAGGTAGAATTTCATAAGCTGGAGAGTTAATGGTTTGCAAGTAAGAAGTTATGTCGAAGAATGGGGAAAGATGAAGGGAAGATTGGTCGAAATACGTGTTGTAAAGAAAGTTATTAGGAATGATACGTAGGAAAGAGAGGGTGGGTAGATAAAAGAAAGATGAAGGAATAAAGACATAAAGTTAGATAAGTATAACTATATAAAGATAGGTTATTAAGATATATAGACTGATAGATTGCTATAAAATATGAAGATAGATTATGAAGATATATAGACATATTGATAGCTATAAAATATGAAGATAGATTATGAAGATATCTAGACTGAAAGATAGCTATAAAATATAAAGATGGATTATGAACATATACAGACTGATAGAGAGCTATAAAGTAAAGAGATAGATTAGGAAGATAGATAGACAGATAGATAGCTATAAAATATGAAGAGAGATTATGAAGATAGATAAACTGATAGATCGCTATAGAATATGAAGATAGATTATAAAGATAGATAAAATATAAAGATAGATCATGAATATATATAGACAGATTGATAGCGATAAAATATGATGATAGATTATGAAGATGTATAGACTGATAGATAGCTATAGAATATGAAGATAAATTATGAAGATTTATAGACTGATAGATAGCTATAGAATATAAAGATAGATCATAAAGATATATAGACAGATTGGTAGCTATAAAATATGAAGATAGATTAGGTAGACTAGGTAGACTGATAGATAGCTATGAAATTTGAAGATAGATCATGAAGATAGATAAACTGTTAGATAGCTATAAGATCTAAAGATAGATTATGAAGATATATAGACTGATAGAAAGCTATAGAATATGAAGATAAATTATGAAGATTTATAGACTGATAGAGAGCTATAGAATATAAAGATAGATCATGAAGATATATAGACTGATAGATAGCTATACAATACAAAGATAGATTTTGAAGATGTATAGACAGATTGATAGCTATAAAATATGAAGATAGATTCTGAAGATATATGGACTGATAGATAGCTATAAAATGTAAAGATAAATTATGAAGGTATATAGACTGATAGAGAGCTATAAGATAAAGAGATAGATTATGAAGAAATATAGACAGATTGATAGCTATAAAATATGAAGATAGATTATGAAGATGTATAGACTGATAGAGAGCTATAAAATAAAAAGATACATTATGAAGATATATAGACTGATAGATAGCTAAACATCTAAAGATAGATTATGACGATATATAGACAGATTGATAGCTATAAAATATGAAGATAAATTATGAAGAAATATAGACAGATTGATAGCTATAAAATATGAATATAGATTATGAAGATGTATAGACTGATAGAGAGCTATAAAATAAAAAGATACATTATGAAGATTTATAGACTGATAAATAGCAATAAAATATAAGGACAGATCATGAAGATATATAGACAGAATGATAGCTATTAAATATGGATTGATTATGAAGATATATAGACTGATAGAGAGCTATAGAATATACATATAGATTCTGAAGATATATTGGCTGATAGATAGCTATAGAATATGAAGATAGACACACACGAAGGTATGAAGATAGACAGATTTGAAGATATAAATATATGAAGAGAAACAGCTATATAGATAGATAGATAAATGGATATGAAGGTACATACATTAATATATATATATATATATATATATATATATATATATATATATATTAATAAGCACTTATCATGAAAAAGAAACCCTTGAAAAGGACCCTTAAGTTTCTTTTGGGCTTGCTTTTTTATGTATTTTGAAGACCATCCGCTTTCATTAAAATAAGTATGATTCTCCTAATAAAGGTCCTTGTAGAGATTTGTTGTACCAAATATATATATATGTATATATATATGTATATATATATGTATATATATTTGTTGTACCAAATATATATATTGTATATATATATATATATATATATATATATATATATTCCCGATGTCTAGGATGATATGATGTATACTTAAAGATTCGTAGATTTGGTTAGCTGCCATTATTTTTCTGGTTCGATGTATACAAATAAAGGTGGATAAATAAGGTTATATTTATTTACATCTACCAATCGTAGACAGAAACTATTAATCAGTTTATCAATACTTGCATTATATCCAAATTATTTTATAGTTGTAACATATCTATATCTATCTATCTATCTATCTATCTATATATATATATATATATATATATATATCATCATCATCATCATGTCGTGCTTTCAGCGCGGATATCCATTACAATCTCTTCCCATCCGTCCCTATCGCTCATCATTCTCGGGAGGTCCTCTATGCAGCATCTTGCATCCGCACAGAGCTGATCAATGTAGGTTTTTGCTGGTCGGCCCACACTGGCTTGTCCATGTGCTGGCTTCCACAGGAGGACGTCGCTTATGAGTTCGTCCTTGCTTCTCCAGCAGTGTCCCGCGTGTCTTGTCCGTCTTACTCGGATGGTTTGGATGATATGTGGTAGGTGACCGTACAGCTGTTTTCTCGCAGGGTGCTGTTTCCACGTCTTGTTCATGATCACCCGCAGCATTCTTGTGCAGCTCCCATCTAGTTTATTCTCTAGTCGCTTAGTTAGGGTCCAGGTGGTGCAGCCATACAGCAGTACTGACACGACAACGGCCTGGAAGAACTGTCTCTTTAACTTGTCTGTGAGATTGGACCTCCATATGATAGATAATCTATTTATAATTCATATGTGTGTGTGTCCTTGTTTGCCTGTGCGTATGTGTGTGTTTAAAATGAAAGAGAGATAGATAGATAGATAGAGAGAGAGAGAGAGAGAGAGAGAGAGAGAGAGAGAGAGAGAGAGAGAGAGAGAGAGAGAGAGAGAGACATAATTTGAATCCATACAGTCTCTGAAGCGACTGCAGAAGTACAATTACTCCAAAGAGAGTTTTGTTAGTAATGCTGAAAACTCTGTCTCTCGTCAAGGGAGTATGCACAGAAATAGTCACGTGAGGTGTGATAAACACACACACACACACACACACACACACACAAAGCATAGTTGTTTTTACGAAGAGACTAATATCACCTTTTGCATTTGTAAAATTTTCGTATATATACAAAGGTAAATATATGCACATATATCAATCAATCAATATATCTATCTATCTCACTATTATATACCCTACCAATGAACATTAATGGATATATCCCAATCCTCATAAATATATTTCTATCAAAATTATAGATCCATAGGTAGCAAGGTAAATTCTTACGTAATTTTGTAGAGATAGAAGAAAGAATAGCAAACTTGATGTCTAATGGTTGATATATATATATATATATATATATGTATATGCTGCGAGCGGTTCTGAATAAGTCGTGGAAGCAGCACCCCACAAAAAAGCAACTGTATGGCCACCTGCCCCCCATCTCACAAACCATACGAGTAAGACGGACTAGACATGCAGGACACTGCTGGAGAAGCAAGGACGAGATCGTAAGAGACGTACTACTGTGGAAACCAGCACATGGGCACGCCAATGTGGGCCGCCCAGCCAGGACCTACATTGACCAACTATGTAGGGATGCGGGCTGCTGCGCGGAGGAGCTCCCAGAGTCGATGAATGATAGGGAAGGTTGGCGAGAGATCGTTGTGGATATCCGTGCAAGTTGCACAACATAATGATATATATATATATATATATATAATATATATATATATATATATATATATTATGCTGAGTAGTTTGATACCACTAGTAGTGTTTTACCTTCTTCACAAGCTGCTGACGAGTATTGTATTTTGTTAATGTCATGAGGATTCCATTTCATTTCAAATCTCGGTTGTTTCTCATTTAGTAATCTTTGTTAGGTTACAATGTAAGTAAGTAAAGTAAAGTCGTTGGGGTGGCCTAAAATCGGTATCAGCCAATAAGCGAGGGAGACTATCCCCTGTTCACTAGCGCTAGACCAAGGAGATTGTTTCTGGCGTCTGAGGTGGAGCGCCACTCTTACCATCAGCTTCTTACTTTACCGCTCAAATCCTTGTGCTACTCATATATTGAGTTGGCGAGGGCCGGTATCGAACTAGGAACCTTGTGGCTTCTAGTCGAACGCTCTACCGACTCAGCTAATCCGGCCCTAGGTTACAATTTTCACTATTCATATCTATCTATCTATCTATCTATCTATGTAATTAATTAACTGTCCAATCTGTACCTACCTATCAAACTTTTCATATCTATATATGTATATATATATTATATATATATATATATATATATATATATATAATATATCTAACTATCCAATCTGTATCTATCTGTCTATCTCACTTTTCATATCTATCTATGTCTTTC
>CM042149.1:121257736-121269002 GCA_023376005.1 Doryteuthis pealeii
TAAGTAAAGTAAGTAAAGTCGTCGGGGTGGCCTACAATCGGTATCAGCAAGACAGCGAGGGAATCTATCTCCTTTTCACTAGCGCTAGACCAAGGAGATTGCATTTGGCGTCTGCGGTGGGACGCCACACCTACATCAGCTCATCACTTTACCGCACAGATCCTGGTGCTACTTATACTCTGAGTGAGTGAGGGTTGGTATTGAACCCGGAAATGTGTAGTTCCTAGTCAGATTCTCCAACGACTGAGCTAAACCGGCCAAGTAAACAATGATAATGATCCTTAGTAAACAATTTTAACTTCAAGTAACTATTCTTAATACAAATAATTTGCACAGCTATATGGTTTTAAGCACTCCTGCCGAATATTAATAATGTGCACACAATTATTGGGTTACAAGTTGAATAATAATGTTTAGTTAACAATTATAGCTTCAAGTAACGATTCTTAATACACATAATTTACGCACAGTTATATGGCTTCAATTATTCCTCTCTGATATTAAAAAATTATAAACCAATTAAATGTTTTAAAATTTGAGCATGCCTACAAATGGTTGGTTAAATTCTACGGCATTTCAAACTTAGTTGGGTTATTTTATGCTGAAGAAATATTGCTCTACTTATTCTTGATGGGTACACGTGATGGCCTTTTTAAAAAAACTCAATTTAAACAAATATTTTTGAAGTCATTTTTTCTATTTAAGTCTTAGGTGGTACCCTAACAAGTACTAGCACCTGGGAATAATGGTGAGAAAAGGGTACTCAACACTCTAGAGAGCTCCAGAATTGGAACTTCACCATCAGATAGAGTTTAACGTCATACGCAGGACATGAAGATCCCCAAGCCAGCGCCTTCTAGGACATCTGTGAAAAAATGGGTTTTGGCTTGCCATAAGGGCAATAGGCTTGGAACAATCATATATGTGCTAGGGCTTGACATGAACTGCCGATTTATCGGAGTGGTCCTCTCTGACAGTCTGTCTAGCCTAAGTAAGGGCTGGAGGGGTTGTAAATATGTAGAGTGAAAAAGTGCGTGTGCATATGTGCACCTGTCGTAATATTTTGATACATATGTGTGCTACAATACACCACTTAAAGTTATAGACTAAGTGATATCACGTGGTTTAAATTTCAGCCAATCAACAGCCCGAATACGTGGCTGGTTAACTACTTAATCGCTGATACTTTTTGCAATCATTGACGAAGGACCTGCAAGACTGAGGAGCGCCAAGGAACAACCAAAGGATTCTTCATTAAGGATCGCGCTCTGCTTAACCCAAAGGATCTCCGCCGGACAGCACTCTTGCTTGAAGTCTAAAGAATAGCCACAAAAATCGTAACAACACCTTTTTAAGTTGTCTTATCGCTCTTCCGGTAATCAACTCTGAGTATTCTAAGAACCCCTGCATAGGGCGGTTGTGACAGGGACGGTAATTTATGAAGAAGTGCGTCCCGGTCTCCTGCCTCAGAAATTACTACCCGGCGACTATTAAAATAACGTCCCCAGCTATGTCGTATCAGATTTTCTTTTATTCATGTTTGTTTAATTTCTTGTTTTTAGTTTAAATAAACAAGAATTACGACAAAAAAGAAGCGACACCCCACAAATACATTTACTTGTAGAACATATCTATCTATCTCCATTTGTTCATATCTATCTATATCATTTTGTTTATCTATCTATCTCAGTCTATTCCAAACTATATATCCATCTTCATATCTAAACAAGAATTACGACAAATTTCTATAAATGATCAATAATTACGACACATTACGATAAATAAATAAGAATTACGCCAAAAAAGAGAAGCCCCCTTCTAAAATACATTTAACGTCCTAAGTTGGTTTTTTTCTTTCAAGTAACACCGACATAGCTGGGGACGCTATTTTAATAGTCACCGGGTAGCAATTTCTAAGGCAGGAGACTGGGACGCACTTCCTCATAAATTACCACAGGGACAAAGAAATTCATTTGAATGAATCAATGTATAATAGTAAGAGCACTTCATCTGCTGAAAGTTCGATATAAAGAAAGCCTAAGGGTAGAGCAAGGAAAGGTTACCATGAAAAGACATCAAAGACAAACGAAACGAAACTCGTCAAAATTGATTAATAATTCGATTCTTCTATTCGGTTTTCATTGGTTGATAGTTATTCGGTTTTTATTTTCTCAGTTTACCGGTTTTTATTTTGTATATTTTGTTTTCTTGTCTGTTTCTATCTTTCTTTTATTCTGTATTTATCTTTTCATGAATTCTTTCTTTTTCTTTTTCTTTTTTGTTTCTTCTTTTCTTCCTAAACTTCTGTAATTCACAGGGCTTTCTTTTCTGTATTTTTTGTTCGTTTTTTATTTTCTCTTTTTTCTTTCTTTCTGTATTTAGTGTTTTCATTTTTTATTTATAATAATTCTTTCTTTTGTATTTCTTTCTTTCTATCCTTCACTTTCCTATCTCTCTTACTTTCTTTCAGTCTTTTTTTGTTTGTTTGTTTTATATCAATTTATTTTTCTTTATCAGATATTTTTCTTTTCTTTTTTAAATTTTTTTATTTCCTGTTTCTCTGTTTTTCTTTCTATAGTTATTTATTTATTATGTAGTTTATTCTTGTTTTCGTTCCTTCTTTCTTTCTATCTTTTTTTATTTATTAATTTTAAACTTAATTCATTCTTTCTGCATCTTTCTAATTTTCCCTTTCTGTAATATTGTAATCCCATCTTTCTTTCTTTCTTTCAATCTTTCTTTCTGCAATTTTGTATTTCTTTCTTTCTTTAATTCTGTTTTGTTTCCTTCGTTCTTTCTTTCTTTCTTTCTTTCTTTATTAAAGTATTTTTTTATTTCTCTGGTTTATTTCTCTTGTTTTTTTTTCTTTCTTTTTCTTTCTTTTTCTTTCCCTTTTGCTCTACTTTTTCTTGGATTTTTTATTTGTTCTGTAGTTCATTCTTTCTTTTTTGATTCATTTATTGTTACCTTCTTTCTTTCTTTTTTTCTTTTTTCTTTCTTCGTCTTTATACTTCATTTCTATAATTCCATTATATTCCATAATTCCATTCTTTCTTTCTTTCTTTCTTTCTTTCTTTCTTTCTTAACATGTCCTTGTCCATTTTTCTTTTTTCTCCTTTTCTCTCCTTTCTCTTTTCTTTTTCTTTAGGCTTTACATTTGTTTCATTACTTTGTATAGTTGCCTTTTCGTTATTATTCTTTCTTTCTTTCTTTCTTTCTTTCTTCCTCTCTTTCTATATCTATGTAGTTTTCTCTCTCTGATATCTTCTTTCCTTTCTTTTAAATTCTTTTTTCTCACAATTTCTTTATATATTCCTGTAGTTCTTTTTTCTTCTTGTTTCTTCTTCTTTCTTTATGAATTAAATTATCAATCTTTATTATTCTTTCTTTCTTTCTCTCTTTCTATATCTATTCAGTTTTCTCTCTCTGATATCTTCTTTCCTTTCTTTTTAATTCTTTTTTCTCTCAATTTCTTTATATATTTCTTTCGTCCTGTAGTTCTTTTTTCTTCTTGTTTCTTTTTCATTCTTTATGAATTAAATTATCAATCTTTTCCATATCTTTCATTTTTCCTTTTGTAACTTTTTTCTTTATTTCATTCTTTATCTATTTATGAATTCCGCTTTTACACACGTTTTTCATTTGTTCTTTCTTTGATTTATTTTTTCCCTTCTGTAATTCTATATTTCTTTCTTTCCTTTTCTTTCTTTCTGTTTTACTCTTTTCCCTGTTACTCTACCCCCCCCCCGCCACAATACATTTCTTTCTCTCTCCCCAACTCCCGCGCATTTCCATTTTCTCCCAAACGATTTTACTGCCCCAGATCCACGAATGTGTTCTTCGGAAAATCCCTTTGGCTGATTCCATTGGGTTTCCAAACTTCATCTCCGACCGCTTGACTTCGTTCGACCCATTTCTCATTCAGCCTGTCAATACAAACGACGGATTGAAAGATAAAAGGAAAGAGAGAAAAAAAATTTCGAAGCATTGGGTAACAAACAAATAAATAGATAAATAAATAGATAAAAAGATGACGACTAAAAAATGAAGTGATGAAAAAAAAAAAAAATAAATAAAAAAAACAAAAAAAAAACAGGAAGACAAACAAGAAAATCAAAAGAAAACAACAACAAATAGTAAAATAAAAATAGACTAGCAAAATGCCCGTCAAATAGAACGGGAATAGTTACGTAAGTTGTCATAATTTCTACATCTGAGAATATATTATAATATTATATATATATATATATATATATATATATATATATATTATATATCTGTCCATATATCTATGAATTTATCAATCAATCTATCTATCTATCCATGAATTTATCAATCAATCTATCAGTCAATTCTATCTATATATCTATGAATTTATCAATCAATCTATCTATATATCTATGAATGTACCTATGAATGTATCTATCTTTCTATCTATATATATATATATATATGAATGTATCTATGAATGTATCTATCTATCTATCTATCTATTTATCTATGAATGTATCTATGAATGTATCCATCTATCTATCTATCTATCTATCTATGAATGTATCTATCTATCTATCTATCTATCTGTGAATGTATCTATCTATCTATCTATCTATCTGTGAATGTATCTAATCTATCTATCTATCTATCTATGAATGTATATATCTATCTATCTATCTATCTATGAATGTATATATCTATCTATCTATCTATCTATGAATGTATCTATCTATCTATCTATCTATGAATGTATCTATCTATGAATGTATCTATCTATCTATGAATGTATCTATCTATGAATGTATCTATCTATCTATCTATCTATCTATATATCTATGAATGTATCTATCTATCTATCTATCTATCTATGAATGTATCTATCTATCTATCTATCTATCTATGAATGTATCTATCTATATATCTATCTATGAATGTATCAATCTATCTATATATCTATCTATGAATGTATCAATCTATCTATCTATCTATCTATCTATGAATGTATCAATCTATCTATCTATCTATGAATCTATCTATCTATCTATCTCTCTCTCTCTATATATATATATATATATACCTAGACCTTTATTTATTTATTTGTCAAATTGGACACATGGCCTAGTGGATAAGGTAGTTAGGTTAAGACAGTTCTAAGTGACAGTTATCTTTGGATCCCGGGTTCAATTCTGAGTAGAGGCAGTTATAAAAATAATTAACACAACTCCTACCCCAGCTATTGTTAGCGGAATGAGAACAGTATCCCCCCGTTGACTAAATAAAGGGTTAGATTCAAAGTTCCGTGATGGCTCCCCATTACGAAAAGAAAGTTCCCGAGTTCGAAAAGAAGGTTCCTAAGTCCAAGAAGGTTCCCGAGTCCGACAAGAAATACCTGAAGAAGGCCGGAGGGCATATCGGCCGAAATGTTGTACAAATAACAATGAAGATGGGGACAATAGTTCGAATAACGCAGATAATACTAAGGATGAATTTGTCGGAGTTTGGAATAGCACGAAGAGTCCGATCAAGTTGGTCATAAAAGATGTTTACGTTTGCAGCTCTGTTAGTCATAGTCGGGACATAGGCAGCGATCAGAGTTCAATATCTGCCTTTGACCAGCAGAAGCCTGAGAGTGATTAGTATCACTTACTGGCTTAGGATCCTCAGACATATTTGACAAAAGACCATTTCTGACCGCAAAAGCTACACCGGATTCGTTTGTCTCCTTTCATATGGTTCCATTCTCAGCGAATCTGACCTCGCTCAAAGCATTCTATATAGTATAGTATAAAAAATGAACAGATAAAAACATCAAAATACATAGACTGAAGGACACCTGAAGTGGTGTATAAAAATCCTTATTGAACTCTTATCTAAAAATTGTAGTTGATAATGATGGAATATGGGTGGGGGAGTATAGTATAAGTATAATATGATAATATAATATAAGTACAGTGGCACTGCCAAATATTCAAATTAAAATTTCCCGAAGTACGTTCAACTGATCTATTGATTTCGCAATCTTTCAATTTAAGAATATCTCATCATCTTGCTTAAGACACTAGCATTAATATTATTATGGATTTATAGCGAGCACAAAACCCCATTGTTTCTCACAGCCGGATCTTTCCACTGAAAAAGAAAATACTCACTTCGTCAGTTGACTCGAAAAATTTGAGTCCAACCGTTTCTCACGAATGTATAGACCTATATTTGAAGTGAGCACACTTACGTACTCACTCCAAATTCTTTATTCAAAAAATAAGAAGTGAATACATGAGTGTGTCACATCTCGGCATATAGCCGGAAGGTTTAGTTTTTTTGGGGAGGGTAACAAAGCTGGTCATACCACTACATGGATCTATTTAGCTAGGTTCACTCACTGATCGATCCATTCAAAAATAAACCTGGCATTCTCTCCTTTCGCAGCCTACTTCCACCAAAATGCCTCTTTCGCTCTATGGCTTTATCCTACTTAAAATTGTCTCTTTCGAGTGATTTGAGAAGTTTTTTAAGCATAAGCTTCGTATGAGAGGGAATAAGCTTCGTATGAGAGGGAACTCACGAATATATAGACCTTCCCCTGACAGAACTCACCTCGTCATTTATTCTTCTCTACAGCCGAACCATTTCAGCCAAACAGGGGTGGCAGCAATCCTACCACTCATGACCAGGAGGTTGCACCGTGACTACCTGTCTTCGTAGACGCCGCCTACATATGCCGCACGCCACTTTTTGACCGACGAAGACAGGCTTACTCATCGAAGATAGCTGGCTGTTCGCCATGCCGGTCATTTTCGCTAAAGGATTGTTACTGCAAAGAGAACCAAAGAGTTCACGGATCGTCTAGTAAATACTTAAGACGCAGAATAAGTCAGACAAAATCCAAGAATCAAACAAACAAACAAAAAGGAGACGGTAATTTATGAGGAAGTGCGTGCCGGTCTCCGGCCTCAAAAATTGCTACACGGTGACTATTAAAATAACATCCCCAGCTATGTCGGTGTTACTTGAAAGAAAACAACCAACTTAGGGCGGTAAATGTATTTTAGAGGGGGGGGCTTCATTTTTTGGCGTAATTCTTATTTATTTATCGTAATTTGTCGTAATTCTTGTTCTTTATAGAAATTTGTCGAAATTCTTGTTTAGATATGAAGATGGATATATAGTTTGCAATAGACTGAGATAGATAGATAAAAAAACAATATAGATAGATATGAACAAATGGAGATAGATAGATAGATATGTTCTACAAGTAAATGTATTGGGGGGGGGGTCGCATATTTTTTTGTCGTAATTCTTGTTTATTTAAACTAAAAACAAGACATTAAACTAACATGAATAAAAGAAAATCTGAGACGACATAGCTGGAGACGTTATTTTAATAGTCACCGGGTAGCAATTTCTGAGGCAGGAGACCGGGACGCACTTCCTCATAACTTACCAAGAAGACTTAAACGTAGAAAGGAAAAATAAATAAATTAAGGAACAAACATGTTAGGAATACGTTTTAAAGATCCCATTAAACACACTAGCTCTTTGATGTTCTGTGTTAACTAGAATAGAAAATAAAATGAATAAATAAATAATCGAACAAAATCAAAATTAAATAATTCACCAAAAAGTTCAGATTAATCTCCCTAACAAACAAACAACAAAAAACAAACAAAATAAACAATCCCCCAAAAAATAGTAAACAAATATCTAAGAAAGCGACACAAGTTGCCCCCCCCCCCCCACTTCACAACGAATCCACAGGACAAATCTGATAAGACGAAACGGAAGAAGACGGTGACTAATGCTTAAAAAAGAAAACAAAAGAAAGGGTTAGAAATTTTACAGCTATGAGTAAAATACGTAGGCAGAAAAAAAAAGAGGAAAAGATAGAGTGAAAAGAAAGAGAGAGTAGGAGTTAAGCGGATTTGGGAGATGTAAGAAGAGGAAATGACAGGAGGACTGGTAGGAGTCTCATGCAATACGGAATGAGGGAGTGGCACAGTGAGGAATAAGGCGCAAAATGGCGGGAGGGGGGGTTTTGAGGAAAGGGAAAGGAATTGTAGAAAGGAACAGAAAATGTTTAAATAAAAAAAGAAAGAAAGAAATGAAGATAGAAAGAAAAGAAAAGAAAGAAAGAAAAAGGAAGGAGAAATGAGATGTTAAAAGAAGAATAAAAATAAAGAATGTATATGTAAATATAAATATGAAATATACTTTTTCAAGTCAAAGGAATGAAATATATATTTTGAAAGAAAAAGAAATAAGAAGAAAGCAAAAATAGATAAATAAATACATATATATGCAAAAATACGATTATATATATATATATATTTATAAAGAAAGATATCCATGAAAAAACATTTTTCAAAAGGTAAAGAAGAAAGAAAGAAAGAAATATATGAAATATATATTTTTTCAAAAAGTAAAGAAAAAAGAAAGAAAGAAATATATGAAATATATATTTTTTCAAAAAGTAAAGAAAAAAGAAAGAAATATATCTATAATATCAAATGTCTTGCCTTGATGATGACCGCTTTTTCGTATACTTAAACAATTTTATATCTTTTTTTATTATTATTTTATTTTACACCCCTCTTCAGTCGTTCCTATTTCTTTCTTTCTTTCTTTCTTTCTTTCTTTCTTTCCAAACTAATTTTGTGGCAGTATAGAACAAATGATCATCATTATATATACTAGCAAAATAAAAAGACACCCACCGGGCGATGTAAAAATAATTTTTTGAAAGATATTGCCTGAGGGGATGGGAGCTGAAAATTCAATGTCATAGAATGTGTACCATAAGTATATAAAATCGTCAAATTTATTAAAGGAGAAAAAAAAAAAAGAAAGAAAGAAAGAAAGACAATTTGAAATGGAAACAGTTCCGATAACTTTAAATATCATATTAGAATAAAACAATCTATATATAAATATATACTGCCTGGCATCTATTCATTGAAACAATGAGGATTATTTAACGTTGCATGGTCACATTTTGAGTATATTTATTCTATGTTATGACGTTTGATTATGTGTTGGGTAATGTGACGTAAGCAGTGACGCATTTTTTGTTACAGACAAAAACCGGAAGCGAATCTCAATTATTGATATATATATATATATATATATGTATATATATATATATATATATATACTAGGAAATATATGCACCCTCCGGGTGCAAGTATTTAACTTTTAATGTAATGAAATATCGTATTAAATTAGAAAGTCTAATAAGAATGTAGATAAAAAGATTTGAAACAGAGTGGGGTTATAATAGAAAAATAGAAATGAAACTTACTCTTCCATCACTGCCGTCTTTCATTGCTGAATTTTACTTATTTAACTATTTAGTTAAATTAGGAAATAAAGAATAAAATTACACTTATTTTTTTCTTGTTAATGGATTTCATTTAAGATTCATTGAAGAGATTTTTGCTTATATTCATTAAAATAAAACCAAACAGTTAGAAATCAATAATACTAAGCACATATTTAATAAAATCACATTTTTAATATCAATATGCAAATAAGCTTTTCCTGTTCACACTGCAAACCGCTATTTTTTGTATATATAAATACAATAGCATGTTATTAGTATGTAGATATGGACAACACTAATAAAAAGGTGAAGCAATTTTATTAATAATTGAGGTTTAAATATAAATAAAATCATGAAGAATATGATGTAAATAACTATGTTAAATTGTGACTCGATTAGTAATATAGTTTCGGTTACAGACAGAAAAACACACAATCTCCATTATAATAAGATATATATATAGTGGTCAGCCAATTAATTTTTTAGTCGACCATTATATATATAATATATAATATATATATATATATATATATATATATTGGTCAGCCAATTAAATTTTCAAATAATATATATATTATAATATATATATATATATATATATATATATATAAGCATTAGCCACGTGCTAGCAGATGGAATATCATTTAGTGATTTACATTGTAAATCTGTGTGATCACGTCATTTTTCCTTATAATAATTTCTTTTTATCTCTTTCTTTCTTTTTTTCTTTTTTTCTTTTTGTCATCATTTGCTTTTCGGCAAGGAAATAACTTATCTGACCCAGTCCAACCTTCTGTCAGTTCCCAATGATCCTGTTTCCAATACAGACGTCAACTGTTCACCATTAATATTCCATTTGGACAGGCGCGGAGACAGTGAAAATCATTAGGAACGCACATCTGACGCATGCGTAGTCGAGCAATTGTCAACCTTTGGTCGTTCTAATTCATATTCGCACGAAGGTGGTTTCATCACTGGGACTGGCCACCGCGGTGACGGCAGTGGAAACTGACGTGATTTGAAATATTTATTCACGTATGCAAAAACCTACATGCGACACACGCTGGAAAAGGCCGATGTCC
Organism: Doryteuthis pealeii; assembly: GCA_023376005.1. Taxonomy (NCBI): domain Eukaryota; kingdom Metazoa; phylum Mollusca; class Cephalopoda; order Myopsida; family Loliginidae; genus Doryteuthis; species Doryteuthis pealeii. The sequence goes on from CM042149.1 coordinate 121,268,129, forward strand.
ATTATTCGTGGACTATGAGTTCACGGCTGGGTTATATACATGTATTAAGGTGAATGGAAAAATGATGTCTCCCGAGAGTTCGATCCTCACGTGAGACAACTCTTGTGCTTGCATGCTAATGTAAGCCAAACGCAGTGCATATATATATATATATTATATATATATATATATATATATATATAATATATAATAGGAGAGTGGCAGTTACCAAGCGCCGTTGACTTTATGTCTAGGCAAAACACACAACACCAACTACTAACACACACATATATATATGTACGTATATACAGGGTGTTTAAAAAATGTATCGAGATTTTTGTACTTTTTGACACATCTTGTATCTTGAATAAATTAACGTTCCATTCATTATTCATTTCTATCTTGGTAAATACAGCTTCAAACTCGACACTTTTATGACACACCTTGTAATCTGAAAATAAATAACGTTCCATTCATTCTTCATTTCTATCTTGGAAAATACAGCTTTAAACTTCGTACATGTTTGACTCACCTTGTATTCTGAAAAAAAATAATGAATGGAATGTTATTTTTTTCAGAATATAAGTTTCAAAAATAGTACAAAACATCTAGATTTTTTATACACATATATATATAATATAATAGTATTATATATATATATATATTATATATACTTTGGTGTAATGTACCAAGTTTTCTTGGTACAAGGTGATTCTAGGTGGGTCCTAATTCTCTACCCGTTAGTTTGTTGTAGAGTTCAGGTGTTCCGTGTGAGAGCTCAATGTTTAATTATGTGTAACAGAGCAAAGTTTATTTTGGAAAAAAAAGCCATTTAAAATAATATTTAAGGACTTTTTTATTCTCCAAAACATATATTAATATAATATATATATAT
>CM042149.1:121269102-121311114 GCA_023376005.1 Doryteuthis pealeii
CAGAGAGAGATCCATAGAGAGCCGAATCAACGTATCATTTTTAAACTGGCGGACAACACCAGTGCGTCCTATGTGTAGTTGTCCACAGAAGACGTCACTTAATGAGTTCGTATTCTTTCTCCACAGTGTCCAGCAATGTATTGTTAGTCAAACTTGGATTGTTCGTGATAGTAAGGTACGTGGTCGTACAGCTTTTTTTGTCTTTCCTTCTACAAACCAGAAGATAGTATGGCTACTTACCTCCCATTTCCAAAACCATGGCAAGACATGCTAGTCCTCTGGTTTAAGTTGACAAACTCATAAGTGCGTTCTCGCCGTGGTCTCTTACACATGCATATGCAGTGTACCTGACCATTCAAACTACATTCAAACAGACACCGGATGCCGTCCAAACAGGTCTTTGCCAGAGTGAGTGACTGATAGGAACAATAGCGAGAGAGAAAAACGCAAGGGAATATCTTGCTAATTGTAGCACTTTGACGACGACGAGGACGACGACGATGACGATGAATGATGAATGATGATCGATGATGAACCTATTCAATGAAATTGATAAAATGGTTTATCAAATACAATATATCGCGAATGAAATCTTTTTTAAAAAAATGGTTTCTAAATAACAATACTATTCAATGAAAATTTATGAAAAACGGTTTATCAAACATAATATTATCTAATGAAATTTTAAAGAAAAATGGTTTATCATAACAATACTATTCAATAAATTTATAAAAAATGGTTTTATCACACAATATTACCAATAATCTTATTAAAAATGGTTTATCCATAACAATACTATTCAATGAAATTTATAAAATAGTTTAATCAACACAATATTATCCAATCAAATTTATAAAATGGTTTATTAATAATAATATATTCAATGAAATTTATAAAAATGGTTTATCAAACACAATATTATCCAATCAAATCTTATAAAAAATGGTTTATTCAATAACAATATATTCAATGAATTTTATAAATGGTTTTATCAACACAATATTATCCATCAAGATCTTATAAAAAAATGGGTTTATCAATAACAATACTATTCCAATGAAATTTATAAAAATGGTTTATCAAACACAATATTATCAATCAAATCTTATAAAAATGGGTTTATTCAATAACATACTATTCAATGAAATTATAAAATGGTTTATTCAAACACAATATTATCCAATGAAATCTTTTAAAAAAAATGGTTTCTCAATAACAATACTATTCAATAAATTTATATAAATGGATGATGATGATACTGAACACAACGGTAGGGAAAACAAAATAAACACTTTATTCATACAAATGTTTTTTTTTTTTAGTTAAAAAATGCCCCCATCGACGAAAAAAGATTTTTAAAGCAACACAATATTATCCAAAGAAATTTACAATCATAGAGAATAACTATTTGAATATTTATGTTTTATGAAAGTTTTTTTTAATGTTTTATGAAACTATATGAAATATATTTTATCATAAAAACAGATTATATATAACTGCTGTTACCACATAGTAAATTATAATAGACGAGCTGTTTATGGGATCATAATACAGAAAAGAATATTAAAGTTTTGCTAAATTTGATACAATTATACTCAACATCTCTGTTTTAGTGTGTGTAGATGTGTGGGCACATCAGGGTATGCGCCGGTGGGAATATATACACACTACTTTCACCCTAGCGGATAGATTCAAAATGAATTCGGCTGACAGAAGTACACACATATATAATTTAATTGATATTCCTTGCATTTCTTAATGGGTGGGTTTTCTTAAACGAAAAATGGCTAAACCACGCTGCTTTGAAACCAATGGTAAGAATCGCAGCTTAAATGTATTGTACAATAAATAAATAGAGTTTTTACACCCGTAATCGGGCATTTTTATTTTCAATTTCTCCAATACTATAATAATATATATAATTAATAAAGTCATCTACAATACGTGTTTTTCGCGTTTCCCGCCTCTCAGTGTGGCTAGACACAACTATCGTTGGCTAGGGTCGACTCAGACTGACCGTATGGTAGCCCGATATCTTATCCCCTCGTCCACTGACAGCTGTAGTGGGGAGTGGTGTTTTTAAACTATTAACCAAATAGTTAATTTAAATAATGATTTAATGTTTTTCTGAATTGCTAAAACTAATAATAAATATTTAGATATTCTTAACATAGAAATTGTGGGTGGGTGCTAGATTTATAAGATTAAAAAATAATTTGCAATACAACCTTTAAAAAGCATGGTGGTTTAAACCCCAATTAGTATTTTTCATTTATTGTTTAAGATGTGATATCATTCAAAATGTACCTCCAATTGTAAGAAAATGTCATTTTACTATCAATTTGTATTCAGTATCCTCCAATAACTAGTTGTCTTTATACAGAATGCTATTCAATGGTCTCAATGGACAATGCGTGCTCTGCTTCGAATTTCTCAGTGAGGGATTTCTGTGCACTAATTTTATGCCAGTATGCACTGACCGCATTTGATGTGGAATGCCTCCAGTTTCTTCAGGTGTCTGCGCTGCAAAATTCACAACTCGCTTTCGTATAATATATATATAGCATACAGGTTTATACACAGAGTCTAAGTACTGATGGTGAGGTCTCTGTTTATTAACTCTTTGATGCTGAAGCCAGATCAATCCGCTTTGCACTTCACTGTGAGTTCGTTTGTGTTATTTAAACAGATTCCAGGTAAATGAACTTCTCTACATTTTCTAAAAAAAATGAAATGTTAAAAATGGTTTATCAAACACAATAAATTCGATGATCTTTTAATAAAGATAGCTTATCAAACAAATATTATCCAATGAAATCTTTTAAAAAGTGCTTTATCTATAACAATACTATTCAATGAAATTTATAAACATGGTTTATCAAACGATATTATTCATTGAATTTTTTTTTAAAGTTTATCCATAAGAATTTTACCCAAAAGAAATTTCAAAAAATGATTTACTCACAAATACTCTTATGACAAGCCCCAACCCCTTTTTATCATATGGGTGCTAGAAGGCGGTGGCTGCGGGTCTACATGTCGGGAATGACGTTTAAATTCTATCTGATGGTGAGGTTCCAGTTTTGGGGGTTTGGGGAATGTGGAGCACCCCTTCATCACCATTGCTCCCTGGTCACTCTAACCCGGAGTGGTAGTACTGTTAGGGTCCCCTCTATGGTTAAATAGAAAAATGTATTTATAAAAAAATTTGTATTATCCATTAAGAATTGAAGAATTTGCACAGTAATTAATGGATAATCGTTTAGAAACGGTAGGCAGATTATGAAAGCTTACTAATTTCATATGGTACCATAAAAAAAAATTGTATTATCCATTAAGAATTGATTTATTTCAAAACTTTATCGCATTAAATGACCCACAGTGGTTGATATGTCGTAAAGCAAAACAACCCAACCAAACCAAATTCTTTAAAGCCTATTCTGGCAATGTCTCTATCAGGCCAAGTGAGGGTTTACAGAAAATATACTCTTAAAAAGCATTCGTTACACTAGCTTGGCGGAAGTTAAGCATCGAAGAAATTTGCACAGTAATTAAATGGATAATCGTTTTGAAACGGTAGGCAGATTAATGAAAGCTTACTAAATTTCATATGGTACCACAAAAAAAATTGTATTATCCATTAAGAATTGATTTATTTCAAAACTTTATCGGCATTAAATGACCCACTGAGGTTGATATGCCGTAAAACAAAACAAACCAAAACCAAATCAACACAATACTAACAAATAATTTTCTTTAAAAATTGTCAAATCCAAATATGGCAGTAGCACAGGGGACAGAGACAAGATGGCGGCGAGTTAATGAGTTTTACAAGAAATGATTAGTGGAACATAACTTCACTTGGTGATTTGGGTTGACTCTGATGGCGATGGCTGATTACCGGGAAATTGAATCGGGACGGAATGCCGGTTAGTGTGTTGGGCAAATAAAATGGAGGACATTTTCGATCGACATGGCATAGATGACCTGAATGATTAACATGGCTAAGCGCCATATTTTTCTTACCCTATTTCATCATCATCATCACCATCATCATCATCATCATCAGTCCGCTCTTACCGCACGGATTCCCCTGACACACACACACACACACTCTCTCTCTCTCTCTCTCTTCTCTCTCTCTCTCTCTCTCTCTCTCTCTCTGTATATATATATATATATATATATATATATATATATATAGGATGGGCCAAAATGTAGGGTTACGGTTAAAAACTTAAATATTTTAATTTATTAGAAATTTTAGACATTTATTTACATGTGAAGGTGAAACAGATAATGAAGTAACTGTAACCCTACTTTTGGTTCACTTTGTATATATATATATATATATATATATATATATATATATATATAACCACCGACTTTATCATTGCTCATGTCAGGTCTTTCACGCGGCATCCAGAATCCGCAGAGACCTTATTGATGAAGGGTTTTTTACAGGTTGGCTTACACTCGTGTCCATGTGTATGTGTCTATAGAAGAACGAGGCTTTGAGTTCGTTCTTGCTTAGCCAGCAATATCCGACATTTCCTGTCTGTCTTATTTAAATGCTTAGTGTGATAGGAAGTAGATGATCGTATATCTGCTTTTTGTGGAGTGTTGCTTTTACGAGTTGTTCAGCACAACATGTAGCATCCTTGTGTAGGTCCCATCTAGCCTTTTCTTTAAACCTTTCATTATTGCCCATCAGGTGCAGCCATACAGTAACACTAACACCGCTACAGCTTGGTAAAATTACCACTTTACCTTATCAGAGTGATCAGATTTGTATACGATGGATTATCTATTCATATCAGTCCGTACCTTTCCTATGTGTCTACTTAATATATACTAGCAAATGTGAAGAAAGGAAGTGAATCCGACGGTATGTAGTATATTCAGAAAAATGAAAAAAACACAGGTTTAAATGGGTTAAGTGGTGAGTTTATTTGCCGACGCTGCAGTGTTTCGATCTATTAATTAGATCATTTTGAGGGCAGAAGATAAGAAATTATTTATTACCACTCGCTTTTCTCGTTATTCTGTGATAAATATTTTCTTATCTTATGCCCTCAAAATGATCTAATTAATAGATCGAAACACTGCAGCGTCGGCAAATAAACTCACCACTTAACCCATTTAAACCTGTGTTTTTTCATTTTTCTGAATATACTACATACTAGCAAATATATGCACCCTCTGGGTGCAAGCATTTAAGTTTTAATGTGATAAATTATTACATTAAATTATAAAGGCTAATGAAACTAAATAAGAATGCAGATCAAAAGATTTTAAACAGAGGGGCGTATAATCGAAAAATAGAACAACTGAAACTTACTCTTCCATCACTCCCGTCTTTCATTGCTAAATTTTTCTCATTTAACTCTTTAATTAGAATAGGAAGTAAAGAATAAAATTATCGTTATTTCTTCCTGTTAACGGATTTCTTTTAAGATTTATCGCCGAGATTTTGCCCATATTCATTAAGATAAGGCCAAACAATTAGAAATGAATAATACTAAGCACATATTCATAAAAATCAAATTGTTAATCTCAGTATGTAAATTAGCCTTTCCGTTCACACTGTAACCCACTATTTTGTTGTATATATAAATACAACTGATTATTATTAATATGTAGATATGGTCAACAGTATTAATAAAGAAGAGCAGTTTTATTAATAATTGAGGTTTAAATGTGACGTTAATAACTAAGGGAATTGTGACTTGAGTAGTAATATAGTTTCAGTTACAGACAGAATCTCCATTTTATTAAGATTACGATAGTTAACTGAAGCTATAGTTTGTTTATACAGTATTTGTTATTTGTTCTTTCCGTGTGAATAAATGTAATGCATTACTTTCTATCACTCATGTTTTTCAATGCTAAATTTCCCATTTAACTATTTAGTTGAAATAGGAAGTAAAGAATAAAGTTGCAGTTATTTTTTTCATGTTAATGGATTTCTTTTAAGATGTATCCCCGTGATTTTTGCTCATATTCATTAATATAAAACTAAACAATTAGAAATCAAGCACGTATTTATTAAAATCAAATTTTTAATATTTTAATATCAATATGCAAATTAGCCTTCCTGTTCACACTGTAAACCACTAGTTTGTTGTATATATAAATACAATTGCAGGTTATTAGTATGCAGATAAGGCCAAGAGTATTAATAATGTAAAATAATTGTATTAATAATCTGTTATAAATGAAGATAAAATCATAGAAAATTAATGGAATTTTGACTTAAATAGAAATAGATTTTCGGTTACAGACAGACAAACACACAATCTCCATTATAATTAGACTTTTCAGAATTATGTTCTTCGTCATCAGTAAAATTTGGCAACTTTATGGTGTTTATATATATATATCAGATCAGATTACCTAAGATCAGATTACCTAAGCTATGCTACTCATGCGATAAGTTAGCGGGGGCCGGTATCAAACCCGGAACCTTGCGATTCCGAGGGGGGCTCTACCGACTGAGGTAATTATATTAATTCGTGACCAATGACAATACCCCCTCTTTCTCTTTCTCCTTCTCTCTCTCTCTCTCTCCCTCTCTCTATATATATATATATATATATATATATATATATATCCCACTATCTATCTAAGTATCCCTCTCTCTGATTTTCAGTACAGTTATATTGTAAAATAATAAGCAAATATATATATTACCAACCCCTATCTCTGTCTCTGTCTCTCTGTCTCTGTCTCTCTATCTCTCTCTCTCTCTCTCTCTATATATATATATATATATATATATATATATATGTGTGTGTGTGTGGTGTGTGTGTGTGTGTGTGTGTGTGTTTACCAATGAGCAGGATGCGACATAAGGTCAATTTATTAAGTGTAGTTTAACAGGTTTGAATTCAACGTTTTCCTTCTCCTAGACTGTTTGCCTATCCAAGGTTAAAGAGCCCAGTCAGCCCTACTATTTACCCATAGCTAGGGTGAGAGTAGTTAAATGCTTACATTTCTCAAGGGTATTAGCGCTATGTAAAATGCAAACAGCTTCGTCCAGGATTCGAACTCAGGTCAACGAGTCAATTTCCCTCGACTGAAATCATTATACCACACTCTTCTCTCTATCAATGATATTATATTATAGGAATTTGGTATGCAGTTTTACATTGGCCTTTTCTTGTTGGAGAGTAAAACTTCAAACAATTTTTAACTTGCGTTCACCCACAGTTGCGACACATCGCACGCCAAAGACCAATAATATATATATATATATATATATATATATATATATATATGGTGACTTACTACACGACAGTATGAGAAGTAAACAACAAGCAATGTGTTTTGATATGGCTTTATTTAGCCGACAATTTTTGGAGAATATGTGCTTAATTGAAGTTATCACAGGATAGACCACATCTTGCATCTATTAGTTTCAGACAACCAGCTAGCTGTCTCTTCCGTTCGTCTCCCTCAAACACATCAGCAAGACTCTGAACTTTCTTTCTATCTCTTTCACTCTTCGCACTGTTGTCGCGACTCAGACAATCAGAAGCCAAGGTCATCCTTATTCTGTCTTTTTTTTTTTTCATTATTAAAATCTTTTAATTTCCTTATTCATTCCACGTCAACTCACCGCTGACGTCAAACACTGACTTCAATACTCATTATGTTACACTTGGGAGTAATGTAAACGAAGTGATAATCGACACTCACCAGATCTCCAGAATTGGAGCCTCATCATTAGATGTAGTTTAGTTTCCAACACCCTTTGGGCCGGGTTAGCTCAGTCGGTAGAGCGTTCGGCTAGAAACCAGAAGGTTCCTAGTTCGATACCGTTCCTCGCCAACCCAGCGTATGAGTAGCACAGGGATCTGTGCGGTAAAGTAAGGAGCTGATGGTAGGTGTTGCGCTCCACCTCAGATGCTAAGAACAATCTCCTTGGTCTAGCGCTATTGAAAAGGGGATAGACTTCCTCGCTGACTGGCTGATACCGACTTTAGGCCGCAACGTCGACTTTACTTTACTTACCCCTCTGCAGGGGATGCAGTCAGCGTATTTCAGCCCCACCGATAGAGCGGGAAACGTAATGAGAAAATATATCAATGCCAATATGTCTGTATTAGTTCCTCTTCTGCCAGCGCATCTTGATTAAAATAAATATTTTACTTGCAGAAAGCAATCGCCCTACATTTATATTAGCCATATGACAAATTTGGCGAGGCCAGCATTGAACCTCAACCCCATATCTATCAGACAACAGGGAGGACGACCTTATGATTCAATATTCTCGTCAATTAGGAAAAGACTCGCTAATTGAGTAACTGATGGCTACCCTCTTTGGCTTTTCCCCGTTTCTTTCCGTGGAAAATTAACACGTTACTAATAATTCTTATTTATTGCTGCGCGCCAAGTTGATGCCAGCGTAAACACACTTTTATAAAAGTTGTTCTGAAAGTAACGCCGCCTGTGAATTTTCCGCGAAAACAGAACAGAATAACAAAGCAATGATGATTGCATTTCGCTTAAAACTCAGCCCTGTCAGTTGGGGCTTTAGAATACCTTGGCTGTACCTCTACAGAGGAGTAACCCCGCCTTCCAATGAATCCAACTTTTTGCTGTGTGTGGTGACCCGTAATGCTTAAGGATCAAGCCCTGGTGGCTGAGCAGTCCGTGATATGCAACGCTCCAATTTCGCTCATATTTAGGCGGTCGGAGATCCCTACCCCGATCAATCAACTATTCTAGTCATGTCCTAGCACATATATGATTGTCCCAACATAATTGCCCTTATGGAAATTCCCAAACCTTTATCCGCCCTGTCGGCTGGGGCGTTAGAATGCACCGACTGCACCTCTGCAGAGGGTAAGACTCCCCAATGGGGCACCTGTTGGCCGTGGGTGGCGACCCGTGATGCTTAAGGACGGAGTCTTGGTGGATAAGCAGTCCATGACATGCAACACTCCATTTAGAAACCTTACTTAGGCTAGACGGGCGTCGGAGAGGCCCCCTCCGATCATCGGCTGGTCACGTCAGCCCTAGCACCTTATATGATTTTCCCAACCCTATTGCCCTTATGGCAAGCCCCAACCCCTTTTTATCATATGGGTGCTAGAAGGCGGTGGCTACGGATCTACATGTCCTGGGAATGACGTTAAACTCTATCTGATGGTGAGGTTCCAGTTTTGGAGGATTGGGGATTGTGGAGCACCCTTCATCACCATTGCTCCCTGATCCACTTTGACCCGGAGTGGTAGTACTGTTAGGGTCCCATCTATGGGTTAAAATAGAAAAATGTATTTATAAAAAATTGTATTATCGATTAAGAATTTATTTATTTCAAAACTTTATCGGTATTAAATGACCCACTGAGGTTGATATGCCGTAAAAAAAAACAACCAAACCAAACCAAACCTTTATATCATATATTTGCTAGAAGGCCGTGACTGATGGTCTTATTGTTCTGGGTCTGGTATCAAAGTCTATCTAATGGCTAAGTTCTAATTCTGGAGCTCTGGGAAATGTGGAGTACACCTTCATTACCATTACTCCCAGGTCCACTCTGATCCGGAGCGATATATGTTAGGGTTCCCTCTATGCGTTAAATATCACAATGAGTTAAAATGTATTTAAAAAGATTGAGTACCTGTCAAGAATGAATAAAACAAAATGTTCTCGGCATAAAATGACCAAACAAGGGTTGACATGCCGTAAAATCCAACCAACCCACCAGCACATAGTGCTCATACCCTTGAGAGCAGTACGCATCAAACTATTCTATCTTCAGCTATAGGTAAAAAGTAGGGAACGCGGTTATTTAACCTAAGGTTAGGCATTTATCCATAAGAATAGCTAAATAAAAATACAAGGGTATGAATAAATGGTATATCAAAAAAACGTGTGGAGGCATATGGTGTAATTGTTATTGTCGTAAGAAATGAGCGGCGAAACGATTTCAAATACTGGACGTGGATGTTTGCTTGGCAAATACTCTTGGGAAAAACACATCCAACTATTTTCCCTCCCTCCACCTATGAGTGTTAAGTTTCTGACCGCCATCCTTGGCCAGTTAAAAAGGACTTAAAGTAAGTAAGTCCTGAACTGTGGAATCCTTTGGTAAGTGACAAAGTCCTGAGTTATGGAATCCTACGTAGTGTCAAAAGGTCCAGTGATATAATCCTATGTTCCGTCGTCCACGAAGGTTGAAGGCAATGTGTGTAGGTATGACCAGAACAGCCGATATAAATAACAATATCAGCAGTAGAGTACTGCCAGTGATTGGCCTAGAATATGCTCACATGACTATTGCCCAGTCTATAAATAAGAGTGGGCGTCTAGCACACACCTTATATACAGAAACATGTAGGAAGCGTGTGGTGTAATGGTTAAAGTCATGGGAAATGGACTCGTCGCCCCGAGTTCAAATCCTGGACGTGTTAATTGCATGTCACTTTGCACTAATACCCTTGGGAAAGGTATGAATCCTACTCTCCCTCCAGCTATGGGTAAGTAGCGGGACAGACTGGGTTCTTTAACCATGGCTAGGTAACCAGTCTAGGAGAAGGAAAACTCTGAATTCAAACCTGTTGAACTCCACTTAATAAATTGACCTTGTGTCGCATCCTGCTCGTGCAGAGGGGTTGGTAAATATATATATATACAGAAACATCTCAACAATGGGTAAACAGTAGCGTAGTAGTAGGCGGGTATTTAACATTGGAAAGAGTATACCCTTGGGAAATGTATGCATACCCTTATTCTCCTTCCAGATACGGGTAAATAGTAAAGCGGAATGGGCTCTTTAACCTTGATTAGGCAACCAGCCTATGAGAAGGAAAACTCTGATTTCAAACCTGTTAAACTCCGCTCAAGAAAAGAACGTTGTGTCATATCCTACTCGTCCAAATGGATTGGTAAATATGTTTAAAAGAGCAACAATAATGCAGGTGGATAGAGCTTTGTAGAATAACAGTAACAGTACTTAATCCCATAATTAGTCTGAAAGTGAAAGTAAAAACAAAGATGTAATCCGAACTCATTTACTAAGACTAGCAAATATATGCACCCTCCCGGTGCAAGTATTTATGTTTTAATATAATAAAATATCATATTCAATTAGAAAAGCTAATGAAACTAAATAAGAATCCAGATAAAAAAAATTGGAACAGAGGGTGTATGATTGAAAAATAGAACAACTTTGAAACTAACTCTTCCATCATTTTCCATTACTCCCGTCTTTCATTGGTAAATTTTCCTAATTTAACTATTTAGTTAAAATAGGAAGTAAAGAATAAAATGACAGTTATTTCTTCTTGTTAATGGATTTTTTTAAAGATTTATCCCCGAGATTTTTGCTCATATTCAATAAGATAAAACCAAACAATTAGAAATCAATAATACTAAGCATATATTTATTAAAATCAAATTTTAAAGATCAATATGCAAATTAGCCTTTCCATTCGCACTATAATCCGCTGTTTTGTTGTATATATAAATACAATTGCATGTTATTTGTATGGAGATCCGGTCAACACCGGAGGTCCAGTGGCTTCGGCCCTGGATCTTTACGAGTTAATAGCGTCGATCCCAGGGGGCCATCCCCCCAGGCAACACCTGCCCCCTCGATTTAAAGGGGCAGGGCTGGGTTTATTGCCCAGTGCCTGAGGCGCCCCCCTTGAGCGGTAATGCCGACGGGATCGACGCAATTTTTTCACCTGCCACTCCATGAGCTTCGGCTTGTGGGTGGTCCCACGTTAATAGGGACTTTGTGCCTGACCCGTACAAGTGGGGTACGCGGTAAATATCATGTAGATGTGGTCAACAGTCTTAATGGTGTAAAACCATTTTATTAATAATTGAGGTTTAAATAAACATAAAATCATGGAGAATGTGATTTAAATAACAAAGGGAATTGTGACTTGTATAGTAATATAGTTTCGGTTACAGACAGGCAAACCCACAATCTCTATTATAATAAGATATCATAGACAAGCACGTAAGCAACTACGCTACATGAACTTCTTAATCCTTTATTTTTTACTAGACTATTATAATATGTTCGTGTACTAAGTGAATGCCGACGAATTTTGGTATCTTGCATTAATTTTTTTTAAAAAAGCAAAACAAAACACAAAATAGCAAATCCTTGCTAGAATTGATTCGATAGAATTGTTAGAATGATTTATTCTTTTGGTATATTACAGGAATGATTTCTGCAAATCTCCGGTTTATCCCTGTAATAAATGGTAATTCCTGATTTTCGTCTTCGTCAACAACATTTTCTTGATTTCCTCAGAGAATGGCCGTATTCTATTTTTTCTCCATTTGCTGTTTTTATTTGGCGTTTTAATACATCATATCAACATACATATATATATATTATATATATTATATATAATATATATATATATATATATAAATGTATATGGAGATTTATATATATATACTTTGATATATATATTATATGTATATTTGATATATTTTGAGATTTTTATACATACATATTACATATATTATACACCACACACATAATATATATATATATTGAGATTTTTGCATGTTCGATTATTCTTTTCCAATCACTTCTAAATATAATGTATTCGCTTGATTTTGCAATATCAATGTCTACTGTTTATCGATTAAAAAATGATATCCGCTCTGAAATGTACGAAACGTCAGTTGAGTTCGTACCGAGAAAACCCCACAGGGATTTGGTGTTCATTAACGTTTAGTTGTGGGAACGGATTAGATTCAAGCGTTTTCTGCAGCTCTGCGCTCAGATCCACTTGGCTTCATTATTATATCATCAATCCCATGCATCTGCATAATAATAATAATAATAATATAATAATAATCCCATCGTCATCTCCGTAATTTCAGCCTCATTGCCGTTTCTCGTTCATTTTGCCGCTTGTTCTTGTTCTTTTTCTTGTTCTTGTTCTTGTTCTCATGCAATCCACTGTAATCTCTACATAAGGCTGCTGTTTGCTTATTTATTTATCCATGTCTGGTCCAAAATAAAATTGCGTCGCAAGCACAAACGCTTCTTCCCAACTCAAATGCTTTTCACCTAAGCAATATCCACCATGTCTTTTCTCATGGGTATGACGATAACATGCATCTAATGGTGAAGTTTCAATTCTGAAGCTCTTGGGAGTGTGGAGCACCACTTCATCAACATTACTCCCAATTCCACTCTGAACCGAATGGTAGTATCTGTGAGAGACCCATCTATGTGTTAAATGATAAATAAGAGTTTGAAAAAAGTTGAGTTTGAAAATTTTTTAAAATCGCATCTAGAATTAATTAAAAACGTCTTTGGCATGAAATAAACCAAGGGTTGACATGCCGTAAAAACCAACCAAACAAACTCCGTCTCTACATCATGGTTTTCTATACTATAGAAATCAGTGGTTGCGTCCTATCGTGGTGCTATGGTTAGAAGGCTAGTCTCACATATCCGATACTATTGAATAGCAAATCCGATCATCGCTGAATAACCCATACTTGCGACCATGTGTAACATCCTAACCGTAGCGAACAGATTGGGGAAATAACTACCTTGGGTGAGTGGTTTGGCATCTCATTGAGGTTTAAATGGTTTAACAAGAATAGTCCTTTCTACTGAAAGACGAATTTATCCTCACTAGATCCCCATACTTGCACCTTGTGTTTTACATCTATCCGTGTCGAACCAACTTAAAGTCCTCATTGAGAATTATTCCGAAACATCACCATCAAGAATAGATGCTTTCTTTTTTGGAATAGTTTTTGGAATATTAATTGGATTTCATTCCATATTTCACTCCCATATATATAAAGGTGTGTTATAAAACAATCAAGATTAAAGCTGTATTTACAAAGATAGAAATAAGCAAATTGAATTGAACGTTAATTTTTTTTTTTCAGAATACAATGTGGTGTTAGAAAATATTCACCAAAACATCCATCATTCTTCACCCCATAATCTATCCTGATGAAGGTTTAAATAAACCGAAACGTTTAAGCGTCGATGAATAAATTCATCTTATTTTTGGAACACTTCGGTTTTTCCAATTTCTTAATATATATATATATATATATATATATATATATATCGACCTACCTCTTTGCCCATCTAGCTCCTAGCCTCCACAGGCTGCCTGTAAACTTTCCTGCTCTTCATTCATGTTATCCTCATCCCTTATTCCGCCCCTATAACTCCCTACGCTTCATCCCCGCTACTAACTCACCTCCCTCATCAAATCACAAATGTACGTAATTTTTGCTTTGAATAAAAGAGTCATTTTGACTGAAGATATCCTTATGAATAGGACGAAATATTTCAACTCTTAGACTTGTTTTTTAATTATTTGTTTTGTTCACTATCCTTTACCTACCTCATACTGTCAGATTTTTACTCCAACCATCCTATTCTTCAGTCAAATGAACTTTTATTCAAAGCAAAAATTACGTACATGTGATTTGAATGAGAGTGAGTTTAGTAGCGGAGATGAAGCGTAAGGGAGGTTAGGGGGCGATAAGGGATGAGGATAACATTGAATTGAAGAGGCAAGGAAAGTTTAAGGCAGCACTTGTGGAGGCTAGGAGCTAGATGGGCCAAAGAGGTAGGCGATTTATATATAATATATATATATTATATATATTAATATATTAAAGCAAATTGGAAAAACCAGTGTTCCAAAAATAAGATGAATTTATTCATCGACGCTTAAACGTTTCGGTTTAATTTAAACCTTCGTCAGGATAGATTATGGGGTGAAGAAATTGATGGATGTTTTGTGAATATTTTTCTAACACACATTGTATTCTGAAAAAAAAATTAACGTTCAATTCATTGCTTATTTCTATCTTTGTAAATACAGCTTAATCTTGATTGTTTTATAACACACCTTTTATATATATGGGAGTGAAATATGGAAATGAATCCAATAATATTCCAAAAATATTCCAAAAAGAAGCATCTATTCTTGATGGTGATGTTTCGGTTTTAATAATTCTTCATGAGGACTTTAAGTTGTTCGACACGGATAGGATGTAACACAAGGTTGCAAGTATGGGGTATCTAGTGAGGATAAAATTCGTCTTTCAGTAGAAAGACTATCTTGTTAACCATTAAACCTCAATGAGATGCTCAACACCTGCACAAGGTAGTTATTTCCCCAATCTGTTCGCTACGGTTAGGATGTTACACATGGTCGCAAGTATGGGTTATTCAGCGATGATCGGATTTGCTATTCAATAGTATCGGATATGTGAGACTAGCCTTCTAACCCATAGCACCACGATAGGACGCAACCACTGATTTCTATAGTAATAGAAAACCATGATGTAGAGACGGAGTTTGTTTGGTTGGTTTTTACGGCATGTCAACCCTTGGTTTATTTCATCCCCAAAGACGTTTTTTTTAATTAAATTCTGAATGCGATTTTTAAAAATTTTCAAACTCAACTTTTTCCAAAACTCTTTATTTATCATTTAACACATAGATGGGTTTCTCACAGATACTACCATTCGGTTCAGAGTGGAATTGGGAGTAATGTTGGATGAAGTGGGTGCTCCACACTCCAAGAGCTTCAGAATTGAAACTTCACCATTAGATGCATGTTATCGTCATACCCATGAAGAAAAGCATGGTGGATTGCTTAGGTGAAAAGCATTTGAGTTGGGAAGAGCGTTTGTGCTGGCGACGCAATTTTATTTTGGACCAGACATGGATAAATAAATAAGCAACAGCAGCTTATGTAGAGATTACAGTGGATTGCATGAGAACAAGAACAAGAACAAGAAAAAGAACAAAACAAGCGGCAAATGAACGAGAAACGGCAAAATGAAAGGCTGAAATATCGAGATGAAACGATGGGGATTATTATTATTATTATTATTATTATTATTATGCAGATGATGGGGATGATGATATTAAAATGAGCAAGTGGATCTGAGCGGCAGAGCTGCAGAAAACGCTTGAATCTAATCCGTTCCCCACAACTAAAACGTTAATGAACACCAAATCCCTGTGGGTTTTTTTTCTCGGTACGAACTCAACTGACGTTTCGTACATTTCAGAGCGGATATCATTTTTTAATCGATAAACAGTAAGACATTGATATTGCAAAATCAAGCGAATACATTATATTTAGAAGTGATTGGAAAAAGAATAATCGAACATGCAAAAATCTCATATAATTATAATATATGTGTGGGTGTGTGTATAAATATATGTAATATGTATGTATAAAAATCTCAAATAATATCTAAATATACTATAATATATATATCAAAGTATATATATATATCTCCATATACATTTATATATATATATATATATATTATATATATATATATATATATATATATATATATGTATGTATGTATGTATGTAAAACGCCAAATAAAAAACAGCAAATGGAGAAAAAATAGAATACGGCCATTCTCTGAGGAAATCAAGAAAATGTTGTTGACGAAGACGAAAATCAGGAATTACCATTTTATTACAGGGATAAACCGGAGATTTGCAGAAATCATTCCTGTAATATACCAAAAAGAATAAATCATCTAACAATTCTATCGAATCAAATTCTAGCAAGGATTTGCTATTTTGTGTTTTGTTTTGCTTTTTTAAAAAAAAATTAATGCAAGATACCAAAATTCGTCGGCATTCACTTAGTACACGAACATATTATAATAGTCTAGTAAAAAATAAAGGATTAAGAAGTTCATGTAGCGTAGTTGCTTACGTGCTTGTCTATGATATCTTATTATAATAGAGATTGTGGGTTTGCCTGTCTGTAACCGAAACTAATATTACTATACAAGTCACAATTCCCTTTGTTATTTAAATCACATTCTCCATGATTTTATTGTTTAATTTAAACCTCAATTATTAATAAAATGGTTTTTAACACCATTAAGACTGTTGACCACATCTACATGATATTTACCGCGTACCCACTTGTAACGGGTCAGGCAAAAGTCCCTATTAACGTGGGACCACCCACAAAGCCGAAGCTCATGGAGTGGGCAGGTGAAAAATTGCGTTCGATCCCGTCGGCATTACCGCTCAAGGGGGGCGCCTCAGGCACTGGGCAATAAAACCCAGCCCTGCCCCTTTAAATCGAGGGGGCAGGTGTTGCCTGGGGGGATGGGCCCTGGGATCGACCGCTATTAACTCGTAAAGAATCCAGGGCCGAAGCCACTGGACCTCCGGTGTTGACCGGATCTCCATACA
Organism: Doryteuthis pealeii; assembly: GCA_023376005.1. Taxonomy (NCBI): domain Eukaryota; kingdom Metazoa; phylum Mollusca; class Cephalopoda; order Myopsida; family Loliginidae; genus Doryteuthis; species Doryteuthis pealeii. Next base: position 121,286,315 of record CM042149.1, read on the forward strand.
AATAACATGCAATTGTATTTATTATATACAACAAAACAGCGGATTATAGTGCGAAATGGAAAGGCTAATTTGGCCATATTTGATCTTTAAAATTTGATTTTAATAAATATATGCTTAGTATTTATTGATTTCTAATTGTTTGGTTTTTATCTATTGAATATGAGCAAAAATCTCGGGGATAAATCTTTAAAAAAATCCATTAACAAGAAGAAATAACTGTCATTTTATTCTTTACTTCCTATTTTTAACTAAAATAGTTAATTAGAAAATTTACCAATGAAAGACGGGAGTAATGGAAAATGATGGAAGAGTTAGTTTCAAAGTTGTTTCTATTTTATCATACACCTCTGTTCCAATTTTTTTTTATCTGGATTCTTTATTTAGTTTCATTTAGCTTTTCTAATTGAATATGAATATTTTATTATATTTAAACCATAAATACTTGCACCGGGAGGGTGCATTATATTTGCTAGTCTTAGTAAATGAGTTTCGGATTACATCTTTGTTTTTTACTTTCACTTTCAGACTAATTATGGGATTAAGTACTGTTACTGTTATTCTACAAAGCTCTATCCACCTGCATTATTGTTGCTCTTTTAAACATATTTTTACCAATCCATTTGGACGAGTAGGATGTATGACACAACGTTCTTTTCTTGAGCGGAGTTTAAACAGGTTTGAAAATCAGAGGTTTTTCCTTCTCATGGCTGGTTGCCTAATCAGGTTAAGAGCCCATTCCGCTTTACTATTTACCCGTATCTGGAAGGAGAAAGGGTATGCATACATTTCCCAAGGTATACCTGCTTTTCCAATGTTAAAATACCCGCCTACTCTACGCTAACTGTTTACCCATTGTTGAAGATGTTTCTGTATATATATATATTTACCAACCCCTCTGCACGAGCAGGATGCGAACACAAGTCAATTTTATTTAAGTGGAGTTCACAGGTTTGAATTCAGAGTTTTCCTTCTCCTAGACTGGTTACTAGCCATGGGTTTAAGACCCAGTCTGGTCCGCTACTTTACCCATAGCTGGAAGGGAGAAGTAGGATTCATACCTTTCCCAAGGGTATTAGTGCAAAGTGACATGCAATTAACACGTCAGGATTTGAAAACTCGGGGGAACGAGTCCATTTCCCATGACTTTAACCATTACAACAACACGCTTCCTACATGTTTCTGTATATAAGGTGGGTGCTAGACGCCCCACTCTTATTTATAGACTGGGCAATAGTCATGTGAGCATATTCTAGGCCAATCACTGGCAGTACTCTACTGCTGATATGTTATTTATATCGCCTGTTCTGGTCATACCTACACACATTGCCTTCAACCTTCGTGGACGACGGAACATAGGATTATTCACTGGACCTTGACACTACGTGGATTCCATAACTCGGACTTTGTCACTTACCAAAGGATTCCACAGTTTTCAGGACTACTTAAACTTTAAGTCCTTTTAACTGGCCAAGGATGGCGGTCAGAAACTTAACATCATAGGTGGAGGGAGGGAAAATAGTTGGATGTGTTTTTTCCCCCAGAGTATTTGCCAAGCAAACATCCACGTCCAGTATTTGAAATCGTTTCGCCGCTCATTTTCTTACGAACAATAACAATTAAACCATATGCCTCCACAACGTTTTTTTGATATACCATTTTATTCAATACCCCTTGTATTTTTTATTTAGCTATTCTTATGGATAAATGCCTAACCTTAGGTTAAATAACCGCGTTCCTACTTTTTACCTATAGCTGAAGATAAGTTTTGATGCGTACTGCTCTCAAGGGTATGACACTATGTGCTGGTGGGTTGGTTGGATTTTTACGGCTGTCAACCCTTGTTTTGGTCATTTTATGCCGAGAACATTTTGTTTTATTCACTTCTTGACAGGTTACTCTCTTTTAAATACATTTTAACTCATTGTGATATTTAAACGCATAGAGGGAACCCTAACATATAATCGCTTCCGGATCAGAGTGGAACCTGGGAGTAATGGTAAATGAAGGTGTACTCCACATTTCCAGAGCTCCAGAATTAGAACTTAGCCATTAGATAGACTTTGATACCCAGACCCAGAACAATAAGACCATCAGTCACGGGCCTTCTAGCAAATATATGATATAAAGGTTTGGTTTGGTTTGGTTTGTTTTGTTTTACGGCATATCAACCTAGTGGTCATTTAATACCGATAAAGTTTTGAAATAAATAAACTTCTTAATCGATAATACATTTTTTTTATAAATACATTTTATCTATTTAACCCATAGATGGGACTAACAGGTACTTACCACTCCGGGTCAAAAGTGGATCAGGGAGCAATGGTGATGAAAGGGTGCTCCACAATTCCCAATCCTCCAAAACTGGAACCTCACCATCAGATAGAGTTTAAACGTCATTCCCAGGACATGTAGATCCGTAGCCACCGCCTTCTAGCACCCATATGATAAAAAGGGGTTGGGGCTTGCCATAAGGGCAATAGGGTTGGGAAAATCATATAGGTGGCTAGGGCTTGACGTGACCAGCCGATTGATCGGAGGGGGCCTCTCCGACCGCCCGTCTAGCCTAAGTTAAGGTTCTAAATGGAGTGTTGCATGTCATGGACTGCTTATCCAACCAAGACTCCGTCCTTAAGCATCACGGGTCGCCACCCACGGCCAACAGGTGGCCCCATTGGGGAGTCTTACCCCTCTGCAGAGGTGGCAGTCGGTGGCATTCTAACGCCCCAGCCGACAGGGCGGATAAAGGTTTTGGGGAATTTCCAATAAGGGCAAATTATGTTGGGACAATCATATATGTGCTAGGACATGACTAGAATAGTTGATTGATCGGGGGTAGGGATCTCCGACCGCCCTAAATATGAGCGAAATTTGGAGCGTTGCATATCACGGACTGCTCAGCCACCAGGGCTTTGATCCTTAAGCATTACGGGTCACCACACACAGCAAAAAGTTGGATTCATTGGAAGGCGGGTTACTCCTCTGTAGAGGTCAGCCAAGGTATTCTAAAGCCCCAACTGACAGGGCTGAGTTTTTAAGCGAAATGCAATCATCATTGCTTTTGTTATTCTGTTCTGTTTTTCGCGGAAAATTCACAGGCGGCGTTACTTTCAGAACAACTTTTATAAAAAGTGTGTACGCTGGCATCAACTTGGCGCGCAGCAATAATAAGAAATTATTAGTAAACGTGTTAATTTTTCCACGGAAAGAAAACGGGGAAAAGCAAAAGAGGGTAGCCATCAGTTACTCAATTTAGCGAGTCTTTTCCCTAATTGACGAGAATATTGAATCATAAAGGTCGTCCCTCCCTGTTTTCTGATAGATATGGGGTTGAGGTTCAATGCTGGCCTCGCCAAAATTTGTCATATGGCTAATATAAATGTAGGGCGGATTGCTTTCTGCAAGTAAAAATTTTATTTTAATCAAGATGCGCTGGCCAGAAGAGGAACAATACAGACATATTGGCATTGATATATTTCTCATTACGTTTCCCGCTCTATCGGTGGGGCTGAAATACGCTGACTGCATCCCCTGCAGAGGGGTAAGTAAAAAGTAAAGTCGACGTTGCGGCCTAAAGTCGGTATCAGCCAGTCAGCGAGGAAGTCTATCCCCTTTTCAATAGCGCCTAAGACCAAGGAGATTGTTCTTAGCATCTGAGGTGGAGCGCAACACCTACCATCAGCTCCTTACTTTACCGCACAGAATCCCTGTGCTACTCATACGCTGGGTTGGCGAGGAACGGTATCGAACTAGGAACCTTCTGGTTCTAGCCGAACGCTCTACCGACTGAGCTAACCCGCCCCAAAGGGTGTTGGAAACTAAACTACATCTAATGATGAGGCTCCAATTCTGGAGATCTGGTGAGTGTCCGATTATCACTTCGTTTACAATTACTCCAAGTGGTAAACATAATGAGTATTGGAAGTCAGTGTTTGACGTCAGCGGTGAGTTGACGTGGAATGAATAAGGAAATTAAAAGATTTTAATAATGAAAAAAAAAAAGACAGAATAAGGATGACCTTGGCTTCTGATTTGTCTGAGTCCGCGACAAACGTGCGAAGAGTGAAAGAGATAGAAAAGAAGTTCAGAGTCTGCTGATGTGTTTGAGGGCGAACGGAAGAGACAGCTAGCTGGTTGTCTGAAACTAATAGATGCAAGAGTGGTCTATCCCTGTGATAACTTCAATTAAGCACATATTCTCCAAAAATTGTCGGCTAAATAAGCCATATCAAAACACATTGCTTTGTTTTGTTTACTTCTCATACTGTCGTGTAGTAAGTCACATATAATATATATATATATATATATATATATAATATTATTGGTCTTTGGCGTGCGATGTGTCGCAACTGTGGGGTGAACGCAAGTTAAAATTGTTGAAGTTTTACTCTCCAACAAGAAAGGCCAATGTAAAACTGCATACCAAATTCCTATAATATAATATCATTGATAGAGAGAAGAGTGTGGTATAATGATTTCAAGTCGGAGGGAAATTTGACTCGTTGACCTGAGTTCGAATCCTGGGAGAGCTGTTTGCATTTTACATAGCGCTAATTACCCTTGAGAAATGTAAGCATTTAACTACTCTCACCCTAGCTATGGGTAAATAGTAGGGCTGACTGGGCTCTTTAACCTTGGATAGGCAAACAGTCTAGGGAAGGAAAACGTTGAATTCAAACCTGTTAAACTACACTTAATAAATTGACCTTATGTCGCATCCTGCTCATTGGTAAACCACACACACACACACACACACACCACACACAACACACATCTATATATATATATTATATATATATATATATAGAGAGAGAGAGAGAGAGAGATAGAGAGACAGAGACAGAGAGACAGAGACAGAGATAGGGGTTGGTAAATATATATATTTGCTTATTATTTTACAATATAACTGTACTGAAAATCAAGAAGAGGGATACTTAGATTAGATAGTGGATATATATATATATATATTATATATATATATATATGAGAGAGAGGGGGAGAGGAGAGAGAAGAAGGAGAAAGAGAGAAAGAGGGGTATTGTCATTGGTCACGAATTAATATAATTACCTCAGTCCGGTAGGAGCCCCCTCGGAATCGCAAGGTTTCCGGGTTTGATACCGGCCCCCGCTAACTTATCGCATGAGTAGCATAGCTTGGGTAATCTGATCTTAGGTAAATTCTGAATCTGAATATATATATATAAACACCATAAAGTTGCCAAATTTTACCTGGACGAAAGAACATAATTCTGAAAAGTCTAATTATAATGGAGATTGTGTGTTCGTTCTTCTGTAACCGAAAATCTTATTTCTATTTAAGTCAAAATTCCATTAATTTTCTATGATTTTATCTTCATTTATAACAGATTATTAATACAATTATTTTACCATTATTAATACTCTTGGCCTTATCTGCATACTAATAACCTGCAATTGTATTTATATATACAACAAACTAGTGGTTTACAGTGTGAAACAGGAAGGCTAATTTGCATATTGGATATTAAAATATTAAAAATTTGATTTAAATAATACGTTGCTTGATTTCTAATTGTTTAGTTTTTATATTATGAATATGAGCAAAAATCACGGGGATACATCTTAAAGAAATCCATTAACATGAAAAAATAACTGCCAACTTTATTCTTTACTTCCCCTATTCTAACTAAATAGTTAAATTGGGAAAATTTAGCATTGAAAAACATGAGTGATAGAAAGTAAATGCATACTATTTATTCACACGGAAAGAACAAATAACAAATACTGTTAAACAACTTAGCTTCAGTTTAACTATTCGTAATCTTAATAAAATGGAGATTCTGTCTGAACTGAAACTATATTACTATCCAAGTCACAATTCCCTTAGTTATTAACGTCACATTTAACCTCAATTATTAATAAAACTGCTCTTCTTTATTAATACTGTTGACCATATCTACATATTAATAATAATCAGTTGTATTTATATATACAACAAAATATGGGTTACAGTGTGAACGGAAAGGCTAATTTACATACTGAGATTAACAATTTGATTTTTATGAATTGTGCTTAGTATTATTCATTTCTAATTGTTTGGCCTTATCTTAATGAATATGGGCAAAATCTCGGCGATAAATCTTAAAAGAAATCCGTTAACAGGAAGAAATAACGATAATTTTATTCTTTACTTCCTATTCTAATTAAAGGTTATGAGAAAATTTAAGCAATGAAAGAACGGGAAAGTGATGGAAGAGTAAGTTTCAGTTGTTCTATTTTTCGATTATACGCCCCTCTGTTTTAAAAAATCTTTTGATCTGCATTCTTATTTAGTTTCATTAGCCTTTATAATTTAATGTAATAATTTTCACATTAAAACTTAAATGCTTGCACCCAGAGGGTGCATATATTTGCTAGTATGTAAGTATATTCAGAAAAATGAAAAACACAGGTTTAAATGGGTTAAGTGGTGAGTTTATTTGCCGACGCTGCAGTGTTTCGATCTCTTAATTAGATCATTTTGAGGGCATAAGATAAGAAAATATTTATCACAGAATAACGAGAAAAGCGAGTGGTAATAAATAATTTCTTATCTTCTGCCCTCAAAATGATCTAATTAATAGATCGAACACTGCAGCGTCGGCAAATAAACTCACCACCTTAACCCATTTAAACCTGTGTTTTTTTCATTTCTGAATATACTACATACCGTCGGATTCACTTTTTCTTCACATTTGCTAGTATATATTAAGTAGAACACATGGAAAAAGGTACGGACTGATATGAATAGATAATCCATCGTATACAAATCTGATCACTCTGATAAGGTAAAGTGGTAATTTTACCAAGCTGTAGCGTGTGTTAGTGTTACTGTATGGCTGCACCTGATGGCAATAATGAAAGGTTTAAAGAAAAGGTAGATGGGACCTACACAAGGATGCTACATGTTGTGCTGAACAACTCGTAAAAGCAACACTCCACAAAAAGCAGATATACGATCATCTACTTCCTATCACACTAAGCATTTAAATAAGACAGACAGGAAATGTCGGATATTGCTGGCTAAGCAAGAACGAACTCAAAGCCTCGTTCTTCTATAGACACATACACATGGACACGAGTGTAAGCCAACCTGTAAAAACCCTTCATCAATAAGGTCTCTGCGGATTCTGGATGCCGCGTGAAAGACCTGACATGAGCAATGATAAAGTCGGTGGTTATATATATATATATATATATATATAATATATATATATATATACAAAGTGAAACCAAAAGTAGGGTTACAGTTACTTCATTATCTGTTTCACCTTCACAATGTAATTAAATGTCTTTAAATTTCTAAATAAATGTAAAATATTTAAGTTTTAACCGTAACCCTACATTGGCCCATCCTATTATATATTATATATATATATTATATATATACAGAGAGAGAGAGAGAGAGAGAGAGAGAGAGAGAGAGAGAGAGAAGAGAGTGGTGGGTGTGTGTGTGTGTGTCAGGGGAATCCGTGCGGTAAAAGAGCGGACTGATGATGATGATGATGATGGTGATGATGATGATGAAATAGGTAAGAAAAATATGGCGCTTAGCCATGTTAATCATTCAGGTCATCTATGCCATGTCGATCGAAAATGTCCTCCATTTTATTTTGCCCAACACACTAACCGGCATTCCGTCCGTTCAATTTCCCGGTAATCAGCCATCGCCATCAGAGTCAACCCAAATCACCAAGTGAAGTTATGTTCCACTAATCATTTCTGTAAAACTCATTAACTCGCCGCCATCTTGTCTCTGTCCCCTGTGCTACTGCCATATTTGGATTTGACAATTTTTAAAGAAAATTATGTTAGTATTGTGTTGATTTGGTTTTGGTTTGTTTTGTTTTAACGGCATATCAACCTCAGTGGGTCATTTAATGCGATAAAGTTTGAAATAAAATCAATTCTTAATGGATAATACAATTTTTTTTGTGGTACCATTGAAAATTTTAGTAAGCTTTCATTAATCTGCCTACCGTTTCAAAACGATTATCCATTTAATTACTGTGCAAATTCTTCGATGCTTAACTTCGCCAAGCTAGTGTAAACGAATGCTTTTAAGAGTATATTTTCTGTAAACCCTCACTTGGCCTGATAGAGACATTGCCAGAATAGGTTTAAAGAATTTGGTTTGGTTTGGGTTGTTTTGCTTTACGACATATCAACCACTGTGGGTCATTTAATGCCGATAAAGTTTTGAAATAAATCAATTCTTAATGGATAATACAATTTTTTTTATGGTACCATATGAAATTTAGTAAGCTTTCATTAATCTGCCTACCGTTTCTAAACGATTATCCATTTAATTACTGTGCAAATTCTTCAATTCTTAATGGATAATACAATTTTTTTATAAATACATTTTTCTATTTAACCCATAGAGGGGACCCTAACAGGTACTACCACTCCGGGTTAGAGTGGACCAGGGAGCAATGGTGATGAAGGGGTGCTCCACATTCCCCAAACCCCCAAAACTGGAACCTCACCATCAGATAGAATTTAACGTCATTCCCAGGACATGTAGACCCGCAGCCACCGCCTTCTAGCACCCATATGATAAAAAGGGGTTGGGGCTTGTCATAAGAGTATTGTGTTGAGTAAATCATTTTTTGAAATTTCTTTTGGGTAATATTCTTATGGATAAACTTTAAAAAAAAATTCAATTGAATAATATCGTTTTGATAAACCATGTTTATAAATTTCATTGAATAGTATTGTTATAGATAAAGCACTTTTTAAAAGATTTCATTTGGATAATATTTTGTTTGATAAGCTATCTTTATTAAAAGATCATCGAATTTTATTGTTGTTGATAAACCATTTTTTTAACATTTCATTTTTTTAGAAAAATGTAGAGAAGTTCATTTACCTGGAATCTGTTTTAAATAACACAAACGAACTCACAAGTGAAGTGCAACAGCGGATTGATCTGGCTTCAGCATCAAAGAGTTAATAAACAGAGACCTCACCATCAGTACTAAGATCTCTGTGTATAAACCTGTATGCTTATATATACTATTATACGAAAGCGAGTTGTGAATTTTGCAGCGCAGACACCTGAAGAAACTGGAGGCATTCCACATCAAATGCGGTCAGTGCATACTGGGCATAAATTAGTGGCACAGAAATCCCTCACTGAGAAATTCGAAGCAGAGCACGCATTGTCCCATTTGAGACCATTGAATAGCATTCTGTATAAAGACAACTAGTTATTGGAGGATACTGAATACAAATTGATAGTAAAATGACTATTTTCTTACAATTGGAGGTACATTTTGAAATGATATCACATCTTAAACAATAAATGAAAAATACTATTTGGTTTTGAAAGCCACCATGCTTTTTAAAGGTTGTATTGCAAATTATTTTTTTAATCTTATAAATCTAGCACCCACCCACAATTTCTATGTAAGAAATATCTAAAATATTATTATTAGTTTTAGCAATTCAGAATAAACATTAAATCATTATTTAAATTAACTATTTGGTTAATAGTTTAAAAACACCACTCCCCACTACAGCTGTCAGTGGACGAGGGGATAAGATATCGGGCTACCATACGGTCAGTCTGAGTTCGACCCTAGCCAACGATAGTTGTGTCTAGCCACACTGAAGAGGCGGGAAACGCCGAAACACGTATCTGTAGATGACTTATTAATATATATATATATTATAGTATTGGAGAATTGAAAATAAAATGCCCGATTACGGGTGTAAAAACTCTATTTATTTATTGTACAATACATTTAAGCTGCGATTCTTACCATTGGTTTCAAAGCAGCGTGTTAGCCATTTTTCGTTAAGAAAACCCACCCATTAAGAAATGCAAGGAATATCAATTAAATTATATATGTGTGTACTTCTGTCAGCCGAATTCATTTTGTATCTATCCGCTTAGGGTGAAAGTAGTGTGTATATATTCCCACCGGCGCATACCCTGATGTGCCCACACATCTACACACACTAAAACAGAGATGTTGAGGTATAAATTGTATCAATATTTAGCAAAACTTTAATATTCTTTTCTGTATTATGATCCCATAAACAGCTCGTCTATTATAATTTACTAATGTGGTAACAGCAGTTATATATAATCTGTTTTATGATAAAATATATTTCATATAGTTCATAAAACATTAAAAAAAACTTTCATAAAACATAAATATTCAAATAGTTATTCTCTATGATTGTAAATTTCTTTGGATAATATTGTGTTGCTTTAAAATCTTTTTTTCGTCGATGGGGGCATTTTTTAACTAAAAAAAAAAACATTTGTATGAATAAATGTGTTTATTTTGTTTTCCCTACCGTTGTGTTCAGTATCATCATCATCCATTTTTATAAATTTTATTGAATAGTATTGTTATTGAGAAACCATTTTTTAAAAGATTTCATTGGATAATATTGTGTTTGATAAACCATTTTTATAAATTTCATTGAATAGTATTGTTATTGATAAACCATTTTTATAAGATTTGATTGGATAATATTGTGTTTGATAAACCATTTTTATAAATTTCATTGAATAGTATTGTTATTGATAAACCATTTTATAAGATTTGATTGGATAATATTTGTGTTTGATAAACCATTTTTATAAATTTCATTGAATAGTATTGTTATTGATAAACCATTTTTATAGATTTGATTGGATAATATTGTGTTTGATAAACCATTTTTATAAATTTCATTGAATAGTATTATTATTAATAAACCATTTTTATAAGATTTGATTGGATAATATTGTGTTTGATAAACTATTTTTATAAATTTCATTGAATAGTATTGTTATTGATAAACCATTTTTAAAAGATTTGATTGGATAATATTGTGTTTGATAAACCATTTTTATAAATTTTATTGAATAGTATTGTTATTGATAAACCATTTTCTTTAAAATTTCATTAGATAATATTATGTTTGATAAACCGTTTTTCATAAATTTCATTGAATAGTATTGTTATTTAGAAACCATTTTTTAAAAAAGATTTCATCGGATAATATTGTATTTGATAAACCATTTTTATCAATTTCATTGAATAGTATCATCATCATCATCATCATCATCATCGTCATCGTCGTCGTCGTCGTCGTCGTCAAAGTGCTAATAGCAAGTATTCCCTTGGTTTTCTCTCTCGCTATTTGTTCCTATCAGTCATCACTCTTGGCAAGACCTTTTGGACGGCATCCGGTGTCTGTTTGAATGTAAGTTTTTGATGGTCAGTGTACACTGCCATATGCATGTGTAAGAGACCACGGGAGAACGTCACTTATGAGTTTGTCATTACTTAACCAGAAGGACCTAGCATGTCTTGCATGGTTTGTGAAATGGGAGGTAAGTAGCCATACATCTTCGGTTTTGTAGAAGAAAGACAAAAAAGCTGTACGACCACGTACCTTTACTATCACGAACAATCCAAGTTTGACTAACAATACATGCTGGACACTGGTGGAGAAAGAATTACGAACTCATAAGTGACGTTCTTCTGTGGACAACTACACATGGACGCACTGGTGTTGTCCGCCCAGTAAAAATGTACGTTGATCGGCTCTCTATGGACACTGGATGACGAGCAAGGAACAATAGGGACTTTTCCTGAGAGAGAGTCATGGGAATCTGTACTGCCAACATGACTTGATGATGGTGATGCTGAAGATGATGATGATGATGATGATGATGATGATGATGAAGATGATGATTAGGCAGAGAAAACTACACGCAAACAAGACCAGCAAAAATATTTTCTCTCCAATACGAAAACTTATTCTTTCACAAATCAGAAAAAATATATTAGGATATATTTTTAAAGTCTCTGAATTTCTTTTCTCATAAAGCCAACAATTTATATTATCTATTATACCATGAATAACCAACAGACAAAACATTCTAAAATCACTCTAATTATTATATATATATATATATATATATGTCATAGCACAGCAATAAGAAGTAGACAAACGTAACAAATATTTAAGCTGAATTTATCAAGACAGAAATGAAGAATGAATGAACCATAAATTTTCTTCAAGGCTGTGTTGAAAATGTTTTGAAACTGAAGCTATATTTACCAAGACAAATGAACAATGAATAAAACATTAATTTTCTTCAAAACAGTCTCCTTTGGAATTCGGTACATTTATTCATCTAATGTGCAGTGATGACCAAGGAAAGAAGAGCGTATCCTCAGGGTTAGATGATTGCCATACATCCATCAAAGATGGTAAATTCTTAAAAATAAACTTGATAAAACAATTATAGATCGCTGATTCCAAATATGAGGTATGTTCAAAAATTATTGAGTCTGAAGCGAAACTTTTATGATTCTAACTTTTCCCTCTGAGGAAGCAAAGAAACAAAAATAAACTCTAGGTAAAAAAAAAAGAGCAAGGATATTTTTTTTTTGAAGGGGGGAAATCTTCGGAAATCTTCAAGACAAGAAAATACCCATTGAATAAATAAAATACAGAAATAATTCAAGATGTCTGCAAAAAATAATGTAGAAACAAACAAAAAACGCAAATTGAAATAACATATGTGAAGTGTGGTCGGAGAAAATATCTAGTTGAAAATAAAAAAATTTAAAAAAACATAGTGAAATTATTGATTGATTATATTGCCTAATATAAACCAACACGAGTTGATATGCCATTAAAATAACAGTGTCTCAACTCGTATTGGGTTATTTTATGCATAGAAGCTAGACAATTGCTTGCATAAAGTTTATATATACTCCCTTGTGCAAATTATTTAAAACAAAACGAATAATTCCTTCATTATCATAATAATAGCAAGATTTGTGGATATACCACAGTATGATAATTTACGGGTCACAGTGGATCTGGGAGTAATGGCACGCCCTAGAGTTCTAGAACTGAGGCATTACGACCAGATGTTGTTTAATTTCGTATTCAGTACAACCATTTTGCGGGGCGGGGGATACAGTCAGTGTCTTCTAAGGGCGGCAAGAAAAATAGATATGTCTCTGAAAAATAATTGCCGCAGGGATCGAACTTTGACCCCTTGGGGTAGAAGGGTCGGCGGAAAGGACTCCTCCAATCAATCGGCTGATCATAACCAGCGCTAGCGCCAATATGATTATCCCAACCTTATTGCTCATATAGCATATATATATTTTATCATATATATATATATATATATATATACTCTTTTATCATATATATATTTACCAACTCCTCCGCACGAGCAGGATGTGACACAAGGTCAATTTCTTAAGAGGAGTTTAACGGGTTTGAATTCAATGTTTTCCTTCTCTTAGACGGGTTGCCTAACCAAGGTTAAAGAGCCATATTTACCCATAGCTAGGGGGAGTGTAGTTGAATGCTTACTTTTCTCAAGGGTATTAGCGCTATGTAAAATGCAAACAGCTTCGTCCAGGATTCGAACTCAGGTCGACGAGTCAATTTCCTACGACTGAAACCATTATACCACGCCCTTCTCTCTATCAATAACATAATAGGTCAGTACAAGAATTTGGTATGCAGTTTTACATTGGACTTTTCTTGTTGGAGAGTAAAACTTGAAACAATTTTTAACTTGCCTTCACCCAGAGTTGCGACATATCGCACGCCAAAGATCAATAATATATATATATATATATATATATATATATATATATATATATATATATATATATATATATATATGTGTGTGTGTGTGTGTGTGTGTGTGTGTAAAATATAAATTAGAAGGTAATTGACAATGCAATGGAATAGGTGTTGAAAATGATGTTTATTTACCTTTTAATTCCTAAAATAAAAGGAAAATAAACATCATTTTCAACACCTATTCCATTGCATTGTAAATTGCCTTCAAATCTATATTTTACACCTACATACAGTACTCCAAACAGAATATGAAAAAAAACCTTATATATATATATATATATATATATATATATATATATATATATATATATATATACTAGTATCTCTATTAGATACTTTCTCATCTGAGCATCAGCAGCATGAGTTTTATTAATATCATTTTTATTACTTTAAAATATTTTTAAAGACTTGATGTTTTTTTTCGGGGTTCTTTGTTTTCCAGTCCCAAATTAATTATCGAGAAATGTCATCACAGGATAGACCACATCTTGCATCTATTAGTTTCAGACAACCAGCTAACTGTCTGTTCCGTTCGTCTCCCTCGAACACATCAAGTCCATTTCCTATGACTTTAACCATTACACCACGCGCTTCCTCTTTTATTATATATGCACTAGAAGGCGCTGGTTGTGGCTCTTAGTGTTCTGGGTATGACACGTAGCTGCGCTCTAATGATGAGGTTACAGTTCTTGAGATTTAAGGTGTGTGAATACACCTTTATTACGATTACTCCTGCGTCCATTCTGACCCGGAGTGTTAGTAGTGTTACATAATTATTGGATCCCTAATGCTTTTATAAGGTATTGTAGAAATCATAATGGCGATTAGTGCAACTGATGGCCTTGAGGGTGAGTGACGACGCTTGACCTCAATCTCACCTTGCCTTGCAGGGATGGATCGTGAGAACCGGAGCCCCCATAGAAGGCCCTCTTCCGGTTTAAGGATATAGTAAGTTTAAAGCAGTTAGAAGTTAGAAGCCGAGCTAGCAACATGTAAGCCTCATCTGCGCAGATTTTCTGGGTTGGGGATTTGGAATAAAGTAACATCAACGTAAATCGAAATCTTGTGTTTATTACCTAAAAACTAACAATGACACAGGGCTTCTGATAAGGAGTGATCCCTAACAGAAACCAGACCCGGAATCCTCAATGGAAGACCAGACCTTAGAAGATATACCAGACCAAGATGTTAGAAGATAGAACCAAAGACGGCCAGAAGAAATACGACCAGAGTAAGAAGTAAGAAAAGGGTATACGACGTTATATAGATTTGGTACGGTGAAAACCCCAGTACGTAACATATACCTATTTAGTGCCGGTAAAGAAGGCGCTACGTAACAGTACCTGTTAGGGTTCTATCTATGGGTTAAATAGATTAAAAAGTGAGCATTAAAAAGATGTTTGGAAAGATTTGAGTACCCAACAGGGATAAATAAAGTAAAACGTATTTGGCATAAAATAACCCAACAAGGATTGACATGCCGTAAAATCCAGCCAACCAAACCAAACCATCCTCTTTAAATGATCGTAAACAAAATAAAGGCGAATCAGCAGATTGTAATTGAGAAAATAACAAAAAGAAAATGAGGCAAGTTCAAAGTGAAACTGCAAATAAAAGATGATCTACAAAATACACAAGGTCAATGGAAAATGAATCGTGAGAGAGAGAGAGAGAGAGGAGAGAGAGAGAGAGAGAGAGAGAGAGAGAGAGAGAGAGAGAGAAGAAGAAGAAGAAGAAGAAGTTTTAGGTAAAAAGAACAAAGAAAATATTCGGATAAAGAGGTTGAATAAGAATGCATCGTTATCGATCAGGAATATTTACTTTAATTTAATCCATGTCGGCACTTGATGCCGGGAGTAGAACGAGGGTGGGGGTGCTGTGAGAGAATATCTCCAAAAAGACCTGAGTATCATTAAAAAAAAAAACTTGTCATAATTTCGAGTTATATACTTTAAAGTTATTTTTTTGCGTTAAGTTATCCTGATCATTAGATCTTGTGTTTTTTCATTTATTTCTTCTGAAATTTCCTCATCCTTTACGTCCTTCGTTCATTCAATTCTTATCTCTTTTTTTTCTTTTTTTTCTTTTCTTGAAGAAAGAAAAAAATAACGAAAAAGGGGAAACTTTGGTTGTTACAAATCTTATCTCTTTTTAAATAAAGAATCCGAATTTTTTCATTTTGTTTGTGCATTTGTAAAAATCTTTAATCTCTTCAGTAATGTCTTTCAAAATATCAGATAATTTCTATTTTTGTCATTCGGTTTCTTTCTTTCATTTTTATTCTCAATATACCCTTAAAGGGATTCGGGGTTTTGTTGTTGTTCTTCTTCTTTCTGATTTCTTCTTTTCTTCTTCTTCTTCTTCTTCTTCTTCTTCTTTCAGAATTTTCTTCTTCTTCTTCTTCTTCTTCTTCTTCTTCTTCTTCTTCCTGAATATTTCTTCTTCTTCTTCTTCTTCTTCTTCTTCTTCTTCTTCTTCTTCTTCTTTCTTCTTTCTTCTTCTTCTTCATTACTTTTTAGGATATTTCTTCTTCCCAAATAATTCTTTATTTTCCTCTATCTTGATTTCTTAAAACTCATCTTTTTACATTTTCTTTTCTTTTTGTCTTTTTCTTTTTCTTTTTCTTTTTTTTTTCTTTTTTCTTTTTCTTTAACTTTATCTTTTCCTTCCATTTTTTTCCTTTTTCTTCGTTTTTCATTTTCTTCAGTTCAGTTATCTTTTAATCTTTTATTTCATCTTATATTCTTCTTTCTGTTTTCCTTCTTATTTTCCAAATTCTTCTTCATCTTCGATTTTCGAAATGCTTTGATTTTCTTTTCTATAAGCTTTTCCTCTCTCTTTCATTTCTTTTTATTCTTATTTCTTCTCTTCGAGTACTTCAAAGCGTTGTTCTTTTCAAACTCTTTCAAGTTTTCCTTTATTTAAGAGGATTTTTCTATTTTTCATCATTCTTTTTCAATCTTTCTCGATTTCATCCTGTGTTCGTTCCCCTTCATTTCAGAAGCTTTTTTCTAATTACTTCTATTCTCTTTTTCTTTCTTCTTTATCTGAAGAACTACTTTCCCCGTCTTTCCCTCAATCTTCTTCGTTTGATGATTTTTATCTATTTACTGTTCATCTTCCTCTTCTTCTTTCTATTCTTCACTTTTCTGTACTCTTTCTTTATCGATCTACCATTTAATTTACTTTCTTCTTCTTCTTCTTCTTCTTCTTCTTCTTCTTCTTCTTCTTCTTCTTCTTCTTCTTCTTCTTCTTCTTCTTCTTCACCTTTTATTTCTTTTATCCTCCTCCTCCTCCCCTCCTCATCCTTCTTCTTCTTTTTCTTCTTCTTCCTTCCTTTCTTTCTTTCTTCTTTCTCTCGCTTTTCTCTCTTCTTACTTTTATTTTCATCTGTCTCTAAAAGAAGTTATGAACTACTCTCTCTTTCTTTTTCCTTTCTTTCTTTCTTTCTTTCTTTCTTTCTTTCCTTCCAATTCGCCCTTCTTCTTCTTCTTCTTCTTCTTTCTTCTTCTTCTTCTTCTTCTTTTCTTCTTCTTCTTCTTCTTCTTCTCTCTTCTCTTCTTCTTCTTCTTCTTCTTCCTTTCTTTCTTTCTTTCTTTCTTTCTTTCTTTTTTCTCTAACTTTTTTTCTCTTCTTACTTTTATTTCATCTGTCTCTAAAAGAAGTTATGAACTACTGTCTCTTTCTTTTTCCTTTTTTTTTCTTTCTTCTTTCTCCTTCCAATTTCGCCCTTCTCTTCTTCTTCTTCTTCTCTTCTTCTTCTTCTTCTTCTTCTTCTTCTTCTTCTTCTTCTTCTTCTTCTTCTTCTTCTTCTTCTTTCTTCTTTTCTTTCTTCTTCTTTCTTTCTTTTCTTTCTTTCTCTCGCTTTTCTCTCGCTTTTCTCTCTTCTTACTTTTATTTTCATCTGTCTCTAAAAGAAGTTATGAACTATTTCTCTCTCTTTCTCTTCTTTCTTTCTTTCTTTTTCTTTTCTTTCTTTCTTTCACCCTCTGATTTTCTTTTTTCATCAGAATATTTTCTTCTCTCTTGACTTATAATATTTCATAGTCAGCACTTTCCCTCATCTCTCTCTTTTTGTTTTCTTGACATTTCTCTTAAGTTTTCTACTTCAACAATGTCTCTACTTTTATTTCTATTAGAATTTAAAAAACAAAACAAAGCCATACAATAACCAGAAAAGAATTGAAAGAAAAAAACACACAACGGATACCACTTCCACCATACCCACGCCCACCACGCCACCACCACGTCCTCACCACACTACAAGTGCAATTTGACTTCTTTTCTCTCAAATAGCATTTTCCTTTTTAAAAATCATTGATGGATTGTTTAGTGCGCGTCTTGATATCTGCCATTTGCTTTCGGATGTTTTCCCTGGTAATCATCTCGACATTTAAAAAAAAGAAAGAGAAAAAAAAGTCCTTAACTGGATCTCACGAGATTTGACGAGAAGTTACGAGAGTAATATTTGAAAAAAAAAAAAAAAAAGATGAAATATAATAATAAAAAAAAAAACAACAACAAAGAAATACTTCGTAGCCTGATTTGATTTGACGTCTGGCAAATGTTACAAGATATAAGAGCAAATCCGAAAAGTCAAATCTTTTTTTTTTCTTTTCTTTTTTTCTTTTCTTCCCTTCGTTTATTTTATCGTTTAATCGTAATTTTTTCAAACGAGGCTGATAACTGTTGACCGGCTTTGACTACTTTATGCAAACAATTTATTGTTTTTTTTTTTTTTTTATTGATTTGACTTCGATGATATTTTCTTTGTTTTTTTTAATTTATTTTCATTTTCTTTTCTTTCTTTAGTATTTTTATTCATTCTTTTTTTTTTCTTTTTTCTTTTGTTGGTTTATTTTTGCATTTTGAATAGTCATTGCTGTTATTCGCCAGGGTGTCTGAGTTGATAAAGTTGCAATTCTTTTCGACACAGAATTTCATTCTGTTTTTTATTTTTAATTATTTCTTTTTCTGTCTTTTAAATTCAAAGACATTTATTTTTATCGAGTGAATTTACCATAGTGTGACATGGCATTGTTTTTTTTTTTTCAGGGTCTGTATTTGAAAATATTTTATCTAATTTACTCACAAACAGATATGCATGCATGTATGTATGTACATGGATACACACACACACACACAACACATGGACATAATACGTATGTACATCTATATACATAGTAATATATATATATATATATATATATTATATATATATATTATATATATATATATATATAAGTAATTGGTAATTTGCTTGAAGGCATTGTTAATTATGTTATTATATATTAATGATTTGAAGGCCAATACAATGCACATAAAAATAAAAAACAAAAATATCTGTTTTGTCTTATCGATTTCAAAGTAAACTTTATCTTCAGAGACGATTTTCGGAAATGGACGCGTTTTTTTGTCGTTATTTTTTTAATGTTATAACAAACGCGTCTCGTGGGTGTCTTTAAAAAAAAAAAAACGCCACGCGGATGGTCGTTATATAGGTCGTAGATGCATATATACATACATACATATATATATATATACATGAGTATATAAATAAATACATGCTTATATATGCATTCATATCAAACAATGTATATGCTCCATAAATTTGGGTAAATAAGCTCCTCTATTGGTAATTTAAAATTAACTCTTCACGTACAAAAAGGCGGTATCATTCTTTCGCAGTCAATTTGGAGTATTAGCGCTATGTGGAAGCAACCTAGTAGCTTCGTTCTCAGGATTGAAACTCGGGAAAAGGAGCTAGTCTGCAGTCCATTGTATATAATCAGATATAATTACTTCTAACTGAACATATAACAATTTCGATACTTGGCTTAATACTATTTCACCGTACATTACTATATATATATATGTATTGTGCTTGTGTGGTGTGTGGTGTGTGTGTGGTGTGTGTCATTAAATAAGATAACTAGAATCTGTTATGTCATTACGAATGAACACCAAAAAGCAGGAAGGAATTAACAAATATTAGTAGAGAAAGAGAAGAAAGTATGAACTCTTATCGACGAATACTTAAACACTGAGTACTGTCTCCGATTGTGTTATGAAACAAGCCATATAATTTCCTTGTCGTACTTCATTCTAATTTTATTCTTATTTTACGGCTTATAATATGTTTGCCAAAAAGTAAATTACTTTAGTTCGCTTTATTTGTTGTTATTATGTTTTCGTTATTTTAATCTTCTGACGCTGTTATGTTTTTTTTTTCATACCTCTCTTCTTTCTTTTTAACTTCATTTCCTCCATTTATTCTTTATTATCTTTATACTATTATACGCCCATAACTAATTATATACTTGGATGATCTGTGTTCTTGTTTTTTTTATCACTATAGTTCTGGTATATATGAAAGCTATGATTATCCAAATCATTTAATATCTACAATCATGTCACAAATTTCTTCGTTAATTTTTCATTCTTTCCTTTCTATGTTATTTTATTTATTCCCTTGCCGGGGTTTACGTATATCACGGTTCCAGTTTTTCTTCTGCATTCTCCTTTCAAGTTCGCTTCTTTAATCCACCCCGCCGATTGTTTTTTCTTTCTTCAATTAATTCGTTTTGAATATTCCTCATTATTCTTCCGCATACCATACTAATTTACAATCATTTTAGCTCTTTGTTATTTTCCTTTCTTATGACTATAATCACTGTTTTATTATTTCATTTCCTTATTTTTGTTTCCTTTAAAACACATATTTACGCTCAAGCCATCTTTTCTGAAAAGATCATTGCGTACGTATGCAAGAAAAAAATAACTAACATGACATTTTTCCTGTCTTTTTTTTTTTTCCTGAAACGAACTGCCCTTATCTTTCTTACTTCTTACTTATTAATCTTTTATCTTTCTTTCTTTCTTTTTTTCTTACGTTTCTTTAGACATAATTAACTCTCTCATTGGTTTTCTCTTCGCTTGTCTATGTCGGTGGAAACGTGATGCAGGAGGGTTTTTTTCTGTTTTTATTGGCAGGTTTTTAACACGAGCCTCATATTCAAGTTAGATTTAGGATAGGATTCAAAAGCATTGTTTCCTTTTAGAAGTTAAAAACATCGCGAGGTTTCTGAATCAACATCAGTGCACGGCTACAATGGCAATTTAAACATTGTTTTTACATATTTATTATCATTGAGTTGGGTGTTCACGCGATTTTTAAAGCGAGAATTAGAGAAAAGAATAAATTGTGGATACCTTCTCAGATGCTTTCGTGCAATAATGTCAAATACTGCGAATAACTGTTTAGTGTTAATAATAAGGGAATATATATATATAGTTATTATATATATGTATAATATGTATATAATAATATACTATTTTTATATATATATATATCATATATAATATATAATTATATAACGCATAGTGCGTATCCATTACTTATATATATATATTATATAATTATATAGTATATATATATATAATGTACTTGGCAAAACTCTCTACTGCAAACAAGTTTTTTTTTTTATAAGAATGAATATGCGGTTCTGTGTTAATAACTTTATTCATATATTTCTCCTGGTTTTATAAGACTCTAAATGTTTTGATTCAAAAGTTTCATACGTTTTTAATCACAATAAGTTTAAACGTAGAGCAGTACTGTGGATATGCGACAGTTATGAATAATGTTAATTATTACAACGTTCTGATATAATTTAACATAGAGCTAATTGCCCAAATAGCCAGTTATGTTAAAGTATAATAATTCTTGAAGTTAACTGCTCTCTCACTCTGTTCTCTGTCTCTTGTTGTTACGATACCCACATCTCGGGTATTATAAATGGCGACAATATCCGACATAATATGTACGATGATGAAGATGAGGGGTTTGGAACTTGTTTTCTCTGTCTAACTTGTTCGTGCTAATAAACCGTACGGCCATGATTTCGCAACTAAGCCAGATTCTCATTCTCTCACCCTAATCAACCTCCCACTTCGCCATTTCCTCAGCTGCTTTTGTCCAATAGAAAGAAAGCTTAATGTGCGGCATTATGATGATTCATCCTTAAAGTTTTCCATTTCATCATTTAACACATAGTTTTTTGCTAAAAACTCTTTCTGTGCTAATTTACGCATCAGTGTTGCACATTGCAGCTCATGGTTCTCTTCTCCGCTACATTTATTTTACACTAATTCTTATGGTAATAATTAAGCCAATTCTACTCCAGAAAACGTCAAGCTATGCACCTATATGATTTCCCAACACCTATCACTCTTACTGGACAAGCCCCACCTCCTTTTTATCATATTGGGTGCTAAAGGCGGTGGCTGGGTATACATGTCCTGTGGAAATGACGTGGAAATCTAATCTGATGGTGGTTCCAGTGTCTTTGGAGGTTGGTGGGGAATGTGGAAGCACCCCTTCATACCCATTGCTTCTGGTCCACTCTAACCACGGAGTGGTAATCCTTTAGGGTCCCTCTATGGTTAAATAGAAAATGTATTTTATAATAAAATTGTATTATCGCATTACGAATTGATTTATTCCAAAACTTTTATCGGCATTAAATAACGCCTACTGAGTTGATAATGCGTAAAACAAACAAACCAAACATAAACTCGAAAATTTATGTGTGTAATGATATGTAAATACCTAGTTACGACTACTATAATTGATTGGATAGTGTCTCTATAAAATTTCGACACTGTGGTGGTACAACGACCTACTTGCAAGACTACCACGCCGACTGCTCGAAGACCGTCCCTGCTACTCGACACAACAGCTTCTATTTACTTGGCGAATAATATATCCTTACTGACAACTTTCTAATAATCCCTATACCACAGGTGGATATATCAATGGATATAAACGCGAGTTTCATTATTAAATGTTTACTCCCTTGAAAAAAATAGTGAAAAAGGAATTCGATTTCCAAGAAATACAACCCCTTCAATACATCATGTGGACTATTCTTATAGAGGATTATCATTTCGGTTACTTGCAGTGGTTGATTATTTGGGGTATATAAACGTAGCATGAATCTACCACTTAAATGTATAGACTACCGAGGAGTCATGTTGTTTTTAGAACCTCAGCGCCATCAAGCAGTCCGCGAATACGTGGTTGGTCTAAATACTTGAATCGGCTGCTATTGACAGATGATCATTTATTCTCATTAACAAACGACGCTGATCAGACTGGAGGCAGCACCAAGGAACAACCAAGAGGATCATACCTATATTAAGGGACAGCTAAAGGAGGGGCGTAAGGATTTCTTCATTAAGGATCGATTCTGATATAGCAAAGGATCTCCACTTGGGTAGACACTATTGCTATAAGATGCAGTGTAACGTTTACCAGTACAACAATCGCAGGGTGTTTTGACATGTTTTAACGCTATTAATTGTCCGTTGGTTAGGAAAGGAAATTGAACTGTTATAATCAAACTTCAATCAAAGCTTCGTAGGAAGCACGTGGTGTATGGTTAAGTCATGGGAAATGGACCGTCGCGCCAGTTCAAAATCCTGGATGTTTTGGTAATTGAATTTTACTTTGCGCTAATATCTTTGGGAAAGGTTGTGAATCCTACTTACTCCCTCCAGCTAGGATAGATAGTAGGTGCAATTGGGCTCATTAACGCCTTGGCTAGATTACCAGTCTAGGAGAATGAAAGCTCCTGAATGTTAAACGCTGTTAAAAAACTCGCGCTTAGAAATTGACGCTTGTGTGCATCCGCTTGCTCGTGCGGAGTGGGGTTTGGTTAAATATATATATCAAAAATTCCCTGAGGTCATTTTTTTTTCGTATTTGTGTACGTTAGTAATTCTTTTTCTTTTCTGTAGTATTTAAGGGTAGGACTATCTCTTTAAACTAAAGTTGGTTTTGTTGATTCTACAGCATGCAACCGCTTGTTGGGTTATTTTGTGCCGAAGTGTTTTTGATTTCTTTCCTTCCTCGATGTGACTCCCAAAAATTTTTTTTTTTTTTTTTTTTTTTTTTTAAAACAAATTTTTTTTAGAAATCAATGGTTTGTTCTATTTTTAACACAGTAGACGAGCCGATCTAACAAGGGTACTACCGGCACCGGGGTCAGAGTAGACCTGAGAGTAATGGTGCATGAAGGGGTACTCGCACACTCCCAAGCTTCCGAATCTGGGAACTTCACCACTGGTATACAGTTTAGGTCATACCCAGTACCGACGAAGCACTGTGTTTTGAACTTGTTTCGGCATTGTAGTTGTCTTTTGTTAGGAATGAATTAACTTTTTAAATGCAAAACTTTCTGAACAGTCATCTTTTTTTTCGTAATAGTGTACGTTACTTTCTTTGTTCGGCAGGTATTTACGGGTGGGGGCGCCTTCTTAATGGAAAGTGAATGATGTAATGCAGTGGATGAAACGTTTAGAAATAATATGTAAATTGAATAGGAGTAGTTGTTAAAATTCCAGCAGTCTGCAAGTGGATTCCATTGTTTAGACTTTATGCGGACAATCATGTTGTCAGGCGACAGAAACGTTTTGGACTAGAATTTGAAATTTTAGTTTCCACCGTTGTCCGAGGGGTTATAGTATTTGTTGAAAAATGTAGATTATAAGCAAAAACATGAAGAGAACAAAAATTTAAAATCAATGTTCTTCCAGTTGCATTTGTTGTCCAACCACCTGCAAGTTGATGGAAGTTTTTCGTCTCAGGAGGGAAGAAAAGTTGAACCGTTTCTGTCATCTGTGACAGAATGGTTTTAGACGTTATGGTTGTTTGGGTGTTCGTTTTTGTTTTGTTTTTTCGCTTTATTTTTCGTTGGTAGGTGGCATATTGATGTATTTCGTTCTTTCTTTCTTTCTTTCTTTTCTTCTCTTTCTCTTCTTTCTTTTTCTTTCTTTTTATGTATTTTCTTTTTCTTTTTTTCTTTCTTTCTTTCTTTCTTTCTTTCTTCTGCTTTCTTTCTTTTCTTTATGGTATTTCTTTCTTTTCTTTCTTTCTTTCTTTTCGTTCTTTTCTTTCTAAATGGGGCGTGATTATTAATAAACTTGCTTTACCTTTTTTATTAGTGCTGTCGCTATCTACATAACATATTAACATGCAATTGTATTTATATATACAAAAATTAGTGGTTAGTGTTGATGGGAAGGCTAATTTGCATATTGATTATTAAAAATGTGGTATTTTATTAAATATGTGCCTTAGTATTAATTGATTTC
>CM042149.1:121311124-121313624 GCA_023376005.1 Doryteuthis pealeii
ATATTGATTTCTAATTGTTTGGTTTTATTTTTAATGAAACTATAAGCAAAAAATCCTCCAATGAATCTTTAAATGAAATCCATTAACAAGAAAAAATAACTGTCTTTTATTTCTTTATTTCCTAAATGTAAACTAAATAGTTAAATAAGTAAAATTCAGCAAGGAAAGACGGAGTGATAGAAGAGTAAGTTTCATTCTATTTTTCTATTTATTACCCCCACTCTGTAAACTATCTTTTTATCTGCTTGTCTTATTAGACTTTCTAATTTAATACGATATTTCATTTACATTAAAACTTAAAACTTGCACCCGGAGGGTGCATATATTTCGCTAAGTATTTATATAAGTGGTATTTTGGCAAGCATTTTTTCTATATATAACAAGTTTGTTGAACTGTATACAAGACCAATTCTTGTCGGACAAGTGTTGGTATCCTTTCTAATTTCGGGCCACCTTTTTAGTGTGCGGGGTTTAACTGGTGTAAACAGTCCACCAAAGGTTTCAAACGAGCGCTTTCCGCAATACATTGCCATCATCAGTAGGAAACGGATGGTATGTATGGTATGGTATTCGAAAGAATAACCCAAAACATGTCCGACAAAGGAATTGTTACGTACAATTATAATATAACTATTATATATATATAATATATATATAATATATCATTTGATTTCAAAATTTAAATCAGACTGATAAACCAAAGACTGTCACTTGCTTTCTCGTTATTTTCTGTGATAAAAACTTTTTAATCACCTTCCATATACCAAAAATGCCCTGAGATGATCTAATTAATAGATCGAAACACTGCAAGCGTCGGCCAATGAAAAATACTTAATCACTTAACTAAGGTAAACCTGTTGTTTTTTTCAATTTTTCTTAATTATATATATTATATATATATATATATATATAATATGGAATTTGATAATTTGCTTTTGAAGCATTGTTATGTAAAGTATATTATTAATTTATATTTTTGAAGGCAATTACAATGCGTATATCGTATAAAAATTCGATTAATTTATTGCAAAATGATCATAACAAGCAAGCCCGTACGAATAAAGAGCGCAACGGAACAACGCTACAGCTGTTTCAACTTATAGGTTCAATCAGCGGTGTTTATACCTACGCATTCCCCTCTGACAGAAATAGAAACCGCGGAATACCAGCACGGGACAGAGTCAGGACTTTACCTCTGGGCCACCGGCGCGTAGCACCACATAGATGCCGAATTTAACTTGACAATAATAAACGCCACTAACTAGTGGCTCACTTTATCGCGGTTTTGCTTGTTATTGAGTAATTTCAATAATTATTCGAATTTTAACGATATATATATATTTATATATATATATTTATATGTATATATATATATATATATATATATAAGAGGATTTTATCCAAAAAACTTGGGAGTAAGGGTTGATTCTATCAGTGATTTCTAAGATACACTGTATTATATTGTACTGATCCAGTCATGGTATAATTACAGCGAATCTTAATCACTAAAGAAGAGCTCAATGTATAATTAAACCTTTAGATTGATATACAGAGCAATATTTATCATAGAAAGGAAGGAAGAACTTCAACACCGTAATTCCATAATAAATTTATTTCGACCAAATTGAGGCCATATATAAATCTAAGTTGATTTAATATAGCTCCCCAAAATTCAGTCTCATTAGGGGGATCAATTTACTTTTGATGCACTTCTCAATATATATATAATATATATATATATATATAATATATATATATATTAGATTTAGCCCCTGAAGAGCTTTATGCGAAACCTAATAGTAGTTCGTCTTACTCATTAGATATCTTTATATATAATATATATATATATATATATATATATATTATTTTTTCTTTTTCTCTTTTCTTTTCTTTCTTTCTTTCTTTCTTTTTACTGTTTGTTTCGGTTGGTCCTTGATTTATTGCAACAATTTTTTCGACGATAATTTGAAAATAATTTTAGAATTCATAAAAAATTCCGATATTCATAAGAAATATCCTCCAAGTTTAATAAAATTTAATATATACTCAATGCATGATGTGTCATTGTTGAACCAAAAGCCGCCCTATAAGTCAGCTTTTAAGCTTGTTCTTGATATGTCTTCTATCTCTTTATTTATACTGTAATTAGAAAACTATAAGACCAACTTGAAAAAAATATTACGCCCCCAACATAAAGGGGGTCAGAATTAAGTGACCTGAAAAAAAATGAGAAAGTTTTAAAATAAAATAAATAATGCATTATAAAGATCATTCTTTGATAAATAAACATTGAAAATTTCATTAAAATCTGATAATTCCCTGATTTTTGATAAATTATTTTCTGTAGGAAAGTCATTTTGTCAAAAATGCAGATTAGCCTCATTTGGGTATGCCTAGTATAAAACATAGTAAAAAAATGTAATGTAATGTATTGTAATATGTTTTAATGTTTACTTTAATGTTTTCTTTCTGGTCAAACATTTCCTTACATTTTGCGTCT
>CM042149.1:121318624-121328624 GCA_023376005.1 Doryteuthis pealeii
GTTCTTGGCATCAAAACAATAACAATTACAAAATGTTTACTAAGTAAAGTCGTCGAGTGGCCTAAAGTCGGTATAACCCAGACAGTGAGGTAGTCTATCCCTCTTCACTAGCGCTAGACCAATATCTTGATTAATTCATTGCAATTAACACTGATGATGCTTTTTTGGTGAATCTTAAGTAGATCATATATATATATATATATATATATATATATATATATATATATACTTATAGATTATACAAGCATCTTGACAAATCCCTAAAAGAGCTCAATATATGATAATTAATGGATTAATTATATACAGAGAATCTATTTAAATAGAAAATTTCATTATATTTATTTCTAAGTATATTTTATTTATAATATTTATTCATCATATTTATTGTATTATTTTCATATTTATTATATTCATATTTATTATTTTTACATTTATTATATTATTATATAGTATTTTATATATATATTATATATATTTCCAATTTATTATATCATTACATATATATCATATTTATTTTTTATTCATTTTTCTTATTCTTTAATGTATTTGATTGCTTTTCTGTTATTGTCATTATATACGAGGTTTTATATGAGCGTATTGGAGTGGAGAGATTTTACTGGTTTTGTAAAAGAAAAGAAAAATTATTTTCTCTATTCTAGATTGTTTTTTTTTATATTATGTAGTTGGAAACTAGGCTCATCTATTGAATTCCGGTAGAAATACACACACACACACATATATATATATATATTATAATGGAGATTGTGTGTTTTTCTGTCTGTAACCGAAACTATATTACTACTCAAGTCACAATTCCCTTAATTATTTACGTCAAATTCTCCATGATTTCATTCTTTTAAACCTTCAGTTATTAATAAAAATTGTTTTACATTATTAATACTGTTGACCATATCTACGTACTAATAACATGCAATTGTATTTATATATACAACAAAATAGCGGTTTACAATTTGAATGAGAAGGCTAATTTGCATATTGATATTTAACATTTTATTTTAATAAATATGTGCTTGGTATTATTGATTTCTAATTGTTTGGTTTTATCTTAAGAAATATAAACAAAAATCTCGTGGATAAATCTTAAAAGAAATTTATTTACAAGAAGAAATAACTGTAATATTATCCTTTACTTCCTATTTTAACTAAATAGTTAAATTAGGAAAATTTACCAATGAAAGAGGGGAGTAATGGAAAATGATGGGATAGTTAGTTTCAAAGTTGTTCTATTTTTCGATTATACCCCCTCTGTTGCAGATCTTTTTATGTGCATTCTTAGTCAGTTTCATTAGCCTTTCTAATTTAATATGATATTTTATTATATCAAAACTTAAATACTTGGACCCGGAGGGTGCATATATTTGCTAGTATATATAAGTAAAGTCGACAGGGCGGCCTAAAGTCGGTATCAGACATTCAGCGAGGGAGTCTATCTCCTTTTCAATAGCGCTAGACCAAGGAGATTGTTTTAGCATCTCAGGTGGAGCGCCACACCTACCATCAGCTTCTTACTTTACCGCACAGATCCCTGTGCTACTCATACGCTGAGTTGGCGAGGACCGGTATCGAATTAGGAACCTTGTGGTTTCTAGCCGAACGCTCTACCGACTGAGCTAACCCGGCCCCAATGAAGTAAAATCCGACAGTATGAGGTAGGTAAAAGGATAGTGAACAAAAAATAATAACTCAAAACAAATCTAAGAGTTGAAATATTTCGTCCTATTCATAAGGACATCTTCAGTCAAATGATTTTTATTCAAAACAAAAAATTACGTACATGTGATTTGATGAGGGAGTGAGTTAATAGCGGAAATGAAGGGTAGGGAGGTTAGGGGCGGAATAAGGGATGAGGATAACATGAATGAAGAGTAGGGAAAGTTTACAGGAAGCAGGGTGGAGGCTAGGAGCTAGATGGGCAAAGGTAGGTCGATATATATATATATATATATATATATATATATATATATATATATATATATTACGAAATTTGAAAAACGAAGTGTTCCAAAAATAAGATGAATTTATTCATCGACGCTTAAACGTTTCGGTTTATTTAAACCTTCATCAGTATAAATTATGGGGTGAAGAAATTGATGGATGTTTTGTAGATCACAGGAGTTAGAAAAATATTTTTCTAACACACATTGTATTCTGAAAACAGAAAACGTTTAATTCATTGCTCATTTCTATCTTTGTAAGTACAGCTTAATCTTGATAGTTTTAAAGCACACCTTGTATATATATGGGAGTGAAATATGGAAATGAATCCAATAATATTCCAAAAATATTCCAATAAGAAGAATTTATTCTTGATGGTGATCACGGGTTCATAACGTTTCGGTTTTAATAATTCTTCCTGAGGACTTTAAGATGTTCGACACGGATAGGATGTAACACAAGGTTGCAAATATGGGGTATCCAGCGAGGATAGAATTCGTCTTTCAGCAGAAAGACTAGCTCACTAACCATTAAACCACGATTAGATGCTCAAAACCAGCACAAGGTAGTTATTTCCCCAATCTGTTCGCTACGGTTCGGATGTTACACATGATCGCAAATATGGGTTATTCAGCGATGATCGGACTCGCTATTCAGTAGTATTGGATATGTGAGACTAGCCTTCTAACCCTAGCACCACGATAGGACGCAAACACTGCTTTCTATAGTATAGAAAACCATGATGTAGAGACGGAGTTTGTTTGTTTGGTTGGTTGGTTTTTATGGCATGTCAACCCTTGCTTTATTTCATGCCAAAGATGTTTTTAATTAATTCTAGATGCGATTTAAAAAAATTTTCAAATACAATTTTTTTCAAACTCTTATTTATCATTTAGCCCATATATAGGTCCCTCATAGATACTACCATTCGGTTCAGAGTGGAATTGGGAGTAATGTTGATGAAGTGGTGCTCCACACTCCCCAGAGCTTCAGAATTGAAACTTCACCATTAGATGCATGTTACCGTCATACACATGAGAAAAGACATGGTGGATTGCTTAGGTGAAAAGCATTTGAGTTGGGAAGAAGCGTTTGTGCTGGCGACGCAATTTTATTTTGGACCAGACATGGATAAATAAATAAGCAACAGCAGCTTATGTAGAGATTACAGTGGATTGCATGAGAACAAGAACAAGAACAAGAACAAGAACAAGAACAAGAACAAGCGGCAAATGAACGAGAAACGGCAATGAGGCTGAAATATCGGAGATGACGATGGGGATTATTATTATTATTATTATTATTATTATTATGCAGATGATGGGGATGATGATATTAATAATGAAGCCAAGTGGATCTGAGCGCAGAGCTGCAGAAAACGCTTGAATCTAATCCGTTCCCACAACTAAACGTTAATGAACACCAAATCCCTGTGGGTTTTTCTCGGTACGAACTCAACTGACGTTTCGTACATTTCAGAGCGGATATCATTTTTTAATCGATAAACAGTAGACATTGATATTGCAAAATCAAGCGAATACATTATATTTAGAAGTGATTGGAAAAGAATAATCGAACATGCAAAAATCTCAATATATATATATATGTGTGTGTGTGTATATATATATGTAATATGTATGTATAAAAATCTCAAAATATATCTAAATATACATATAATATATATCTATCTGAATATATATATATATATATATATATATATAAATCTCCATATATATATATATATATATATATATATATATATATATATATATATATATATATATATGTGTGTGTGTGTGTGTGTGTGTGTGTGTGTGTGTGTGTGTGTATGTAAAACGCCAAATAAAAAACAGCAAATGGAGAAAAAATAGAATACGGCCATTCTCTGAGGAAATCAAGAAAATGTTGTTGACGAAGACGAAAATCAGGAATTACCATTTTATTACAGGGATAAACCGGAGATTTGCAGAAATCATTCCTGTAATATACCAAAAAGAATAAATCATCTAACAATTCTATCGAATCAAATTCTAGCAGGGATTTGCTATTTTGTGTTTTGTTTTGTTTTTTCAAAAAAGATTAATGTGAAATACCAAAATTCGTCTGCATTCACTTAGTACTCGAACATATTATAATAGTCTAGTAAAAAATAAAGGATTAAGAAGTTCATGTAGCGTAGTTGCTTACGTGCTTGTCTATGATATCTTATTATAATAGAGATTGTGGGTTTGCCTGTCTGTAACCGAAACTATATTACTATACAAGTCACAATTCCCTTTGTTATTTCCATCACATTCACCATGATTTTATGTTTATTTAAACCTCAATTATTGATAAAATTGTTTTACATCATTAAGACTGTTGACCATATCTACATACAAATAACATGCAATTGTATTTATATATACAACAAAACAGCGGATTATAGTGCGAATGGAAAGGCTAATTTGCATATTGATCTTTAAAATTTGATTTTAATAAATATATGCTTAGTATTATTGATTTCTAATTGTTTGGTTTTATCTTATTGAATATGAGCAAAAATCTCGGGGATAAATCTTTAAAAAAATCCATTAACAAGAAGAAATAACTGTCATTTTATTCTTTACTTCCTATTTTAACTAAATAGTTAAATTAGGAAAATTTACCAATGAAAGACGGGAGTAATGGAAAATGATGGAAGAGTTAGTTTCAAAGTTGTTCTATTTTTAAATCATACACCCTCTGTTCCAATTTTTTTATCTGGATTCTTATTCAGTTTCATTAGCCTTTCTAATTTAATATGATATTTTATTATATCAAAACTTAAATACTTGCACCCGGAGGGTGCATATATTTGCTAGTCTTAGTAAATGAGTTCGGATTACATCTTTGTTTTTACTTTCAATTCCAGACTAAGTTATAAGATTAAATACTGTTACTGTTATTCTACTAAGCTCTATCCACCTGCATTATTGTTGCTCTTTTAAACATATCTACCAATCCATTTGGACGAGTAGGATATGAGACAACGTTCTTTTCTTGAGCGGAGTTTAACAGGTTTGAAATCAGAGTTTTCCTTCTCATAGGCTGGTTGCCTAATCAAGGTTAAAGAGCCCATTCCGCTTTACTATTTACCCGTATGTGGAAGGAGAATAAGGGTATACATACATTTCCCAAGGGTATACTCTTTCTAAGGTTAAATACCCGCCTACGCTACTATTTACCCATTGTTGAGATGTTTCTGTATTTTCTGTATATATATATTTACCAACCCCTCCGCACGAGCAGGATGCGACACAAGGTCAATTTCTTAAGCGGAGTTCAACAGGTTTGAATTCAGAGTTTTCCTTCACCTAGACTGGTTACCTAGCCATGGTTAAAGAGCCCAGTCTGTCCCGCTATTTACCCATAGCTGGAGGGAGAGTAGGATTCATACCTTTCCCAAGGGTATTAGTGCAAAGTGACATGCAATTACCACGTCCAGGATTTGAACTCGGGGCGACGAGTCCATTTCCCATGACTTTAACCATTACACCACACGCTTCCTACATGTTTCTGTATATAAGGTGTGTGCTAGACGCCCACTCTTATTTATAGACTGGGCGATAATCATGTGACCATATTCTTGGCCAATCACTAGCAGTACTCTGCTACTGATATTGTTATTTATATCGGCTGTTCTGGTCATACCGACACACATCAACTTTCGTGGACGACGGAACATAGGATTATATCACTGGACCTTTTGACACTACGTAGGATTCCATAACTCAGGACTTATTCACTTACCAAAGGATTCCATAGCTCACGACTTACTTACTTTAAGTCCTTTTCAACTGGCTAAGGATGGCTGTCAGAAACGTAACACCCATAGGTGGAGGGAGGGAGAATAGTTGGATGTGTTTTTTCTCAAGAGTATTAGCGCTATGTGCCAAGCAAACATCCACGTCCATTATTTGAAATCGTTTCACCGCCCATTTCTTACGACAATAACCATTACACCCACGTGGTTTTTTGATATACCATTTATTCCTACACTTGTATTTTTATTTAGCTATTCTTATGGACAAATGCCTAACCTTAGGTTAAATAACCGTGTAGCGTTAGTTTCGTATTTGCCTGGGAGAGTTGTCTGCCCGGTTTAGTTTGCTGGTGCCCGCTAGGGGGCTATAGTATTTAAGCGCCGGGTTCAAACCCTTTCGGCCTCTTTGCCTGTTCCAGTAACCACGAGAATCATGGGCTAGACACGGTCTATCCCTTCTCGTTGGGGCTTTTGGTCCCACTTACATTACTGTAAGTTCTTCACACAGCATGGACTATCCCTAGTCTCATGTCTGTACTTTTATATGTTATCTTGTACCATTCATGAATGTGTCTTCATCTTTATTTATGTACTCCTTGTGTATGTACCCTTTTACCTTGTACTTTGTATCTCGTCATATCCATGTGCTGTACTATATTAAATGTTTTGTCTGTTAACCTTCGTCGGAGTTTTGTATTCAAAGTATATATAACTTTGAACTTTTCTTACAACCGCGTTCCCTACTTTTTACCTATAGCTGAAGATAGAATAGGTTGATGCGTACTGCCCTCAAGGGTATTAGCGCTATGTGCTGGTGGGTTGGTTGGATTTTACGGCATGTCAACCCTTGTTTGGTCATTTTATTCCGAGAACATTTTGTTTTATTCATTCTTGACAGGTACTCAATCTTTTTAAACACATTTTAACTCATTGTGATATTTAACGCATAGAGGGAACCCTAACATATATCGCTCCGGATCAGAGTGGACCTGGGAGTAATGGTAATGAAGGTGTACTCCACATTTCCCAGAGCTCCAGAACTAGAACTTAGCCATTAGATAGAGTTTGATACCAGACCCAGAACAATAAGACCATCAGTCACGGCCTTCTAGTACATATATGATATAAAGGTTTGGGATGTTCCATAAGGGCAATTATGTTGGGACAATCATATATGTGCTAGGACATGACTAGAATAGCTGATTGATCGGGGTAGGAATCTCCGACCGCCTAAATAATAGTGAAATTGGAGCGTTGCATATCACGGACTGCTCAGCCACCAGGGCTTGATCCTTAAGCATTACGAGTCGCCACACACAGCAAAAAGTTGGATTCATTGGAAGGCGGGGTTACCTCTCTGTAGAGATGCAGCCGGTGTATTCTAAAGCCCCAACTGACAGGGCTGAGTTTTAAGCGAAACGCAATCATCATTGCTTTGTTATTCGGTTCTGGTTTCGCGGAAAATTTCACAGGAGGCGTTACTTTCAGAACAACTTTTATAAAAGTGTGTTTACGCTGGCATCAACTTGGCGCGCAGCAATAAATAAGAATTATTAGTAACGTGTTAATTTTCCTCGGAAAGAAACGGGGAAAAGCCAAAGAGGCTAGCCATCAGTTACTCAATTAGCGAGTCTTTTCCTAATTGACGAGAATATTGAATCATAAGGTCGTCCTCCCGGTTGTCTGATAGATATGGGGTTGAGGTTCAATGCTGGCCTCGCCAAATTTGTCATATGGCTAATATAAATGTAGGGCGATTGCTTTCTGCAAGTAAAATATTTATTTTAATCAAGATGGGGTGGCAGAAGAGGAACTAATACAGACATATTGGCATTGATATATTTTCTCATTACGTTTCCCGCCCTGTCGGTGGGGCTAAAATACGCTGACTGTATCCCCCTGTAGAGGGGTAAGTAAAGTAAAGTCGACGTGGCGGCCTAAAGTCGGTATCAGCCAGTCAGCGGGGAAGTCTATCCCCTTTTCAATAGCGCTAGACCAAGGAGATTGTTCTTAGCATCTGAGGTGGAGCGCAACATCTACCATCAGCTCCTTACTTTACCGCATAGATCCCTGTGCTACTCATACGCTGGGTTGGCGAGGAACGGTATCGAACTAGGAACCTTGTGGTTTCTAGCCAAACGTTCTACCGACTGAGCTAACCCGGTCCAAAGGGTGTTGGAAACTAAACTACATCTAATGATGTGGCTCCAATTCTGGAGATCTGGTGAGTGTCAATTATCACTTTGTTTACAGTACTCCCAAGTGTAACATAATGAGTATTGAAGTCAGTGTTTGACGTCAGCGGTGAGTTGACGTGGAATGAATAAGGAAATTAAAAGATTTTAATAATGAAAAAAAAAAGACAGAATAAGGATGAACTTGGCTTCTGATTGTCCGAGCCGCGACAACAGTGCGAAGAGTGAAAGAGATAGAGAGAAAGTTCAGAGTCTTGCTGATGTGTTCGAGGGAGATGAACGGAAGAGTCAGTTAACTAGTTGTCTGAAACTAATAGATGCAAGATGTGGTCTATCCTGTGATGACATTTCTCGATAATTAATTTGGGACTGGAAAACAAAGAACTCCGAAAAAACATCAAGTCTTTAAAAATATTTTAAAGTATTAAATCGGATATTAATAAAACTCATGACTCTGAGTTTTATGCTGCTGATGCTCAGATGAGAAAGTATCTAATAAAGATACTAGTATATATATATATATATATATGAGAAGTAAACAAACAAACAATGTGTTTTGATATGATATCGCTTTATTTAGCCGACAATTTTTGGGAGAATATGTGCTTAATTGAAGTCGTACCTAATTTTGAAAATTAATTAATTAATAATTAATGAATTAGGTGGGCATACCTATTCAAATTTAAGGCTAAAAAAATCGACAAAAATCAATCTTGGTATGTACATTTCGGCCTATTAGGCCTCAAAATTAGGTACGACTTCAATTAAGCACATATTCTCCCAAAAATTGTCGGCTAAATAAAGCCATATCAAAACAAATTGTTTGTTTGTTTACTTCTCATACTGTCGTGTAGTAAGTCACCATATATATATATATATATATATATATATTATTGATCTTTGGCGTGCGATATGTCGCAACTGTAGGTGAAGGCAAGTTAAAAATTGTTTGAACAACAAGAAAAGGCCAATGTAAAACTGCATACGAAATTCTTGTACTCACCTATAATATTATTGATAGAGAGAAGGGCGTGGTATAATGGTTTCAGTTGTAGGAAATTGACTCGTCGACCTGAGTTCGAATCCTGGACGATGCTGTTTGCATTTTACATAGCGCTAATACCCTTGAGAAATGTAAACATTCAAGTACTCTCCCCCTAGCTATGGGTAAATAGTAGGGCTGACTGGCTCTTTTACCTTGGATAGGCAAACAATCTTGGAGAAGGAAAACGTTGAATTCAAACCTGTTAAACTACACTTAATAAATTGACTTTATGTCGCATCCTGCTCATGGGGAGGGGTTGGTAAACACACGCACACACACACACACACACATATATATATACATATATATAATATATATATATATAGAGAGAGAGAGAGAGAGACAGACAGACAGACAGACAGAGATAAGGGTTGGTAATATATATATATTTGCTTATTATTTTACAATATAACTGTACTGAAAATCAGAGAGAGGGATAATTAGATAGATAGTGGGATATATATATATATATATAAAGAGAGAGAGAGAGAGAGAGAGAGAGAGAGAGAGAGAGAGAGAGAGAGAGAGGGATTTTCATTGGTCACGAATTAATGTAATTACCTCAGTCGGTAGAGCCCCCCCCCCCTCGGAATCGCAAGTTTCCGGGTTTGATAACGACCCCCGCTAACTTATCGCAGGAGTAGCACAGCTAGGTAATCTTATCTGTTCGATAAAATGGGGAGCTGAAGGTAGGTGTGGCGCTTTACCTCACCAAAAATAATCTCTATGGTATAGCCCTTAAGAAAAGGGGATAGACTCCCATGCTGTCCTACTGATATCGACAATAGGCCGCTCCGCCAACTTTATGACTGATATATATATATATAAACACCATAAAGTTGCCAAATTTTACTGATGACGAAGAACATAATTCTGAAAAGTCTAATTATAATGGAGATTGTGTGTTTGTCTGTCTGTAACCGAAAATGTATTTCTATTTAAGTCAACATTCCATTAATTTTCTATGATTTTATCTTCATTTATAACAGACAATTATTATTTCTCTGAATGTTTGAGATG
>CM042149.1:121333624-121365700 GCA_023376005.1 Doryteuthis pealeii
ATAGTATTGGAGAATTGAAAATAAAATGCCCGATTACGGGTGTAAAAACTCTATTTATTTATTGTACAATACATTTAAGCTGCGATTCTTACCATTGGTTTCAAAGCAGCGTGTTAGCCATTTTTCGTTAAGAAAACCCACCCATTAAGAAATGCAAGGAATATCAATTAAATTATATATGTGTGTACTTGTGTCAGCCGAATTCATTTTGTATCTATCCGCTTAGGGTGAAAGTAGTGTGTATATATTCCCACCGGCGCATACCCTGATGTGCCCACACATCTACACACACTAAAACAGAGATGTTGAGGTATAAATTGTATCAATATTTAGCAAAACTTTAATATTCTTTTCTGTATTATGATCCCATAAACAGCTCGTCTATTATAATTTACTAATGTGGTAACAGCAGTTATATATAATCTGTTTTATGATATAAAATATATTTCATATAGTTCATAAAAACATTAAAAAAAACTTTCATAAAACATAAATATTCAAATAGTTATTCTCTATGATTGTAAATTTCTTTGGATAATATTGTGTTGCTTTAAAATCTTTTTTTCGTCGATGGGGGCATTTTTTAACTAAAAAAAAAAAACATTTGTATGAATAAATGTGTTTATTTTGTTTTTCCTACCGTTGTGTTCAGTATCATCATCATCCATTTTTATAAATTTTATTGAATAGTATTGTTATTGAGAAACCATTTTTTTAAAAAGATTTCATTGGATAATATTGTGTTTGATAAACCATTTTTATAAATTTCATTGAATAGTATCATCATCATCATCATCATCATCATTTTTTTTTCGTCGTCGTCGTCATCGTCATCGTCATCGTCATCGGTGTGCTAATAGGAAGTATTCCCTTGGTTTTCTCTCTCGCTATTTGTTCCTATCAGTCATCACTCTTGGTAAGACCTCCTTTTGGACGGCATCCGGTGTCTGTTTGTATGTACGTTTTTGATGGTCAGTGTACACTGCCGTATGCATGTGTAGGAGACCACGGGTGAACGTCACTTATGAGTTCGTCATTACTTAACCAGAAGGGCCTAGCATGTCTTGCATGGTTTGTGAAATGGGAGGTAAGTAGCCATATATCTTCGGTTGTGTAGACGAAAGACAAAACAGCTGTAGGACCAATACATGCTGGACACTGGTGGAGAAAGAAGTACGAACTCATAAGTGACGTTCTTCTCTGGACAACTACACCTGGACACACTGGTGTTGTCCGCCCAGTGAAAACGTACGTTGATCGGTTCTCTATGGACACTGGATGACGAGCAAGGAACAATAGGGACGTGTCCTGAGAGAGAGAGAGAGAGAGAGAGAGAGAGAGAGAGAGAGAGAGAGAGAGAGAGAGAGAGAGAGAGAGAGAGAGTCATGGGAATCCGTACTGTCAACATGAGTTGATGATGGTGATGCTGAAGATGATGATGGTGATGCTGAAGATGATGATGATGATGCTGAAGATGATGATTAGGCAGAGTAAACTACCCGCAAATAAGACCAGCAAAAATATTTTCTCTCCAATACGAAAACTTATTATTTCACAAATCAGAAAAAAAATATTAGGATATATTTTTAAAGTCTCTGAATTTCTTTTCTCATAAAGCCAACAATTTATATTATCTATTATACCATGAATAACCAACAGAGAAAACATTATAAAACCACTCTAATTATATATATATATATATATATATATATATATATATATATATATATATATATATATATATATATATATATATCATAGCACAGCAAAAAGAAGTAGACAAACTTAACAGATATTTAAGCTGAATTTATCAAGACAGAAATGAAGAATGAATGAAACATCAATTTTCTTCAAAGCTGTGTAGAAAATATTTTGAAACTGAAGCTATATTTACCAAGACAAATGAACAATGAATAAAACATTAATTTTCTTCAAAACAGTCTCCTTTGGAATTCGGTACATTTATTCATCTAGTGTCCAGTGATGACTAAGGAAATAAGAGCGTATATTCAGGGTTAGATGATTGCCATACATCCATCAAAGATGGTAAATTCTTAAAAATAAACTTGATAAAACAATTATAGATGACTGATTCCAAATATGAGGTATGTTCACAAATTATTGAGTCTGAAGCGAAACTTTTATGATTCTTACTTTTACCTCTGAGGAAGCAAAGAAACAAAAATAAACTCTAGGTAAAAAAAAAAAAGAGCAAGGATAATTTTTTTTTTTTTTGAAGTGGGGAAATCTTCGGAAATCTTCAAGACAAGAAAATACCCATTGAATAAATAAAAATACAGAAATAATCCAAGATGTCTGCAAAAAATAATGTAGAAACAAACAAAAAACGCAAATTGAAATAGCATGTGAAGTGTGGTCGGAGAAAATATCTAGTTGAAAATAAAAAAATAAAAAAAAAACATAGTGAAATTATTGATTGATTATATTGCCTAATATAAATCAAAACGAGTTGATATGCCATTAAAATAACAGTGTCTCAACTCGTATTGGGTTATTTTATGCATAGAGGCTAGACAATTGCTTTGCATAAAGTTTATATTTACTCCCTTGTGCAAACTATTTAAAACAAAAGAATAATTCCTTCATTATCATAATAATAGCAAGACTTGTGCATATACCACAGTATGATAATTTACTTAGTACATTTTATATGTTTACTTAAGAGCTATTACTAAATAGGTCAATATG
Source organism: Doryteuthis pealeii (assembly GCA_023376005.1). NCBI lineage: Eukaryota > Metazoa > Mollusca > Cephalopoda > Myopsida > Loliginidae > Doryteuthis > Doryteuthis pealeii. The sequence goes on from CM042149.1 coordinate 121,336,334, forward strand.
TAAAAAGTATAATAATCTTCATTTAATTCTCTCTCACACTTTTTTCATTTCTATCTTACTTTTCATTTTTTTCATCATGTTCGTTTGAAACATATTAGCGTTATCGTTTCCGCGTCCCCGCCCCTCTGTCTATCTTTTGCCTACTCTCTTTCTTGTCATATTTTTCTGTCTAGCATGTCATTTTTCTTCCGTTTCTTTCTTTATAACAAAAACGGAATGGCCTATTATTTAGCTAAAGTTATGTCATTCATAAAAAATGAGAATTCGTCGGATAAGCAACACTAGATAATAACTTAAGAAAACAGACTAGAGGGATTTGAAATCAGTTGAAGAGTCTAGATCATCCAGACAACAGCATTGTTAAGATCGTCTACAAAACTCTGAGGACTCTTGGAGATGTGAAGAGTCTTGGTATCCCCCAGATTTCAATGAAGGACGACCAGCGATAGCAAGTGTGAAAACCTGCAAAAATTGATGTAATAATAATAATAATAATAATAATAATAATAATAATAATAATAATAGTAATAATAATAATGTGTCTGAAATTTAAATTGGCCAATAAATTAGTTGTCCTTGCCTCTCTATGTTAAGACATATCAATACGTTCGTACAAAAATCTAAATCTAAATAATAGATAGATAAATAGATAGATAGATATATAGATAGATAGATAGATAGTACACCGTCACATAACTTGCAGCATATGCAACTAATAATATTTAGGTTTCAGGTGTTCCTAACATTAATAATTCTGTTTAATAATAATCATTTGTTTTCATATAGTTATAAGATTTCACATATCCTTATGCAATACTGATAATTTTCAAACATTTTTATTTGACCCGTGGAGCTATTCTGGGCCAGAATAGAGCTGGGAGTATGGCAATGGTGAGGCGGCTCCCCATTCATCACAGCTCAAGAACAGTCAGCGTATTCTAAGGACAGACAGAGAAACGTCCCTGAAAAATAAATAGATGGGACTTCAACGACTACATCCACTTCGGGTCACAGTGGATCTGGGAGTAATGGCACGCCCTAGAGTTCCAGAACTGAGGCATTACGACCAGATGTTGTTTAATTTCGTATTCAGTACAACCATTTTGCGGGTCGGAGGTACAGTAGGTGTCTTCGAAGGGCGGCAAGAAAAATAGATATGTCTCTGAAAAATAATTGCTGCAGTGATCGAACTTTGACTCCTTAGGGTAGAGGGGTCGGCGGAAAGGACTCCTCCAATCAATCGGCGGATCATAACCAGCGCTAGCGCCATTATGATTATCCCAACCTTATTGCTCATATAGCAAACCCTCTTTTATCATATATATATTTACCAACTCCTCCGCACGAGCAGGATGTGACACAAGGTCAATTTCTTAAGCGGAGTTTAACGGGTTTGAATTCAATGTTTTCCTTCTCCTAAACGGGTTGCCTAACCAAGGTTAAAGAGCCATATTTACCCATAGCTAGGGGGAGTGTAGTTGAATGCTTACTTTTCTCAAGGGTATTAGCACTATGCAAAATGCAAACAGCTTCGTCCAGGATTCGAACTCAGGTCGACGAGTCAATTTCCTACGACTGAAACCATTATACCACGCCCTTCTCTCTATCAATAACATAATAGGTGAGTACAAGAATTTGGTATGCAGTTTTACATTGGACTTTTCTTGTTGGAGAGTAAAACTTGAAACAATTTTTAACTTGCCTTCACCCAGAGTTGCGACATATCGCACGCCAAAGATCAATAATATATAATATATATATATATATATATATGTTGTGTGTGTGTTGTGTGTGTGTGTATGTGTGTGTGTGTGTGTGTGTGTAAAATATAAATTAGAAGGCAATTGACAATGCAATGGAATAGGTGTTGAAAATGATGTTTATTTACCTTTTAATTCCTAAAATAAAAGGTAAATAAACATCATTTTCAACACCTATTCCATTGCATTGTAAATTGCCTTCAAATCTATATTTTACACCTACATACAATACTCCAAATAGAATATGAAAAAAAAACTTATATATATATATATATATATATATATATATATATATATATATATATATATATATATACTAGTATCTTTATTAGATACTTTCTCATCTGAGCATCAGAGGCATGAGTTTTATTAATATCATTTTTATTACTTTAAAATATTTTTAAAGGCTTGATATTTTTTTCGGAGCTCTTTGTTTTCCAGTCCCAAATTAATTATCGAGAAATGTCATCAGAGGATAGACCACATTCTTGCATCTATTAGTTTCAGACAACCAGCTAACTGTCTGTTCCGTTCGTCTCCCTCGAACACATCAAGTCCATTTCCTATGACTTTAACCATTACACCACGCGCTCCCTCTTTTATTATATATGTACTAGAAGGCGCTGGTTGTGGCTCTTAGTGTTCTGGGTATGACACGTAGCTGCGCTCTAATGATGAGGTTACAGTTCCTGAGATTTAAGGTGTGTGAATACACCTTCATTCCGATTACTCCTGCGTCCATTCTGACCCGGAGTGTTAGTACTGTTACATAATTATTAGATCCCTAATGCTTTTATAAGGTATTGTAGAAATCATAATGGCGATTAGTGCAACTGATGGCCTTGAGGGTGAGTGACGGCGCTTGACCTCAATCTCACATTGCCTTGCGGGGATGGACCGTGAGAACCGGAACCCCCATAGAAGGCCCTCTTCCGGTTTAAGTATATAGTAAGTTTAAAGCAGTTAGAAGCCGAGCTAGCAACATGTAAGCCTCATCTGCGCAGATTTTCTGGGTTGGGGATTTGGAATAAAGTAACATCAACGTAAATCGAAGTCTTGTGTTTATTACCTAAAAACTAACAATGACACAGGGCTTCTGATAAGGAGTGATCCCTAACAGAAACCAGACCCGGAATCCTCAATGGAAGACCAGACCTTAGAAGATATACCAGACCAAGATGTTAGAAGATAGAACCAAAGCCGACCAGAAGAAATACGACCAGAGTAAGAAGTAAGAAAAGGGTATACGACGTTATATAGATTTGGTACGGTGAAAACCTCAGTACGTAACATATATCTATTTAGTGCCGGTAAAGAAGGCGCTGCGTAACAGTACCTGTTAGGGTTCTATCTATGGGTTAAATAGATTAAAAAGTGAGCATTAAAAAGATATTTGGAAAGATTTGAGTACCCAACAGGGATAAATAAAGCAAAACGTATTTGCCATAAAATAACCCAACAAGGATTGACATGCCGTAAAATCCAGCCAACCAAACCAAACCATCCTCTTTAAATGATCGTAAACAAAATAAAGTCGAATCAGCAGATTGTAATTGAGAAAAGAACAAAAAAGAAAATGAGGCAAGTTCAAAGTGAAACTGCAAATAAAAGATGATCTACGAAATACGCAAGGTCAATGGAAAATGAATCGTGTGTGTGTGTGTGTGTGTGTGTGTGTGTGTGTGAGAGAGAGAGAGGAGAGAGAGAGAGAGAGAGAGAGAGAGAGAGAGAAGAGAGAGAGAGAAGGTATAGATAAAAAGAAACAAAGAAAATATTCGGATAAAGAGGTTGAATAAGAATGCATCGTTATCGATCAGGAATATTTACTTTAATTTAATCCATGTCGGCACTTGATGCCGGGAGTAGAACGAGGGTGGGGGTGCTGTGAGAGAATATCTCCAAAAAGACCTGAGTATCATTAAAAAAAAAAACTTGTCATAATTTCGAGTTATATACTTTAAAGTTATTTTTTGCGTTAAGTTATCCTGATCATTAGATCTTGTGTTTTTCATTTATTTCTTCTGAAATTTCCTCATCCTTTACGTCCTTCGTTCATTCAATTCTTATCTCTTTTTTTTCTTTTTTTTCTTTTTCTTGAAGGAAAGAAAAAAAATAACGAAAAAGGGGAAACTTTGGTTGTTACAAATCTTATTTCTTTTTAAATAAAGAATCCGAATTTTTCATTTTGTTTGTGCATTTGTAAAAATCTTTAATCTCTTCAGTAATGTCTTTCAAAATATCAGATAATTTCTATTTTTGTCATTCGGTTTCTTTCTTTCATTTTTTATTCTCAATATACCCTTAAAGGGATTCGGGGTTTTGTTGTTGTTTGTTGTTGTTGTTGTTGTTTTCTTCTCTTCTTCTTCTTCTTCTTTCTGAATATTTCTTTCTTCTTCTTCTTCTTTCTTCTTCTTCTTCTTCTTCTTCTTCTTCTTCTTCTTCTTCTTCTTCTTCTTCTTCTTCTTCTTCTGAATATTTCTTCTTCTTCTTCTTCTTCTTCTTCTTCTTCTTCTTCTTCTTCTTCTTCTTCTTCATTACTTTTTAGGATATTTCTTCTTCCCAAATAATTCTTTATTTTCCTCTATCTTGATTTCTTAAAACTCATTTTTTTACATTTTCTTTTCTTTTTGTCTTTTTTTCTTTTCTTTTTCTTTAACTTTATCTTTTCTTCCATTTTTTTTCCCTTTTCTTCGTTTTTTCGTTTCTTCAGTTCAGTTATCTCTAATCTTTATTCATCTTATATTCTTCTTTCTCTTTTCCTTCTTATTTTCCAAATTCTTCTTCATCTTCGATTTTCGAAAATGCTTTGATTTTCTTTTCTATAATCTTTTCCTCTCTCTTTCATTTCTTTTTATTCTTATTTCTTCTCTTCGAGTACTTCAAAGCGTTGTTCTTTTCAAACTCTTTCATGTTTTCCTTTATTTAAGAGGATTTTTCTATTTTTCATCATTCTTTTTCAATCTTTCTCGATTTCATCCTGTGTTCGTTCCCCTTCATTTCAGAAGATTTTTCTAATTACTTCTATTCTCTTTTTCTTTCTTCTTTATGTGAAGAACTACTTTCCCCGTCTTTCCCTCAATCTTCTTCGTTTGATGATTTTTATCTATTTACTGTTCATCTTCCTCTTCTTCTTTCTATTCTTCACTTTTCTGTACTCTTTCTTTATCGATCTACCATTTAATTTACTTTCTTACATTCTTCTTCTTCTTCTTCTTCTTCTTCTTCTTCTTCTTCTTCTTCTTCTTCTTCTTCTTCTTCTTCTTCACCTTTTATTTCTTTTATCCTCATTCTTACCCAACTTCTTCTTCACGTTTTTTTTCTTCTTCTTCACGTTTTATTTCTTCTTCTTCTTCTTCTTCTTCTTCTTCTTCTTCTTCTTCTTCTTCTTCTTCTTCTTCTTCTTCTTCTTCTTCTTCACTTTTATTCTTCTTCTTCTTCTTCTTCTTCTTCTTCTTCTTTTCTTCTTCTTCTTCCTCTTCTTCTTCTTCTTCTTTATCCCTCTCCTCCTCCTCCTCCTTCTTTTCTTCTTCTTCTTCTTCTCTTTCTTCTTCTTCTTTCTTTCTTTCTCTCGCTTTTCTCTCGCTTTTCTCTCTTCTTACTTTATCTTCATCTGTCTCTAAAAGAAGTTATGAACTATTCTCTCTTTCTCATTTCTTTCTTTCTTTCTTTCTTTCCTTCTTTCACCTCTGATTTCTTCTTTTTCATCAGAACTATTTTCTTCTTCTTGACTTATAATATTTCATAGTCAGCACTTTTCCCTTCATCTCTTTCTTTTTTTTTTTCTTTGACATTCTCTTAAGTTTTCTACTTCAACAATGTCCTCTACTTTTATTTCTATTAGAATTTAAAAAAACAAAAAAACAAAACAAAACAATACAATAACCAGAAAAGAATTGAAAGAAAAAAAAACACAAACGGATACTACTTCCACCATACCCACGCCCACCACGCCCACCACCACCGTCCTCACCACTACAAGTGCAATTTGACTTCTTTTTTCTCAAATAGCATTTTCCTTTTAAAATCATTGATGGGATTGTTAGTGCGCGTCTTGATATCTGCCATTTGCTTTCGGATGTTTTCCTGGTAATCATCTCGACATTAAAAAAAAAGAAAGAGAAAAAAAGTCCTTAACTGGATCTCACGAGATTTGACGAGAAGTTACGAGAGTAATATTTGAAAAAAAAAAAAAAAAAGATGAAATATAATAATAAAAAAAAACAACAACAAAAGAAATACTTCGTAGCCTGAATTGACGTCTGGCAAATGTTACAAGATATAAGAGCAAATCCGAAAAGTCAAATCTTTTTTTTTTCTTTTTCTTTTTTCTTTTCTTTTCCTTCGTTTATTTTATCGTTTAATCGTAATTTTTCAAAACGAGGCTGATAACTGTTGACCGGCATTGACTACTTTATGCAAACAATTTATTGTTTTTTTTTTTTATTGATTTGACTTCGATGATATTTTCTTTGCTTTTTTTTTTTATTTATTTTCATTTTATTTTATTTCTGTATTTTTATTCATTTCTTTTTCTTTTTCTTTTGTTGGTTTATTTGCATTTTGAATAGTCATTGCTGTTATTCGCGGTGTCTGAGTTGATAAAGTTGCAATTTCTTTCGACACAGAATTCATTCTGTTTTTATTTTAATTATTTCTTTTTTCTGTCTTTTAAATTCAAAGACATTTATTTTATCTGAGAGAATTACCATAGTGTGACATGGCATTGTTTTTTTTTCAGGGTCCGTATTTGAATATTTTATCTAATTTACTCACAAACAGATATGCATGCATGTATGTATGTACATGGATACACACCACACAACACACACACACACACACACATGGACATATACATATGTACATCTATATTACGTAGTAATATATATATTATAATATATAATATATATGTATTATATATATATATATATATATATAATATTGGTAATTTGCTTGAAGCATTGTTAATTATGTTATTATATATTAATGATTTGAAGGCCAATACAATGCACATAAAAATAAAAAACAAAAATATCGCCACGCGGAAGGTCGTGATAGTCGTATATGCATATATATACATACATACATACATATATATATATACATGAGTATATAAGTACACATGCATATATGCATTCATATCAAATAATGTATATGCTCCCATAAATTTGATAATAAGCTCTCTAATTGGTAATTTAGATTAACTCTCACTACTAAGCAAATAAGTAATGATCGTTTCCCCGGAAATTTGATCTCTCAGTGACATAAACAATACATAAACAAACCTATGTGCTTATTGTTTAAAAACACCAGTCCCCGGATCAGCTGTCAGTGTGCGAGGGGATAAGATATCGGACTACCATGCGGTCAGTCTGAGTTCGACCCTAGCCAAGGATAGTTGTGTCTAGCCACACTGTGTAACGCCGAAACACGCGTCTGTGGATGACTTATTAATATATATATATATATATATATATGTACCTAAAGTATGCATATATGTATGTATATATATAATATATATATATATATATATATAATATATATATATATATATATATGAATAATGGACATAATGTATGCATATACAGATATATAATTATTGTGATGATCCATTTGGTAGATATTTGGTAGACTCATTAAGTTTACTTTATTATTTACATATATATACATATATGCATACATGTTATATATATATATGCATATATATACGCATTTACTCACATATATACATAGATATATACCCGTAAATAAACAGACAAAAACACATGTACACATATATATGCATATGTATAAATTAATGTAGTGTATACATGAAATCGGAATAACTGTCAGTTTCTCGCGCAGGCAATTACCAAATCTTAACAATAAGTTCTTTAAAACAACTTATTGAATTAGAGAAATTAAATAATTTTAAAAGTCGACATTTTCGGTGTTATTTATAACTAATATTATGGTTTTATTCTCAAACGTATTAAAAGAAATCGTATGTATAATTTTATATTGAAATCAATTAGAATAAAGTAAAAATAAGTGTAATCTTTCTAGTATTCTTATTGATTACGTTAGGCTTTCTTAATTATATTAAAACTTAAATACTTGTGCCTGGAGGGCGCATATGTTTGACCGTAATTTTATTCTTTTAATTTTTAAACAATAATCATCAGAAAGCAATGTTTCTGCTAGTCATAACCAATCATATAGCTTTTGAATTTTCAAATTAAAGAAAAAATTAACAATTTTTTTCATAAAAAAATTATTCATATTTGATTAGATTTATATGTGTCTCTTCATTTGTGACATGCAAAATAAAGCATGGGGTGTTATTATTTTGTTAGGACTAATAATCTAGACAAAAACAAAAATGTTTAAATTGATAAATCTCTTGTGTCAATCACTTGAAATTGAAAAAAAAAAGATCTTTTGTAACAATGTTCTCATGCAATAAACAATAATCAGGAGAAAGCAATATTGCTGCAAAACATAACCAATTATATAACTTTTAAATTTTCAAATTTCAAAAGAAAAAATATCATATCAGGTCGTTCATTAGTTGTGAACAGTTCTTCAATAAAGTTTAAAATTTTAGATTTAGATTTCAAAAAAGTTAAAGATTCAGTCTCGATACTTTTTGATCACAATACATAAATGAACAAATTTTTACTTTTTCTCCGTCTTTCTCTTAGAACATTTCAGATTAGCTCAATCGATTAAATAATATTCAAACAAAGCTTTTTATATATAATTTAGTTCGATTTTTAACCAATTAGATCCCTTAATAAATTCATGTACGCATCTGAATGGCTCAATATGAAATGCTTAGTTTTATTGGCGGTATTTAGCATTAAAGATTTTAATCGGTTCATTAAAAATTGTATAATTCCTGGAATAATCATAAGCTTTGGTGAATAAAAGAAAAAATACCGCGAAGGACAAATCGAAATTTTCAATCGAACACTTGAAATTCGTTTTGCATTAAGAAAGAAAGATTTTTGTCTTAAAGAAAGTTTGAGGACATTACAAATGACCTTGTTACTGAAATTATTAGCTGAAAAGATGGAGGTAAAGATGGCGTTGGTAGAATGGAAGTAGGAGAACGCCAGAAGATAAAGATGAAGAGAGAAAATAAAAATTATGAAGAAATGAAAATCAAAAAAGAATGCGAAATTTTATGAACCTGGCCACAATGAGGAATGGAAGGTATGGATATCTAGAAGATGAAGAAATAAAGGAATGAAAACGAAAGAAATTGAAAAAGAATAGTGAAGAAAAAAGGAAGAAAAACATTTCGAAATAAAGAAATGAAAAAGAAAAAAGAATGCGAAATTTTATGAACCTGGCCACAAAGAGGAATGGAACGTGGGGATAGTCAGAAGATGAAGAAATAAAGGAATGAAAATGAAAGAAATTGAACGAAGATAAAAAAAAACATAATAAAAGAAGAGAAAGTAAGAAGAAAAACATTTAAGAGGAATTTGACAAATGTATAGTTAGAAGACGAAAAAAAGGAGATGAAAAGAAATTATACGACAAAAAATGAAAAAAATACAGAAGAAAGGTATAATGCGAACATTCACGTAGCTGGTGAGAAAGATGGGAAGAAGTTGAAGAAGGAAAATGAAGAAAAAAGAAAAAAGGAAGAGAAATAGGAGAATGCAACATTCCTGAAATCTCTGAATATGAAAATAGAGAAAAAAAGGATGAGGAAGAAACAAGGAGAAAAGAAGATAAAAAAATTTGTTTGTAGAAGAGAATGAAGAAAAAGAAGGAATAAAAGGATGAGAAAGCAAAAGAGAAAGAAGATAAAAAAGATGAGAAGGAAAATGAATAGAAGAAAAAAGGAAAAAAAGAAAAAAAAAAAAGAAATTGAATGCAAACATTCTATGAAAATCTCTGATGATAAAAGATGTGAAAAAAGCGATGCAGGAAAAGAAGAAAGAAGATATAAAAAAGATGAAGAAGAAAAATGAAGAAAAAAGGAAAAAAAAGGAAAAAAAGAAAAATTAGAATGCAAACATTCAACATGAAAAGATGAGGAATAAACAAGAAAGAAGATTAAAAAGTATAATGAAGAAAGAAGAATGCAAAAATTATAGCAGAGTGACAAAGATGAAAAAAAGATACAAAAGGAGATGGAAAAAATGTAGAATCGTGAACAGTTATATACAGCTAGGAGAAAAATGATAATAGATGAAAGAAGATAAGAAGAAGAATGTAAAAATAAGCATTAAAGAAAGAAGGCGATGCGAACAAAAAAAAATTTATGAAACATCGTTAGTAACAAAAGGTCATCAAGAAGAAAAAAGAAAATGAAGTAAAAAGAGGTTGTGAAGAAAAAAAAAAAAAAAAGACTGAAAAAAAGGTATGAATAAATAATTATGAATCTGTCCTGGTTGACAAAAAATTTTGGAAAAAATATAAAGGAAAGAAAAAAAGACACGAATAAAACAAATAAGACAAAAAAAAAAAGGAATAAAGGCACACATTTCTGAACTGTGCAACAAGCATGAAAAAGAAAAAAAAAATATGACAAGAGGGGAGAAAAAAAAGATAAATGAAGAGCAAAAAAAAATAAAAAAGAAGAATTGAGAGGAAAAAAATTATTGAAGTGGTTACAAACAAGAAGACTAAAGACAAAAAAAACCCTTATGAAATCAAAAGGATGGGCGATTCGAGAAGTGATGGTATTATTAATAAAACAGAGTCACGTTGACAACGAAATGATAAAGGAGGAAAAAAGTTAACATACAGAAAGAAAATAAGAAAAGTAAAGGAAGAAAGGAAAGAAGATGAAAGGGACAGTCGAGAAGAGGAGAGAGAGGAAGAGAGAGATCCAGAGAGAAGAGAAGAGAGAGAGAGAGAGAGAAGAAGGAATAAAGGACATATAAAATAGAGAGAAAGAAAGTAAGACGAAATGAAGAGAGAATAAAAGAGAAAATTAATAAAGAAAAGAAAAAAAGAAACGAAAGGACAAGAAGAGAAATAAGAGAAGAGAAAGAGTAAAAGAGAAGAATAAAGAGAGAGAGGAAGAGGAAGATGAAAGGAAAGAGAGAAGATGAGAGAGGAGAGAAGAAGAGAAGACAAAAGGAAAGAGCTGAGAGAAATAAGAGAAAAAGAAAATAAAGAAAGAAAGATAAAAGAAGCAAAGAAGATAAAAGAAAGAGAGAGAGAAAAAGTAAATAGAGAGAAGAGAGAGAGAGAGAAAGAAAGAAGAGAGATGAAGGGAATTAAGAGAGTAAAATAGAGAAAAAGAAAGACGAAATGAAAAGAGATAAAAAAGAAAGATTTAAAAATAAAGAGAAGAAAAAGGACGAAGATGAAAAGCGAAGAGAAGAGACGAGAGAGAGAAGAGAGAGAGAGAGAGAGAGAGAAGAGAGAGCAGAGAATTTCGGATTTATTAACATATATAGGTAACTATGCTTTAATATTGTGCTGGATTTATGCGTGTAGGATTTATTCGAATACCAAACTTCTTTAAACTATTTGGCAATGTGTCATAAGCCAAGTGAGGTTTACAGAAAATATTACTCTTAAAAAGCATTCGTTTACACTAGCTTGGCGAAGTCAAGCATCGAAGAATCTGCACAGTAATTAAATGGATAATCATTTAGAAACGGTAGGCAGATTTAATGAAAGCTTACTAAATTTCATATGGTACAACAATCTTAGAGAAATTTGGAGAAATTAAAATTCTGAGCACAGCCTCACATTCATTTTTAGTACAAGCTAGAGAACAACAATTCAAACAGAAAATGGATTTGCTTATAAACATTCATACACATAGTCGTCGACGGGACGGTCTAATGTCGGTATCAGCCAGACAGCGAGATATTCTATCCCCTTTTCACTAGCGCCAGGAGATTATTTTAGCGTCTGAGGTGGAGCGCTACGCCTACCATCAGCTCATCACTTTACCGTACAGATCCCTGTGCTACTCATACTTTTAGTTGGCGAGGGCCGGTATCGAGTCAGGAACCCTGTGATTCCTGGCCAAACGCTCTAAATACTGAGCTAAACCGGATTTATGCAGGAATTATGTTATCTAATTTACCCCTGTTGACAAACTACTAAGTTTTATTGATCTTTCTTTATTATTAGTTAATACCAAATTGAATATATTTATAGGGGCAGGTTAGCTCGGTCGGCAGAGCTACCACGCCTATGGAATCGCAAAATAAGCCCAACAGGGTTATGTGCCGTAAAATCCAACCCAAGCCAACCAACGAACCAACGAACGAAAACCGATAAGATAGTGATATTACCAACGGAAAAAAACTTACCTGACCAGTGAGGGTCCATGAGCTTCGCGCCGATCTGGTTATAGTAAATCTAATTAGCATCGATTCCCAGGGCTATCCCCCCAAGGCTAACCTGCCCCCTTGCATTAAAGGGGCATGGCCTGGTTTATTGCCCAGCGACTTGAGGCGCCCCTCTTAAATGCCCGGATCACCCGGCAATTATTCCACCTACCACCAGTCAACTTCGGCTTTGGGTGGGCCCACATAAAAATGTCCTTGTTCACGACCTCATAAGTGGGATGAGAGGCAAAATCCAAACTCATTACCAACGAAAAAATAAAGAATTAAAAGTGAAGAAAATGAAATTATATTAAGTGGTCCATTATATAGATTGATTATTTCTCTTGTTTTAATAACACTGGATCCAAACTGAAAGGAAAATCTGTGAATTTATGTTCTTCGTATTTACCATTAATTATGATTAATTATAAAAAAGGCACCATTGACCGCACTCTAAAGTAATCAAACAATAGGATTAATTATAAACCTGAGTTAATTAGAAGGTCAAGATGAAAACTTCAGACGGTAATTGTCCCGATGGCACCCGACTAAGGGTTTGAAAATAATCAAACCAGAAAATAATAATAATAATAATAATAATAATAATAATAATAATAACAGCAACAACAACAATCAATAAATAATTAATATTAATATAATAAGAATATAAACTGTTCTTGAAATCAAACGATTAAAATTCTCTGGGAGCTTCGAGAAAAAGACGGATCACCCTATCCCAGCCAGCTGAACCAGAACTAGTGTTTATTAACAAAAAAACGAGACACGTGTCAACTATGACTTTGCGTGCCCATTAGATCACAGGTGAAAGAAAAAAAAAACTGAAGAAAATTGAAAAGTGGATCAAAACTACCTGGAACCTTTCCGGAAGAATTGGAAAAAAAGTTTGGGAATATGAGAGTGAAAGTGATACCAAGTAGTCAGTGCACTTGGAACGGTACCAATAAACTTGGAATAAAAACTGGAGCATCTAGAAAATCAGAGAAGAATGAGACCATCCATACTACTGCATTTGCAATCGCGCTTAGAATACTCAGAAGAGTCATAGGAACTTGAGGAGACTTGTTGTCAAACTCAGACTTCCAGTGAAAATACCACTCCAAGCTAACGCTGAATGTGAAAAAAATCAAAGGTGATAATAATTAATATAATAATTTAATTATAAATAATTAATATTAACCATACAACCAAAAAGGTATATGCATAAACCAGAATCTGTTCTTAGAGAACGAAACGCATAAAATTCTCTGGGCGACTTTGAAATAAAAACGGATCACCTTACTCAGCAAGAAGACCGACCTAGTGTGATAAACAAAAAAAGAGAAAGAACCCTTCAACTGGTGGATTTTGCCGAAGTCCAGCAGATCATTGGTGAAGCTAAATAAATGGAAAAAATGACAAATATCTGGGACTTGCCAGAGAACTGAAAAAGTATGGGAATATGAAAGTCAAAGTGATGCCAATTGTATTGTGCACTGGAACTGTCCCAAAAAAGCTTGGAAAAAGTCTGGAAATCAGAGGAAGAATTGAGGACCATTGCAGACTTCTCCACGTTGCAATCTGCCAGATACCCAGAGAATCCGGAAATTGAGGAGACTTGTTTCACTCATGCTGCCAGGAAATACCACAGCTAATCTGTTTTGAAAAACTAGAAATCTAATAATATTTTCAGCTAGTATATTACTCTGAGACTGTCAGCTGTTCCTTATAAACATTCACTTAATTCCACATATTATTCTATACTCTCTTCCACAGATTTATCTAACAGGCCTTAAAGGTGAGTTTAAAGATGAGGCCATTCACTATTGTTGATTAGTTTATTCCATGTATTCCCCATTCTGTTACTAAAATAATTTTGTCTTGCATGATCACTGTTCTTTCCCTTTTCCATCCAGTCTCTCTTTTTAATCGATATAAAAAGTTTTGGTTCTTTGCTTATATTCGTCTGCATTAACTTATACAGCAAATCTTCAGAAATCTTCTGACGAAGAGATCTTTATCTCGAAATATTAAGAATAAATCAAGATTACCAAACAACATGATAATTACCTTCTTTTTCTTTACACAGGCATTGTGATAACCTTCAAAACCAACCAGCAAATTCATATAAACCCAAAGCTTCAAGCAAATCATAAAACTCTTTTATTAGTACAGTAATATAAAACTTTTCGGCTTATTTAATGCGATCCTTGCAGACGAACAGTAGTGGTACTATTCTATTTCTAGAAGAAAAGTCTCACAAATCCATACAGAAGAAGAAGAAGAAGAAGAAGAAGAAGAAGAAGAAGAAGAAGAAGAAGAAGAAGAAGAAGAAGAAGAAGATTCTAATACATTGCCCTATGCAAAAGAAAAAAAAACTGGGACTCTCATTTGCTTTAATTCATTTTACTGCATGATGCCCACATTTAGCCACAGTCTATTTGATGAAGGTTGGGTAACAAATATGCCCCCTTTGTCACTGAGTTCGCACAGGATGAGACCAGAAACGTGATTTAGCGAGATGCACATGAAAAGATACATTATTGCTAGCCTAAAGCACACATAGACCATCCAATGATAGAGACTAACTTTTCATCATAATCCATTGAAGAATATAAAGTAAAGTCGCCGGGGAGCGCTAGTAGAATGGGTATTCAGCCATGCATCGAGGAGACTATCCTCTTTTTAATGGTGCTAGACCAAGAAACTGTTTTTAGCGTCTGAGGCGGAATGCCACATATACCATCAGCCCCTCACTTTAACGCACATATCCCTATGCTACACATACACTGAGTTGGCGAGGGTCGGTATCGAACCAGGAACCTTGAGGTTCCCAGCCGAACACTCGACCGAATGAGCTAAATTGGCACACATAGGGGGCGGTGTCCCCGTGGCATAGTCGCTGTGACATCGTAATAAATGAGTTCGAACCCCTGTCACGGTGTTGCGTTAACTTCCGGATTAAAAGCAGAACCCTTTGACCAGCATTAGAGCAATACAAACACTAGGATAAATATAAACGTGATGTAATTAGAATGTATCAATTTGAAAAAGAATAGTTCGATAGATATATACCCGGTGGTTGACGAAGAGATGGAACATAGTCAAAGAGGGTGAAAATCTAAAAGCATCTCTCTCTCTCTCTCTCTCTCTCTCTCTCTCTCTCTCTCTCTCTCTCTCTCTCTCACACCATCTCTTCTACGTCGATATTCAATATTTAATATTATATCAAACTTTGTGGGTTATTTAATGCGAAGCACTGTAGGCTTGGGGTGTAGAATATTCCAGCTGCACCTCTACGGAAGAGTTCTCTCTCTCACAGTTATTCTCTCTCTCACTCTCTCTCACTCTCTCTCCATCTCTTCTTCGTCGATATTCAATATTTAATATCATATCAACTTTGTGGGTTATTTAATGCGAAGCACTGTCGGCTTGGGTGTAGATAATTCCAACTGCACCTATACGGAAGGGAAATTAAGCTCTCTTTCTCCCTCACAGTTATTCTCTCTCTCTCTCTCCTCTCTCTCTCTCTCTCTCTCTCTCTCTCTCCTTTATCGATATACAAGTTTTTTTATAAAGTTGTGTACCCATAAAGAATAAATAAAAGTGTTTTCGGCATAAAATAACCCAATAACGCTTGACTTGCAGTACAATCAAACCAAGCAACCGATAAGGGTTGGTTTAATATCATATAACATTTCGTGGGTTATTCTAATGCGAAGGACTGTCGGTTGGGGCTGTAGAATTCGCCGACTGCACTTTTGCAGAGAAATAAACACTCACAGTATTTATTGTCCGGACACTGGATGCCGCTTGAAACGATGGCCAATAGCAAGAAAGACGCAAGGGGATCCGTACTATCAGACCGATGATGAGTATAACGTTTTTTAATTGTAAGTAAAAAAATATGTAAAGTTGTCGGGGTGGCTAAAGTTAGTATCAGACAGACAGCGAGTGAGTATATCCTTTTTTCACTAGCGCTAGAACAAGAAGATTGTTTTGGCGTCTAAGGCGGAGCACTTCATCTACCATCAGCTCCCAACTTTACAACACAGCTCCCTGTGCTATTCATGCACTGAGTTGGCGAGGGTCGGTATCGAACCAAGAAGCTTGTGGTTTCTAGTCAGACGCTCTATCGACTGTGCTAAAACGGCCCATTATGCTTTTAAATTAATTAGATGAAACCTGTGGACCACAGTATCTGAGAAGTATGAAATATTTGCAGAAAGGGATCGTTAGGGCAGCAGCACAAAATTGCTCCAAATGAAGGATCAAATATTAAAAAAAAGACGTGTCGATTCTTTATTTGATTACAGGGATCCACATACGAGGTATGTCAGAAATATTCCAGGTTGATCGGATTCTTCAATGTAAGGGGCATCGTCCACTGCGAGTTCTTGCCACAGGGCCAGACGATGAACCAGAATGTCTACAAAGAGATACAACGGCGAGAAGATGTGAGAGATGTGGCAGGACAACTCATTGGTGCTTCACCATGAGAACACACCTGTACACCCTGCCCTGAGTATCCGAGAGTTCCTGGCCCAGAAGAACATCACTGTGCTGGAGCATCCCTACTCGCCCTACCTGGCTCCAAGTGATTTTTCCTCTCCCCCAAGCTCAAGGGGGGGGGGTTGTCAAGAGAAACCATTTTGAGGATGTGCACGGCATGTCAAGCCATTTTGAAATAATGTTTTACAGAAATTAAGGAAGAACAGAAAGCGAAACCTTTTACTTTACCATAAACACACCATATATATATATATATATATAGTCCGTCGGAGTTCGACCCTAGCCAAGGATAGTTGTATCTAGTCATACTGAAGAGGCGTGAAACGCTGAAACACGTGTCTGTGCATGTCTTATTAATATATGCTCCCAAAAATTTAGTATGAGCTCTCTAATGGGTGATTTAAATTAACTTTCACTACTAAGCATATAAGCAATGACCGTTTGCCCGCAAACTTGATCTCACTGTGATCGTAAAAATATACAAACAAACCTATGTATTCAATAGTTTAAACACCAGCCCACTACAGAGATGTCAGTGGCCGACGGGAAAGATATCAGTCTGGCAAACAGTCAGTCGGAGTCTACCCTATCCATGATAGTTGTGTTTAGCTACACTGAAGAGTGTGAAACGCTGAGACACGTGTCTGTGGATGACTTATAATATATATATATATAATATATATATATATATATATATATATATATATATATATATATATCCGAGTGTCATTCAATAAACAAGGAGAAAATAACAAAAAAAAAATATCAATTTTCAGAATTTGGAAATGGTTTATAGCCGAAATCATTTCAATCCTTATTTTAATTCATGTTTCTTTTGAGGCTATTCAACATGACGGCAAATCAAAGATCTGTCATCCAATACTTTTCGCTTTGAGAAGTTGAAACCACATGAAATTTGATGAAGAACCTTTGACTTTTACGGATAAGCATGACTTGGTCAAAAGATGTTTACAAATGGACAAAATATTAGTGAAAAGGCAGTTCATGGAGTGGAAACCCACTTATTTTACGGTGATACAAAGTTTGGATACAGCGGTCAGTAAAGAAAGTCATACTGTTAGTCTTCTAAGACATGAAACAGTGCTTCCTATGGCCAACACCTTAGGCAAAGTTCAACATATATATATGATATAATATATATATATATACTATATATATATATATATGATGGAGATTCGGTGTCTGACTCTAGTTAAAGCTACGTCACTGCATACTTCACACTACCATCAGGAATTTTGTTAGTTAATCAATGAGTAAATTCATTTATGGTCAAAATCTTCAAGACATAGAATAAAGAATAACCCTATATCAATTTTATGTTGTGTTGTGATCGTTCGTTCAGGGCTTTCTCACTCCTGACATCGGATGATTTTCCCAACCCTATTGCTCTTATGGCAAGCCCCAACCCCTTTTTATCATATGGGTGCTAGAAGGCGGTGGCTGCGGATCTACATGTCCTGGGAATGACGTTAAAACTCTATCTGATGGTGAGGTTCCAGTTTTGGAGGTTTGGGGAATGTGGAGCACCCCTTCAT
The DNA here is from genome assembly GCA_023376005.1 of Doryteuthis pealeii. Taxonomy (NCBI): domain Eukaryota; kingdom Metazoa; phylum Mollusca; class Cephalopoda; order Myopsida; family Loliginidae; genus Doryteuthis; species Doryteuthis pealeii. Next base: position 121,354,451 of record CM042149.1, read on the forward strand.
CACCATTGCTCCCTGGTCCACTCTGACCCGGAGTGGTAGTACCTGTTAGGGTCCCATCTATGGGTTAAATAGAAAAATGTATATTAAAAAAAAATGAATTGATTTATTTCAAACTTTATCGGCATTAAATGACCCACTGAGGTTGATATGCCGTAAAACAAAACAAAACAAACCAAACCAAACCTGACATCGGAACAAGTCTGTTAAGTTTGATAATTTATTATAAAGTGAAACACACTATGTCGGGTGGGACGATAGAATATTCTGATTGCACCTCTACAGAGGAGTAACAAAAAACAATAGAGCTAACTATTTTCCGTAGATGATGCTTAAGGACGGTATCCTGGTGGTGTACCAGTCCAGCACATGCAACAATGCATTAGGCCCTTACTTAAGCTAGACGGGCGGTTGGAGAGGCCCCCTCTGATCAATCGGTTGGTCACGCCAAGCCCTAGCCCCTATACAATTGTCCCAGCCTTATTGCCCTTATGGCAAGCCCCAACCCCTTTTATCATATATATGGTTGAAGCGGTGGCTGGGGTCATCATTGTCCTGGGAATGCGTTACACTCTATTTGAGGGTGAAGTTCCAATTATGGAAGTCTGGGTAATGTGGAGCACCCCTTCATCACTATTGGGGCACCCTTCATCATTCTTGGAGCATCCTTTTATCACTATTGCTCTCAGAACCACTCTTATCCCGAGTGGCAGTACCCGTTAGGGTTCCATTTATGCGTTAAATAGAAAAATGTTTATAAAAAAAATTGTGTATCCATTTAGAATTAATTAATTTCAAAAGTTGGTCGGCATTAAATGACCCACTGGGGTTGATATGATGTAAAACAAAACAAACCAAATCAAACTTAACTGACCTTGTGTCACATCCTGTCCGTGACGGATGTGTTGGGTAGACGCATACAAGAATATTATGACCTTGTATTCTTGCGTGGTAAATGCATCCACCTTTTCTTCTTCCCCCGTGGTTAAATTGTAGGACTGACAGGATTCTTTAATCTCGGGTTAGGCATCTTGTCTAGGTGGAAAAAAAAACTCTGGATGGTAACCAGTTAAACTCCGCTTAAAAATGACCTTGTGACGCATCCTGCTTGTTGTGGGCAAATGCATACAAGAACATTAGTGGAGAACAAACTAGATTTTCAGTTCAGGACAAAGTGTTTGTGTTAATTAGCGATGCAATGTTTGCCTTCATCTTGCATTGTTGCTTGTTCAGAATCATCATCATCATCATCATCATCATCATCATCATCATCATCATCAAGGCGTGCTAACACATGACCCTCTCGTTCCTATCGGTCATTGTTCTTGCCATGTCATCTAAACGGCATCCGGAATCCTCACTGATATAATGAATGTAGGTTTTTGCTTGTCGGTCTGCACTGGCGAGCCGAGTTCAAATCCTGGACAAAGCTGGTTACATTTCCCATAGAGTGAAGGGCCTGTTTAGCTCAGTCGGTCCATCAAGGAATCACAATGTTCCTGGTTCGATATCGGCCCATGCCAACTAAGCGTATGAGTAGCACGGCAATCTGTGCGGTAAAGTGAGAAGCGGGTGTGCCGCCCCAACTCAGACACTAAAGCAAGGTTAAAGAGCCCAGTGTGTACTGCTATTTACCTATCGCTGGAGGGAGAATAGTTTGATATTATAAAGTCGGCGGGGTGACCTGATATCGGTAACAACCGGACAGCATGGGAGTCTATCCCCTTTTCACTAAAGAGAACCGGTATACGAGAAGAAAATCTCGGAACGGTAATCTGTTAAACCCCACTTAAAAATTGACCTTGGGCCACATCCTACTCATAGCAGAGGGGTTGGATTAATGCATACAAGAATATTAATGAAGACAAGAATATTAATGAAGACGAAACTATATTTCAATTCAAGATAAAGTGTTTGTGTTAGTGATCCTAGATCCACTCTTGCCCGGAGCGGTAGTACCCGTTAGGGTTCCATCTATGGGTTAAATAGATTAATGTTATTATAAAAAAATTAAGTATCCATTCAGAAAGAATTATTTTAAATTGTTTGTCGGCATTAAATGACCCACTGAGATTGATATGACGCAAACCAAACCAAACCGAACCAAACAAAACCAAACTGACGTTGTGTCACACCCGTCCTGTGGAGGATGTGTTGGGTAGACGCATACAAGAATATTATTACCTTGTATTCTGGCTTATTAAACACATACAAGACTTATCCTTCCGGGCTATGGGTAAAAAATAGGACAGACTAGGGCTCTTTAATCTTGGGTTAAGCAACCGGTCTAGAAGTAAAACTCTGAATTGTTAAACTCCCCTTAAAATTGACCTTGTGTCATATCCTGCTTGTTGAATACAAGAATATTAATGAAGAACAAACTAGATTTTAATCGAGGACAAAGTTTCTGTTTAGAATGCAATGACTGCCTTTTACCTTGTATTCTGGCTTGATGATGGATCGATTTTTGATTGCGTTGGTAAAAGTCAGAGAAAGGTCGTGGCAGAAAGATAGTCGAGCTATGGAGGTTTGACGATTTTAGATAACGTTTTAATGGATTGATTAAAGAATTTAACAAAAAAATTGAGGGAAAAATCAACATTGAGCTACAAAAATGGAATAATTAGTAAAAATGATTTAATTACAAAAAGTGAAATGAAGGGAAAATGTCGCAGTACGGGCAGGTGGCAACGGAGATGGAGGGAGGTGCAATTGGTTTGGGGGTTGGAGAATACGAAAAATGAAGGATGGAGGGGCAACTGAAAAATTAGAAGGAAAAGAAGAGAATAAAAAATAAGGAAAAAGAGGAAAGTAAAAAGACAGAAGAAGAAGAAGAAGAAGAAGAAGAAGAAGCAAGAAGAAGAGAAGAAGAAGAAGAAGAAGAAGAAGAGTTGATGATGATGATGTGATGGTGATGACGATGATGATGATGACGAAGGAGGAAGAAGATGAAAAAAGGCAATAAAAACAAAAGAAGATAATAATAATAATATAATAATAATAATAATAATAATAATAATAATGGTGCACTTGGAACCGTCCCAAAGCTTTAGAAAAGAAACTAGCCTGGACCTGAAAATCAGAGGAAGGTTGAGACCATCCAGACAACAGTATTGTTGAAATCAGCTGGAATACTCAAGAGAATTCTGGAGACCTGAGGAGATTTGTACCACTTCAGACTGCAGTGAAAGACCATCATCTTACGCTCGTGTGAAATAATAATAATTAATAATAATAATAATATAATTAATAAAAAATTTGACCACAACAAATGGTATCTGCATAAACCAGAATCTGTTCTTTGAGAACGAAACGCATAAAATTCTCTGGGACTTTGAAATAAAAACTATCACCTTATCCCAGCAAGAAGAACAGACCGAGTGTTGATTTAACAAAAAAGAAAGAACTTGTCAACTGGTGGATTTTTGCAGTTCCGTCAGCAGTCCAGCAGGGTGAAGCTAAAGAAAATGAAAAATGGAAAAATACCTGGACCCTGCCAGAGAACTGAAAAATTTATGAATATGAAAGTCAACGAGTATACCAATTGTAGTAGGTGCACTTGGTACGTCCAAAGGGATTGGAAAAGGGTTTGGAAAATCTGAATCAGAGGAAGATTGAAACCATCCAGAACACTGCACTGCTGCAATCTGCCAGAATACTTCAGAAGAGTTCCTGGACACCTGAGGAGACTTGTCACTCAGACCAGTGAAAGACCATCAGCTGACTCTGATGTGAAAACTCAAACGAGTAAATAATAATAAAAAATAATAATAATAATAATAAAATAATAATATAATATATAAAATAATAATAGTCTCTGGATATGAAAATATTCTCGGGACTTTGAAATAAAAAAACGATCACCTTTCCCAGCAAGGATACCATTGTAGTTGGTGCACTTAGAACGGTCCCAAAGGGATTGAAAGTGATGGGAAATCTGGACATTAGAGGAAAGAGTGAGACCATTCAGAATAGTCAAGAATACTCAGAGAGTCTGGAGACCTGAGGAGACTTGCTGTCACTCAGACTCCAGTAAAGACCATCAGCGTTAGCTGATGTGAAAACTCAAAAGAGGTCAATAATAATAATAGTTTACAATAAGAAAAGAGCGCTGAACAAAATGGAACGATTAAAATGCGGAAAAGGAAAATAACTTAATGATGACTCACTCTATAATACATGTACATTTGTTTACAGAAGGGCTAGCAGAAATATTGCTCCTATTAGTGTGATATATGGAATGCACCCATCTCCCCCATACACTTCAACAGTGGTTGATGTTCTAGCCCACTATTTGAAGAACAACATATTAACCTGTCATTAACTCACTTGAGTACCTAGACGACAGACCTCCTCCAATACTCTCCGTGACCTTACTATATAACAAGTAGCGACGAGGATGAGATCCGTATTGGACAGACTACCAAGGGCGAAAAGAAAATTCCAAAAAGAAAAATTGAATTTAAACAAAATATGTATAACCGTTGATAAAGTTTGGTTAGGAACTATCGAACTGGAAAGGTTACTGTGAAGGAGTATTGTTACCCAAGATAACTGAACCAGTGATCTTACAATCGAAGGAAAGTGATTCGATCACAAAAACAGTAAATCAATCTGCCATTATATATTGCAAAAATATCAAGCATAACACGTAGAGCCTCCTATGGAAGTGTTATTACGACACAATTAACGATCATCACCCTCCCCTCACTACCACAATCTTGAGAACTTCACCTCCATACGTACCCTTGCTGATCTGGCTGCTACTACTTCGAGTATACGAGAGTGCATGCTATATCCTGGATCTATAGCTCCTCTCCAGTGCTTACACCAGCTCGCGCTTTTCAGTAAAACTCACTTCATATCCAATGAGAAGAGATTGCTAGTCAAAATTGACTACCGGGTCCAAATCCAAAATAAGGAAGATAATGCGTATTACAATTAAATTCCACAGTTGAGAATTAGCGTCAGGGGAGGGTATATAAGGAATTGTCCTATCCCCCGTACGCCAAAAATGCGATGGTTCTAAACTCCCATCCTCCAATCACTCTACAACTATTCAACTCGCTTGCATCATCCATCGCTATCTCCCGTGCAGTACAATGTGATGATGTCTGCCCAACTGGTTTATCAAATAACCTATCCTTAGCTACATACATGATATGCTCCTCATATGCAAATACTATATGCTTTTAAGTACATATACATCACAATTATGACTCATTAATTTTATGTGTTTTTTACGTTGTTGATACTGTAAACACAACTCTTTTGGCGGTCTGATCTCCCGGAGGCAGATACGAGATTGAAAAATTAGTCAAACCTCAGAAAACAGCTATTGCGAACTGGACTGTGTCTGTAGATGTTACAGAGCAGTCTGAGTGGTATACCCAATACAATCTATTATCTAGAAAACATCTTGTACTCCCTGTACAAGCACTCGCGTCGCGCGGAGCCACACATGCCTAGATATTCATCACCCTATTGATCTCGACGTGCGCGCAAAATATCCACCACATGCCTAGCTCCCTACTGTCAGATCTCGCAAGATTATAGATCCTTGGCATCGGGAAGGAGATCCCTTGTTTTGCCGCAGATTTTCCACTGACAGAGACGCAAAAAGCCGTTGAATTTTACACCTGCGAGTGCATCATAGCAAATCCTGCCTGAGCTGCCCTAGATCTTTCTAACTTGACGTATCTGGGTACCGTATTAGTACGTCGATCCTCCTCTCGTCATCTATGTGCTCAACCTACTAGTGGCGTGCGTTCGCATTTATGCTCTTACCATCGCGAGATCAGACATTTCCATCTATCATCGGGTCTTGCTCTATTCAAGTTTTCACCACGTGCTCACGATGAGAGAGATGTTGACTAGCATCGAACCCTTGTAGAACGTTAACAATTGACTCAATATAATATTGCTAAGATGCCGTCTTAACACTACATCGTCTTATAATAATACAATCTGCGCATTGGCTATACCACTTTTAGCCCGTGGCTATCTCATGCGGATCATTATCTATACCTGTCCTCCGATGTCAGTGAACGCGACGACTGTTTCGCTCTGTCGTCCATGTCTGTAACTCACACAAACATCTCAAATGAATATATATGCTGTGATACACATCTACTACAAGCTGTAATGACGGAACCACCATTTGTACTATAAGAAAATGAGATGAATGGGTACTCTCCCATACCACTTTACTACTCACTATTCACACGTATAATACAGTCACTATCCTCGAAGACTCTTATGGGCTAGCATAAAATAAAAACTGATCAAAGTAACAAAAATGTCTTGTTATACAATTAATCACAAATTCACCCAAAACAAAGACGTTAGAAGAAAAGCAAGCTAGAAGAACTCAACTTGACAGGAACATTGGCAATTTGAAGAGTTAGAGATGTCAAATTTAAGCATATGTAATCTCCTCATCCAAGTAAGTCTCAATCTGTCTAATATCTCTCTCTAATCTCTGTGAAGAAACTCTCTAATATCTCTCTCTATCACCCCAGAGAACTCTTCTCTTCACTCTCACAACACCATATTTATGCCCGATGTCAATAGTGGATATTAATTAATAGTACCAAGCGCTTGAGGGAAAGAGATTCCTACACACTTTTACAGTCTTATTTTTTAGTTCTGCAGGATGTGTAGCCACGCATCTCACCAGACAATATCACGGAAGGTAAACCGGTTTAATGCGATTATTCCGAAATAAACAGGATACTGGTGTTACATATATTGTTAGCACATTGAACACCCTCTGACAGTAGTAGTATATATAAAACTATGACCAATATTCAATACGACCCCAATCATATCAATTAAGAAAGGTTCATATTTTAACTCATCACCGGTTCTACTCGACTTTCAAAATTTGAAAATTAAAATCGAACAGGATAATTTTTCGAACTTTATATTGATCTGACAAAAACAAATTTACAAATTTGTGACTAGTTATTTCTGAACGACATCCTAATTCAAATAAACAAAAATATTTTGCAAATGAAACTGTATTTTTATTTTAAATAAACATAGTTACCAGTCTCTTTAAAAGTAAAAACTATTTAGTATACAACGTCTTTGCCTTTTTTTTAATAATCGTAATGTTGAAAATACTCATAAACTTCTTATCCAAAAAGTATTTATTCAAGAAAAGATTTTGCTATTGAATTTAATTTGATTACGAGACCAACTATTTTTTATTTAATTTATCGAAAGTTCAACATCTCCATAAACTTCGTGATTTTAAAATAATTAATTTACAAGAATTTGAAGCTGAAGTTACCGATGACGAGTTAAAATGTGAACCTTCATTAAGTTATATTGGTCCCTATTGGATACTTGTTTCCAAATTACATGTCTTCTTTTAAGTTGAAATGGAAAATCGAACATTTAACGAGTTCAGTAATCGATACTGTTTTTCATACACCTCGTTTCGGTTTATTCTGCAGAACATAATTTTCTTTTAAATGGATACAGCCCCTCTAGCTAAGTGTCGCTTCCTGTTCTTTTTGGCCGGCGTGTAAGGAAGCAGAATATAAAATGTAATTAAGGTATTGGTAACTTAAAAAGTCTGGTTTTATTAAGTAAAAAACAAGACGAGTTTATATTTTATTTTCACAATAACTTTATTGAACATTTCGTTTCAAGCTCTTTTATCATCTCTCCAAACATAAAAACAAACTTTCTGTGAAGAAACAGAATCTTAAGTGCTTTTTGGAATCTTCAAGTTCCCCTCCATCATAAGAATTCAACCAACACACACCACACACACACACACACACACCACACACAGATTATAAGATATATAATATAATATATAATATATAATTAAATATTATAATACCTCCTCACGAGCAGGAGCCGACACAAGGTCAAGTTCTTCAGCGGAGTTTAACATTTTGAGTTTAACCAAAGTTTTCCTCTCCTAGACTATTACCTATCCATAGTTAAACGAGCCCAGTCTATCCTGCTATTTACCCATTCTGAGGAAAATTGGATTCCCAAGGATTAGTGCCGTGAAAAGCAAAGACTCGTCCAGGAATTGAACTCGGTGTTGCATAACCCTTTCTATCTTATTCTGAGTCGTATTTTTCTACTGCCGGCTTGATATTCTCTTCTAACCATCTTGACTTGGTCTGGAATCTTCTAAGGTCTGGACTTTCTTGGACTTCGGGTCTGGTCTTCTATTGGCATTTCTCCTTATCAGAACCCTGTGTCATGGTTAGTTTTTATGGTAATAAACACAAACTGTCATTTAACTTTGATCTTCCTTATTTTTAAATCCCAAACCAACATCCGCAGTGATGAAACTTACATCCTACGAGCCGGCTCCTACCTTCTAAACTGACTGAGACTTACTTACTATTCCTTAAACCGGAAGACCAGGGGCTCTATGCCTTCGTCTCACATTATCCCGGAAGGCAACGGTGAGAGGAGGTCAACTCCGTCACTCCTCTCAAGGGCCATCAGCGCACTAATCACCATTATTTTCTAAATACTACCTTATATACGTATTAGGGATCTAATATTATATAACATCAGTCGACGAGTCCATATTCTGTCATATCTAAATAATCTTGGAATACTGAAGAAATAACAATTCTCATCGAATCCCTACGTTCTTGGTTAGTTACTTACCCTATATATATATAATATATATATATATATATATATACAATCATAAAACAGTATCAGATATCAAATATATCTATGCACAGCTTTTCTAATATTATATCTTGGACATTAAGAATAAATATGCGCATTGACCTATTATAAAATTAGAAAAATTAGTTAAAATATCACATAATTTTAAATCGTGGGAATAAATTCTCTATTTTCTAATGTATGAGTAAAAATTAGTTATTGCCAACCTATGATAACTTAAAATTATTTAAACCTACAATCGGACATTTTAATAAATGCGTCTAGAGGTTAAAAATAAAATAACAGCTGGGGCGACTGTTCAAAAATTAAAACAAAGCTCAGCGTTCCAAGTGTATTTTGTTTACATCGTTTGTTTAATTAATTTAATTCCACGCAGAACAGCCCTAACTATCCTGACGGTGAAACCAGGTAGCTTCCTCTGTCTATATCAAGTTTTCCAAACCAGTCAACAAAATGTATGAGCACTTTATTTGATTGAAAACTAAGGCTTGTCTCTTCCCCCCCCTCCTCTCTCTCTCTCTCTCTCTCTCTCTTTGTGTTGTGTGGGTTGTGTACAAGACAAAACTGTACCCGTTGACATCCATTGAGCTGCTGGGTAGATAATGAATTAGAAAAGGAATTTGCAAAGCGAATTTATTTAAAAAAACAAACAAATACAGCAGACAAAACATTAAAATCATTTTGTAAAGATTTCTTAAGGAAGAGAATGTTTGACTAATTTAACTACCGCGTTGCTGTTATGAAATTTAACATACAAATACATTTCAAATTCGCCCATCTCTCCTTTTCTTTTCTCTCTCCTCCCTCTCGGCTTCTTACTTTCCAGTGACTAACCAATTAGCGAGCAGTAATCAGAGAACATTAATGGGGTGGAAAGTGATAGGCACCAATAATATAAAGTAAGAGACGCTTCAGTTTTCTCTGACTTATTGCAAATTACCACTAATTAAACCAATTAAAATAAATTCTTCAAAACCTAAGTAACCAAAAAGTAAGGAACAATTATTATCTTGTGTCATTAATTCTGAACAGTAAAAAAAAAAAGCTTGTATGAGACAAATGTTGATTCGCTCAACTTTAAGTATAATAAAGATATTCTTCCCGTTAAGTCATCCACCCTTTTCTTAATTATATATATATATTATATTATAATATAAATATATATAGACATTAATAAAGTAGTAGATTCAAATGAAATAAAATATATACAAAATATATAATAACAATAAATAAATAAATAAAGTAAAGATTTAACTGTTACTTGTTTGTCTTTTCTTGTTTTTTATTGCTTAGTTTAGTCTATGCCTTTAATTCTGTTTAGTCTAGCGAAGTTTGTATAAATATGAGTTGCTCCAAAATCTCTTTCGTACGATCTTAGCACTGAAAGAGCACTAGCAAACTTTAAAGTAGGTTTATCACTCATTTAAGTTTATCCTTATATATATTGTTTAGCCTTAACCATTTGAACATATATGCCGCTAAAATTCAATTTAAAATCAAACTAATCAATTTTCAAAATTAGGTATGACTTCAATTATAGCACATATCCTCAAAGAATTGTCGCTAAAAGCCATATCAAATGAATACACTGTTTATACATACTCTCATTATATAATATATATTATAATGGAGATTGGGTTTTTATATCTGATAACCAAATAAATCCCTACTTCAAGTCACAATTCCTTAGTTTTTGATCACATTCACTATGGACTTCATTCTATTTAACCTCAATCATCAAATAAAATGTTTTTCATTTATTAAGACTGTTGACCCATATCTACATATAACACCAGCAATTGTTATTTATATAACAACAAATAGGGTTTACATGTGAATGGAAGCTATTTTGCAATATATTAAAATTTGATGTTTTAATAAATATGTGCTTAGTTATTATTGATTCTAATGTGTTTTACCTTATTGATATGAGCAAAAATCTTCGGGGATAAATCTTAAAAGAAAACCATTAGCAAGAAGAAAGAACTCAATCTTATTCTTTAGTTCCTATTTTAATAAATAGTTAAATTTGAGGAAAAATTTACCAATGAAATCCGGGGAAAGTAATGGAAAATGATGAATAGTTACGTGTAGTTACTAAACTTTTCGTATCTTTTCAATCTACCCCCTCGTTCCAAATCTTTATCTGAATTTTTATCAGTTTCATCTTTCCTTTCTAATTTAATATGATTATTTTATATACATAAAAACTTAAATAATTGCACCCGGAGGGTGCATAATTTGCTATATATATATATATATATATAATCTATATAATATATACTATATATACAATAATTCATAATTCCTTCCATACAAAGTATTTCGGTTGCGAATAAATTAGAAGACAAACCAGCAATTGATGTCAATCAAACATGTCCCACTAGATTAGGAATGAACCGTCGGTCCTAATGAGTACTGAAGACACTATTATTTCTCCATAAGCAAAACAACCTAAGTAGTAATAGCCGTATTGTGGCAACCATTAGTTTTGACCTCATTTAGTTTGACTCTCTGTGCATTTGAGAGCAAGTCACTCATTTTATTATTATAATTCTGACCAGAAGCCAAGCT
>CM042149.1:121365800-121401534 GCA_023376005.1 Doryteuthis pealeii
TTGTCGCTAACACTCCAGGGAATAACATCAGCAAATGCAGTGTGAAAAACTAAAAAATATATAATATTTTTAGCTAAGTAATATTAGGCTCTGAGACCTGTGCCAGCTGTTCTTTCCTTATAAAACATTTCATTTCTTAATTCCACAGAATATTTATACTCTTCACATATTATCTAACATTGCCTTAAAGGAAGTTTAGAGATGAGGCATTCACTATTGATGATGGTAGTGTTATCCATGTATTCACCATTCTATTACTAAAATAATTTTGTCTTGCATGTCCCTGTTTCCTTCCCTTTTCTCCCCTAATCGATATTAAAGGTTTGTTTTCTTTGCTTATATTCGTCTGTATTTACTTATACAGTAAATCTTCAAAAATCTTCTGACGAAGAGATCTTTATCTCGAAATATTAAGAATAAATCAAGATTACAAAACAACATGATAATTACCTTCTTTTTCTTTACACATGCATTGTGATAGCCTTCAAAACCAACCACCAAATTCATATAAACACAAAGCTTTAAGCAAATCATAAAACTCTTTTATTAGTACAGTAATATAAAACTTTTCGGCTTATTTAATGCGATCCTTGCAGACGAACAGTAGTGGTACTATTCTATTTCTAGAAGAAAAGTCTCACAAATCCATACAGAAGAAGAAGAAGAAGAAGAAGAAGAAGAAGAAGAAGAAGAAGAAGAAGAAGATTCTAATACATTGCCCTATGTAAAAGAAAAAAAAAACTGGGACTCTCATTTGCTTTAATTCATTTTACTGCATGATGCCCACATTTAGCCACAGTCTGTTTGATGAAGTTGGTAACAAATATGCCCGCCTTTGTCACTGAGTTCGCACGGATGAGACCAGAACGTGATTTAGCGAGATGCACATGAAAAGATACATTATTGCTAGCGCTAAAAGCACACATAGTACCATCCAATGATAGAGACTAACTTTTTCATCAATAATCCATTGAAGAATATAAAGTAAAGTCGCCGGGGAGGCCTAGAATGGGTATCAGCCATGCATCGAGGGAGACTATCCTCTTTTCACTAGTGCTAGACCAAGGAAATTGTTTTTAGCGTCTGAGGCGGAATGCCACATATACCATCAGCCCCTCACTTTAACGCACATATCCCTATGCTACTCATACACTGAGTTGGCGAGGGTCGGTATCGAACGCAGGAAACCTTGAGGTCCCAAGCCAACACTCGACCGAATGAGCTAAATTGGCAACATAGGGGGCGGTGTCCCGTGGCATAGCGCTGTGACATCGTAATAAATGAGTTCGAACCCTGTCACGGTGTTGCGTTAACTTCCGGATTAAAAAGCAGAACCGTTGACCAGCATTAGAGCAAATACAAACACTGGGAATAATATAAACGTGATGTAATTAGAATGTATCAATTGAAAAAAAATAGTTCGATAGATATTATACCCGGTGTTGACGAGAGAGGAACATAGTCAAAGAGGGTGAAAATCTAAAACATCTCTCTCTCTCTCTCTTTCTCTCTCTCTCTCTCTCTCTCTCTCTCTCTCTCTCTCTCTCCCTCTCTCCATCTCTTCTACGTCGATATTCAATATTTAATATTATATCAAACTTTGTGGGTTATTTAATGCGAAGCACTGTAGGCTTGGGGTGTAGAAATATTCCAACTGCACCTCTACGGAAGAGTTCTCTCTCTCACAGTTATTCTCTCTCTCTCTCTCTCTCTCACTCTCTCCATCTCTTCTTCGTCGATATTCAATATTTAATATCAATATCAAACTTTGTTGGTTATTTAATGCGAAGCACTGTCGGCTTGGGGTGTAGAATATCCCAGCTGCACCTCTACGGAAGAGTAAGCTCTCTTTCTCTCTCTCACAGTTATCTCTCTCTCTCTCTCTCTCTCTCTCTCTCTCTCTTCTCCTTAATCGATATACAAGTTTTTATAAAGTTGTGTACCCATAAAGAATAAATAAAAGTGTTTTCGGCATAAAATAACCCAATGACGCTTGACATGCAGTACAATCAAACCAAGCAATCGGTAAGGGTTGGTTTAATATCATATAACATTTCGTGGATTATTCTAATCCGAAGAACTGTCAGTTGGGGCTGTAGAATTCGCCGACTGCACTTTTGCAGAAAAGTAAGCCCTCACAGTATTTATTATCCGGACACTGGATGCCGCTTAAAACGATGGCCAATAGGGAAGGATAGCAAGAAAAACTCAAGGGAATCCGTACTATCATAACGACGATGAGGATAACGTTTTTTAATTGTAAGTAAAAAAATATGTAAAGTTGTCGGGGTGGCCTAAAGTCAGTATCAGACAGACAGCGAGGGAGTATATCCTTTTTTCACTAGCGCTAGACCAAGAAGATTGTTTTGGTGTCTAAGGCGAAGCACTTCATCTACCATCAGCTCCCAACTTTACAACACAGCTCCTTGTGCTACTCATGCGCTGAGTTGGCGAGGGTCGGTATCGAACCCAGAAGCTTGTGGTTCTTAGCCAGACGCTCTATCGACTGTGCTAAAACGGCACATTATGCTTTTAAATTTATTAGATGGAACGTGTGGACCACAGTATCTGAGAAGAATGAAATATTTGCAGAAAGGGATCGTTAGGGCAGCAGCACAAAATTGCCCCAAATGAAGGATCAAATAATTTAAAAAAAGACGTGTCGATTCTTTGTTTGATTAAAGGGATCCACATTCGAGGTATGTCAGAAAAATTCCAGGTTGATCGGATTCTTTCAATGTAAGGGGCATTGTCCACTGCGAGTTCTTGCCACAGGGCCAGACGATGAACCAGAATGTCTACAAAGAGATACAGCGGCGTTTGCTTCGCTCAGTGCGCGAGAAGATATGAGAGATGTGGCAGGACAACTCATCATGAGAACGCACCTGCCCACCCTGCCCTAAGTATCCGAGACTTCCTGGCCCAGAAGAACATCACTGTGCTGGAGCATCCCTACTCGTCCTACCTGGCTCCATGTGATTTTTCCTCTCCTCCAAGCTCAAGGTGGGGGTCATCAAGGGAAACCGTTTTGAGGATGTGCACGGCATGTCAAAGCATTTTGAGATTATGTCTTAAGGAAGAACAGAAAGCGAAACCTTTTACTTTACCATAAACACACCATATATATATAGTCCGTCGGAGTTCGACCCTAGCCAAGGATAGTTGTATCTAGCCACACTAAAGAGGCGTGAAACGCTGAAACATGTGTCTGTGCATGTCTTATTAATATATGCTCCCAAAAATTTAGTATGAGCTCTCTAAGGGGTGATTTAAATTAACTTTCACTACTAAGCATATAAGCAATGATCGTTTGCCCGCAAACTTGATCTCACTGTGATAGTAAAAATATATAAACAAACTTATGTATTCAGTAGTTTAAACACCAGCCCCACTACAGCAGATATCAGTGGCCGAGGGGATAAGATATCAGTCTGGCAAACAGTCAGTCGGAGTCTGACCCTATCCAATGATAGTTGTGTTTAGCTACACTGAAGAGGTGTGAAACGCTGAGACACGTGTCTGTGGATGACTTATATATATATATATATATATATATATATATATATATATATATATCCATGTGTCATTCAATACACAAGGAGAAAATAACAAAAAAAAATCAAAATAATATCGATTTTTAGAATTTGGAATTGGTTCAAAGCAGAAATCCTTTCAATCCTTATTTTAATTTATGTTTCTTTTGAGGCCATTCAACACGGCGAATAAATCAAAGGGATTTAGAATTGAACAGAGGTCTGTCACCCAATATTTGATGGCTGAGAAGTTCAAACCATATGAAATGTAATGAAGAATGTTTGACTTTTAAGCTCAAAAGTTGTTTACAAATGGACAAAACATTAGTCGAAAAGGCAGTTCATGGAGTGGAAACCCACTGATTTTACGGCAATGAAAAATTCTGGATACAGTGGTCAGTATAGAAGGTCATAATTTTAATCTTCTGAGACATGAAAGGATCCAACATTGTTGATTTCTTCGAAAAACATGCAACTGTAAACAGTGCTTCCTATTGACAACACCTTAGGCGAAGTCCAACTTATCTATATATAATGGAGATTCGGTGTGTCTGTAACGTCATTGCATACGTCGCACTACCAACAGGAACTTTATAAGTTAATCAATTTAATTTATAGTCAAAATCATGAATACATTGAATAAAGAACAACATTGTATCAAATGTACTCAGAAATTATGTTTGCAACATTAAACGGTCTACATTGTTTGTTAAAACGAGTTTTAATAAATACATGCACGGTATCATTGATTTATGTATAGTTTGTTTTATTTTAGTATATATTTAAAGTTATCTAGCTCACAAGACAAAGCAAAAAATCGACCGATTGACAGCTCGTAACTAGGAAAACTCGTAACTTGGGGAATTCGTAAATTAAGGTAGCGCTGTAAATTCTCTGCCTTGAGAACGACCTTGATACCACCTTGACATCGGGCCTCATTCAGGTGGTTCTCTTCGTCACCGTGGTCGGCCTTCTGTGCCACCAGTGAAAGGTGTCTTTAATTTTCTGCGACAGATTCAGAAACTGTCATCGAAATGCACTCGGTACATCTGAAAGAGAAATGACAATTTAAAACTGTTTACGCACGTCACGTTGGGTGCGAGGTGTTCACGTGGTGTAATGGCTAATGTACCTTACTGTGACATCATACGACGTTCATGCCATGTGGTATTCATACTTGAATCCATCAACAATTAATTCAACTTTAATTCAACAACAATTCATCATATGCATATACCATTTGGTTGTATAGTCAAAATTTATTTTTTTGCATAATTCCCTGTGGATCACCTTTCCAACCCAGTCGTACCTAGTTTTGTACTCCCATTGTGCTAGTTTGCTACATTCGATTATTACATGGTTTGCACTCATCTCTATCACTACATAGTCTAAATTTACTATTTTGTTGGGTCTAATCAATTTTTGCTTTGATATAGTTTGTTCTTATGGCATTATTTTGTGCAGCAATTATTAGTGATTCGGTTTCTCTTTTGAGGTTTCCTTTTCTTAACAATACCCAAGCCTTTTCATATGCAACCTCTCTGATTTGTCGTTTAAAGTCTCCATATAATTGTTTTTCTTCTCAATTTTATTTAATAGTTTTTGTTGTTTTTCTGTTTGTCCATATATTACATCTACAATTATTGGCTGCCATAAGTAATCTGTCTTTGCTCTATTATTATTATTATTATTATTATTATTATTATTATTTACATGTATAAGCAGTATATTTAAATAAAACTAATCTGTAATTCTTGTCCATTCTGAAATCAGATTTGAAGATGTTACCAAGAGCCGAAATAAATTTATATCTGATAACCTATGGTTTTCATTTATTTCTAAAGCTGCATTCTCAGATATCCGGATACAAATTGTATAAGATCATGCTGGTTGGGTGGTTGGTTGGTTGGTTAGTTTTACGGTGCGTCAATATTTGTTTGGTTATTTCATAACGAATTCAGTTTAAGAATGATGGTCTCCATTGATTATACAGTACAAAATATATATCTTCACACAGGTAAACACTTCTGTGTCATCTTATTTTATGTTATATTCGTTCACATGAAATTTAATGAAGAACTGAAACGAAAATCTTTTTTCTTTACTACACACACACACGCACACACACACACACACATACACATACACATACACACACACACACACACACACACACACACACACATATATAATATATATATATATATATAATATATATATATATATATATAACGTTCAAAGAAAATCTTAACAAACCCTCATGCCGTAATAGTCAATTTCGAGCAGAAACTCAAAAGGTTTTTAAAAATTTTTTAGAAATAAATTAAAAGATCCTTAAGAGGCCAGACTCATTTTATATATATATATATATATATATATATATATATATATAATATATATAATATATATATATATATCCGAGTGTCATTCAGTAAACAAGGAGAAAATAACAAAAAAAAATAAAATATCAATTTTCAGAATTTGGAATTGGTTTATAGCAGAAATCATTTCAATGCTTATTTTAATTCATGTTTCTTTTGAGGCTATTCAACATGGTGGCAAATCAAAGGTCTTTCATCCAATATTTGTTGCTCTGAGAAGTTCAAACCACATGAAATTTAATGAAGAACCTTTGACTTTTATGAATAAGCATGACTTGGTCAAAAGATGTTTACAAATGGATCAAATATTAGTGGAAAAGGCAGTTCATGGAGTGGAAACCCACTGATTTTACGGTGATACAAAGATTTGGATACAGCGGTCAGTAAAGAAAGTCATACTATCAGTCTTCTAAGACATGAAACAGTGCTTCCTATGGCCAACACCTTAGGCAAAGTTCAACATCTATATATATATATATATATATATATATATATATATATATATATATATATATATATATAATGGAGATTCGGTGTCTGACTGTAGTTAAAACTACGTCACTGCATACTTCACACTACCATCAGGAATTTTGTTAGTTAATCAATGAGTAATTCATTTATAGTCAAAATCTTTAAGACATAGAATAAAGAATAACCCTATATCAATTGTATGTTGTGTTGTGTTCGTTCGTTCAGGGCTTTCTCAGTCCTGACATCGGATGATTTTCCCAACCCTATTGCCCTTATGGCAAGCCCCAACCCCTTTTTATCATATGGGTGCTAGAAGGCGGTGGCTGTGGATCTACATGTCCTGGGAATGACGTTAAACTCTATGTGATGGTGAGGTTCCAGTTTTAGAGGTTTGGGGAATGTGGAGCACCCCTTCATCACCATTGCTCCCTGGTCCACTCTGACCCGGAGTGGTAGTACCTGTTAGGGTCCCATCTATGGGTTAAATAGAAAAATGTATTTATAAAAAAAAATGAATTGATTTATTTCAAAACTTTATCGGCATTAAATGACCCACTGAGGTTGATATGCCGTAAAACAAAACAAAACAAACCAAACCAAACCAAACCTGACATCGGAACAAGTATGTTAAGTTTGATAATTTAATATAAAGTGAATCACACCATGTCGGGTGGGACGATAGAATATGCTGATTGCACCTCTACAGAAGAGTAACAAAAAACAATAGAGCTAACTATTTTCCGTAGATGATGCTTAAGGACGGTATCCTGGTGGTGTACCAGTCCAGCACATGCAACAATGCACTTAGGCCCTTACTTAAGCTAGACGGGCGGTTGGAGAGGCCCCCTCTGATCAATCGGTTGGTCACGCCAAGCTCTAGCCCCTATACGATTGTCCCAGCCTTATTGCCCTAATGGCAAGCCCCAACCCCTTTTATCATATATATGGTTGAAGGCGGTGGCTGTGGGTCATCATGTCCTGGGAATAGCGTTACACTCTATTTGAGGGTGAAGTTCCAATTCTGGAAGTCTGGGTAATGTGGAGCACCCCTTTATCACTATGGGAGCAACCCTTCATCATTCTTGGAACAGCCCTTTATCACCATTGCTCCCAGAATCACTCTTATCCCGAGTGGCAGTACCCGTTAGGGTACCCTCTATGGGTTAAATAGAAAAATGTTTATAACAAAAATTGTGTATCCATTTAGAATTAATTAATTTCAAAAGTTGGTCGGTATTAAATGACCCACTGAGGTTGATATGACGTAAAACAAAACAAACCAAATCAAACCTAACTGACCTTGTGTCACATCCTGTCCGTGACGGATGTGTTGGGTAGACGCATACAAAAATATTATGATCTTGTATTCTTGCGTGGTAAATGCATCCATCTTTTCTTCTTCCCCCATGGGTAAATTGTAGGACTGACAGGACTCTTTAATCTCAGGTTAGGCATCTTGTCTAGGTGGGAAAAAAACTCTGGATGGTAACCAGTTAAACTCCGCTTAAAATTGACCTTGTGTCACATCCTGATTGTGTTGGGCAAATGCATACAAGAACATTAGTGGAGAACAAACTAGATTTTCAGTTCAGGACAAAGTGTTTGTGTTAATTAGCGATGCAATGTTTGCCTTCATCTTGCATTGTTGCTTGTTCATCATCATCATCATCATCATCATCATCATCATCAAGGCGTGCTAACACATGACCCTCTCGTTTCTATCGGTCATTGTTCTTGCCATGCCATCTAAACGGCATCCGGTATCCTCACTGATATAATGAATGTAGGTTTTTGCTTGTCAGTGTGCACCGGCGAGCCGAGTTCAAATCCTGGACAAAGCTGGTTACATTTCTCATAGAGTGAAGGGTCTGTTTAGCTCAGTCGGTCTATCAAGGAATCACAATGTTCCTGGTTCGATACCGGCCCTCGCCAACTAAGCGTATGAGTAGCACGAGAATCTGTGCGGTAAAGTGAGAAGCGGGTGTGCCGCCCCAACTCAGATGCTAAACTAATCTCCTTGGTCTAGCGCTAGTGAAAAGGGGATAGACTCCCTCGCTCTCCGGTTATTACCGACATCAGGTCACCCCATCGACTTTATAGTATCAAACTATTCTCCCTCCAGCGATAGGTAAATAGCAGGATACACTGGGCTCTTTAACCTTCTTGGAATTTTAATCTGTTAAACCCCACTTAAAAATTGACCTTGGGCCACATCCTACCCATAGCGCAGGGGTTGGATTAATGCATACAAGAATATTAATGAAGACGAAACTATATTTTAATTCAAAATAAAGTGTTTGTGTCAGTGATTCAAGGTCCACTATTACCCGGAGTGGTAGTACCTGTTAGGGTTCCATCTATGGGTTAAATAGAAAAATGTGTTTATAAAAGAATTGAGTATCCATTCAGAATGAATTATTTTAAATTGTTTGTCGGCATTAAATGACCCACTGAGGTTGATATGACGTAAAACAACCCAAGCCAAATCAAACCAAACTGACGTTGTGTCACATCCGTCCTGTGGCGGATGTGTTGGGTAGACGCATACAAGAATATTATTATCTTTTATTCTGGCTTGTTAAACATATACAGGTCTTCTCCTTCCAGCTATGGGTAAAACATAGGACAGACTAGGGCTCTTTAATCTGGGGTTAAGCAACTGGTATAGAAGTAAAACTCTGAATTGAATTGTTAAACTCCTCTTAAAAATTGACCTTGTGTCATATCCTGCTTGTTGCATACAAGAATATTAATGAAGAACAAACTAGATTTTAATCGAGGACAAAGTGTTTCTGTTAGTAATGCAATGACTGCCTTTTACCTTGTATTCTGGCTTGATGATGGATCGATTTTTGATTGCGTTGGTAAAAGTCAGAGAAAGGTCGTGGCAGAAAAGATAGTCGGAGCTATGGAGGTTTGTCGATTTTAGATAACGTTTTAATGGATTGATTAAAGAAAGTTAACAAAAAAAGTGAGGGAAAATCAACATTGGAGTAATTACAAAAATGGAATAATTAGAAAAATGATTTAATTACAAAAAGTGAAATGAAGGGAAAATGTCGCAGTACGGGCAGGTGGCAACCGGAGATGGAGGAGGGTACAAATGGGGTTTGGTGGGTTGGAGAATATGAGATGAAGGATGGGGGGATGGATGTGAAAAGATTAGAAGGAAAAGAAGAGAATAAAAAAATAAGGAAAAGAAGAGGAAAGTAGAAAAGAAAGAAGAAGAAGAAGAAGAAGAAGAAGAAGAAGAAGAAGAAGAAGAAGAAGAAGAAGAAGAGTTGATGATGATGATGATAATGGTGATGACGAAGGAGGAGGAAGAGGAAAAAAAGGCAATAAAAACAAAAGAAGATAATAATAATAATAATAATAATAATAATAATAATAATAATAATAATAATAATAATGGTACACTTGGAACGGTCCCCAAAAGCTTAGAAAAGAAACTAGTGGACCTGGAAATCAGAGGAAGAATTGAGACCATCCAGACAACAGTATTGTTGAAATCAGCTGGAATACTCAAGAGAATTCTGGAGACCTGAGGAGATTTGTTACCACTCAGACTCCAGAGAAAGACCATCATCTTACGCTGGTGTAAAATAATAATAATAATAATAATAATAATAATAATAATAATAATAATAATAATAATAAATTTTGACCATACAACAAAATGGTATATGCATAAACCAGAATCTGTTCTTGAGAACGAAACGCATAAAATTCTCTGGGACTTTGAAATAAAAATGGATCACCTTATCCCAGCAAGAAGACCAGACCTAGTGTTGATTAACAAAAAAGAAAGAACTTGTCAACTGGTGGATTTTGCAGTTCCAGCAGATCACAGGGTGAAGCTAAAGGAAAATGAAAAAATGGACAAATACCTGGACCCTGCCAGAGAACTGAAAAAATTATGGAATATGAAAGTGAAAGGGATACCAATTGTAGTTGGTGCACTTGGAACAGTCCCAAAAGGATTGGAAAAGTGTTTTGAAAATCTGGACATCAAAGGAAGGATTGAAACCATCCAGAATACTGCACTGCTGCAATCTGCCAGAATACTCAGAAGAGTCCTGGACACCTATGGAGACTTGCTGTCACTCAGACTCCAGTGAAAGACCATCAGCTGACTCTGATGTGAAAACTCAAAAGGAGTAAATAATAATAATAGTAATAATAATAATTATCTGGGACTTTGAAAATATACTCTTGGACTTTGAAATAAAAACGGATCACCTTATCCCAGCAAGATACCAATTGTAGTTGGTGCACTTGGAACGGTCCCAAAGGGATTGGAAAAGTGAATGGAAAATCTGGACATCAGAGGAAAGATTGATACCATCCAGAATACTGCACTGCTGCAATCTGCCAGAATACTCAGAAGAGTACTGGAGACCTGAGGAGACTTGCTGTCACTCAGACTCCAGGGAAAGACCATCAGCTAACGCTGATGTGAAAACTCAAAAGGAGTGAATAATAATTAAAAAGTTTACAATAAGAAAAGAAGTGATGTACAAAATGGAACGAATTAAAATGCGGAAAAGAAAAATAATCTAATGAATGGACTCACTCATGTGTCTATGAAAAAAGCGTCTATTCTGTACATTGTTTACAGAGAAAGGCTAGCAGAACATAGTTTCACATATTCATATGTGATATAATGGAATGGCCCAAGAATCCCCGTACCTGATGATGGTTCTAGCCACTATTTAAGAACTCACATATTACTTTGTGCAGAACTCATTTGAAGTACTTAGACGACGGACTCTCTTCCTAATACTCACGGGACTTTACTATATAACAAGTGGCGACGAGGATGAGATCCGTATTTGACAGGTTACTACCAAGGCCGAAAAAGAAAATTCCAAAAAGAAAAATGAATTTTAATACAAACATGTATAAACCGGCTGATAAAGTTTTTTTAGGAACTATCGAACTGGAAAGAGTTACTGGGAGGACGGTATTGTTACTAAAAGAATTGGAACAGTGATCTACATAATCAAGGGAAAGCGATTTGTTCACAAGAGACATGTAAATCAAATCAGGCCGCGATATATTGAAAATATCGAGCCGAACGATGTAGAGCTTCCTATGGAAGTGTTATACGACACATTTGAGATCACACCTCCCATTAACCAAAAAGTACCTGTGGATATGCCGCCTGCACCATCAACTTCTTATTCTCCACAAATTCCACGAGCATCCCCCATCGTCAACCGTGGGGTGAAGAGAAAAAGTTTAAGAGAAAAGAAAGCGGTAAAACGGTTACGTCCAAATCCAAAGAAGAAGAAATATTAAAAGTTAAATTCCAACGCAAGAATTTAGCTCAGGGAGAGGTGATATAATGGAATGACCCATCTCCCCCGTACCTTAACAGTGGCGATGGTTCTAGCTACTATTTAAGAACACACAGATTACTCTGTGCAGAACTCACTTGAAGTACTTAGACGACGGACTCTCCTCCTAATACTCACGTGACCTTACTACATAACAATATGTAATACAAATAACTATATGCTTTTAAGTAATTATTTACATCTAATAACATTCATTTATTGTTTTTAGTTTTGTGTGATACTTAAACACAACTTTTTTGGCGTGTCTGATCTCCCTGTAGTAGATAGAGTGAAAATATTATAAACCTCAGAAAAAAGCATTGCGAACTGGGACTTTGTCTGGATATTGACAGAGCAGTCTAAGTGGTTATACACCAATACTTTATTATAAAACATATTTTTTCTGTTTCTGTGACGGCATTCACCCTGGGTCGGTTGAGCCGGCTCCATACAACGAATTCGCTTGTGGTGAATTCATGGAAGGTGTAACAAGGAAATAAGAAATTGACAAGCGCTCCCAAAGGCACGCATGCATATCCCGGTCAGGGGAAGGAGATACCCTTGTTTGCCGCAGATTTTCCACTGACAAGTACGCAAAAAGCCGTTGATTTCTGACTATGATGGAGAGGTCCTTTAGATTTTCACCAGATTCCCTTTGGACGGGTTGTGACCCTAATATAGCTGGGCATGGGTCCGCCGTGAGTGACTACCAGGGACTTAAGTTCCCGCCGGCATGGCTCTGACACTACCAAGTTTACAAGACCCTATATCGATGAGAAGGGGTAAGACTTTAGAAATAATATGCTAGATACCCGTTCTTACACAATATACTAGACGTGGAACCATGAGGAGGTCTGTGTAGCCTGATTAGTTACGGAAAAGTGTGAGTGGTGGTGGTGTGTGTGTTGGAACGAAAACATTTGAATGATAATATTAGCCTAGACTCGTAGCATGGTTTTATTGGACGATGAATGGTACGTGGGGAGAAATCAGAAGGGATATGAAAGAGTTTTGAGATTAAGCCTGGTCGTCAAAGAGTTCAGACGTGTTCTGAGGCTGGTTTACCCGCGCGGCAAATTGGAATCATGGGCTAGATAAAATAAAAACTTGATCAAGTAACAAAAAAGTCTTGTTTATTCAATTTAATTAAAAACAAAATCAGTCCAAAAACAAAGCCCTTAGAAGAAGAATCAGCTAGAAGAACTCAACTAGACAGGAACATGGCAACTGGAAGAGTAGAGATGTCAAATAGCAAGTAAGATCTCCTCTCCAAGTAAGTCTCTAATCTGTCTAATATCTCTCTCTATCACTGAAGAACTCTCTAATATCTCTCTCTATCACCCGAGAACTCTCTCTTCACTCTCACACACACCAATTTCATGCCTGATGTCAATGTGGATATATATAATAGTACCACACCATTGAGGAAAGAGCTTCCTATACACTTTTACAGGTCTTATTTTTCATTGTGTAGGATGTGTAGCCACGCATCTCACCAGACAATATCACTGGGGGTTACCGGTTTAATCGCCGATTATCCGATTACGAAACAGGGGATACTGGGTTACATCTTATCAGTAGCACATTGAACACCCTGACAGAATATATATGAAAAAATTATGGACCAAGTATCCAATAGGCACCCCAAATCATCAACTTAATGAAAGGTTCATATTTTAAATCATCACCGGTTACTTCGACTTTCAAATATTTGAAAATAAACGAACAGATAATTTTTTGGAACTTATATTGTATCTGAGAAAAACAAATTTTACAAATTTTGTGACAGTATTTCTGAACGACATCCTTTAATTTAAATAAACATAAAACATATTTTGCAAATGAAAACAGTATTTTTATTTAAATAAACATAGTTACATTTCTCTTCTGATAAGTAAAAACTATTTTAGTATAAAAACGCCTTTCGCCTTTTTTTAAATTCATCGTAAGTGTTGAAAAATACTCATAAATTTCTGATCAAAAAGTATTTATTCAAGAAAAGATTTTGCTATTGGATTTTAATTTGATTACGAGTACCAACCATGTTAGTTACCGGTGACGAGTTAAAATGTGAACCTTTCATTAAGTTGATGATTTGGGGTGCCTATTGGATACTTGATCCAAAATTATATGTCTTCGTTTAAGTTTGCAATTTGAAAATCGAGACATTTAACGATTCAGTATCGATACTTTTTCATTACACCTCGTTTCGTTTATCTCCAGGACATAATTTTCTTTTTAAATGGATACAGCCCACTCTAGCTAAGTGTCTGCTTCCTGTCTTTTGCCTTCGGGCGTGTAAAGGGAAGCAGAATATAAAATGTAATTAAGGTTATTGGGTAACTTAAAAAAAGTCCTTGTGTTTTATTAAGTAAAAAACAAGACGATTTATATTTTATTTTCGACAATAACTTTATTGAACATTTCGTTCAAGTCTCTTTTATCATCTTCTCCAAACATTAAAAACAAACTTTCTGTGAAGAAAACTAATCTAAGTGCTTTTTGGAGTCTTTCAAGTTTTCCCCTCCATCATAAGAATTCAACCAACACACACACACACACACACATATATATATATATATATATATATATATATATATATATATATATATATATACCTCCGCACGAGCAGGATGCGACACAAGGTCAATTTCTTAAGCAGAGTTTAACAGGTTTGAGTTTAACAAAGGTTTCTTTCTCCTAGACTGGTTACCTAGCCATGGTTAAAGAGCCCAGTCTATCCTGCTATTTACTCATAGCTGGAGGGAAAATTGGATTCCAAAGGGTATTAGTGCCGTGTGAAATGCAAACAGCTTCGTCCAGGAATTGAACTCGGGTCGAGGAGTTCATTTCCTAGGATTCTAACCATTAAGACCACGCCCTCTCCATTTCTGTCAATACCTAAAATATCTTGTGAATATACTGAAGAAATAACAATTCTCATCGAATCGCTAACGATTCTTGCTTGGTTACAACCCTATATATATATATATATATATATATATATTATATATATTACAATCATAAAACTAGTATCAGGAATATGAAATATATCTATAGCACAGCTTTTTCTAAATATATCTTGGACATATATATGGCATTGACCCTATTATAAAATTAGAAATTGTTAAAATATCACA
The DNA here is from genome assembly GCA_023376005.1 of Doryteuthis pealeii. Lineage (NCBI taxonomy): Eukaryota > Metazoa > Mollusca > Cephalopoda > Myopsida > Loliginidae > Doryteuthis > Doryteuthis pealeii. The sequence goes on from CM042149.1 coordinate 121,380,665, forward strand.
TAATTATAAATCGGGGAATAAATTCTGTATTCTTAATGTATGGAGTGAAAATTAGTTATTGCTACCTATTATAACTCTAAAGATTTATTAAACCTAAAATCGGACATTTTGAACGTAAATGGCGTTTAGAGGGTTAAACTATAAACAGCTGGGACGACTGTCAAAAATTAAAACAAGCTCAGCATTCCTAGTGTATTTTGTTTACATCCGTTTGTTTTAATTTATTTAATTCCGCGCGGAAAAGCCCTAACTATCCTGACGGTGAAACTGTCTAAATCAGTTTTCCAAACCAGTTCAACAAATGTATTGAGCACTTTTATTTTGATTGAAAACTACAGCTTCTCTCTCTCTCTCTCTCTCTCTCTCTCTCTCTCTCTCTCTCTCTCTCTCTCTCTCTCTCTCTCTCTCTCTCTCTTCTTTTTTGTAAGATTTCTAAGGAAGAGAATGTTTGACCTAATTTAAGCTACGGGTTGCTGCTTATCAAATTTAACATACAAATACATTTCAAATTCTCCCATCTCTCTCTCTTTCTTTCTCTCTCTCTCTCTCTCTCTCTCTCTCTCTACTCTCCCAGTGAAGCTAACATATATAGCGAGGACGTAATCAAGAAATACATAATGGGGTGGAAAGTGATAGGCAGAATATAAAGTAAGGGACGTGTCAGTTTTTGACTTATTGCAAATTACCACTAATTAGAACCAATTAAAATGAAATTTCTTCAAAACCTAAGTTAACCCAAAAAGTAAGGAACAATTTATTATTACTTTTGTGTCATTAATCTGAACAGTAAAAAAGCCTGTATGAGACAAATTTTGATTCGCTCAACTTTAGTATAATAATAGATATCTTCTCCGTTAAGTCATCCACTTTTTCTTATATATATATATATATATATATATATATATATATATATATATTATATATATATATAAGACATTAACTAAAGTAGTAGGATTCAAATGGAAAAATATATATATAAAATAAAATAAATAAATAAATAAAATAATAAATTTAAACGGTGTTCTGTGTTTTGTCTTTTTTCTTTGTTTTTTTATTGGTTAGTTTAATCTATGCTAATTTATTTGAGTCTAGGTGGAAGGTGTTGTATAAATATGAGTTTGCTCCAAATCTCTTTAGTCGGATCTTAGCACTGAAGAGCACTAAGCGAAACTTTAAGTAGGTTTATCTGACTCATTAAGTTTATCTTTATATACATATGTTTAGCCTTACATTTGAACATATATGCCCGCCTAAAATTCATTAATTATTAACTAATCAATTTTTTTCAAAATTAGGTATGACTTCAATTAAGCACATACCCTCCAAACATTGTCGGCTAATAGCCATATCAAATAAATACACTGTTTATTTACATACTCTCATATATATATATATATATATATATATATATATATATATATTATTATAATGGAGATTGTGTGTTTTTTATATCTGTAACCGAAACTAAATCCCTACTCAAGTCACAATTCCCTTAGTTATTGACATCACATTCACCATGACTTCATTTCTATTTAAACCTCAATCATCAATAAAATTGTTTTTCATTATTAAGACTGTTGACCATATCTACATACTAACAACATGCAATTGTATTTATATATACAACAAAATAGTGGTTTACAGTGTGAATGGGAAGGCTAATTTGCATATTGATATTAAAAATTTGATTTTAATAAATATGTGCTTAGTATTATTGATTTCTAATTGTTTGGTTTTACCTTATTGAATATGAGCAAAAATCTCGGGGATAAATCTTAAAAGAAATCCATTAGCAAGAAGAAATAACTACAATCTTATTCTTTATTTCCTATTTTAATTAAATAGTTAAATTAGGAAAATTTACCAATGAAAGAAGGGAGTAATGGAAAATGATGGAAGAGTTAGTTTCAAAGTTGTTCTATCTTTCAATCATACCCCTCTGTTCCAAATCTTTTTATCTGAATTTTTATTCAGTTTCATTAGCCTTTCTAATTTAATATGATATTTTATTATATTAAAACTTAAATACTTGCACCCGGAGGGTGCATATATTTGCTAGTATATATATATATATATATATATATATATATATATATATATATATACAATAATTCTATAATTCATTCATACAAATGTATTTGCGGTTTGCAATACATAGGAAGAACAAACCAGCGATTGATGCTCAAATCAAACATGTCCCTATTAAGATTAGAAATGGAACCGTTGGTCCTAATGATGTACTGAAGAACACTTATGGTTCCTCCATAAGCAAACACCTAAGAAATAGCCGTTGTTGCGCCAACTCATTTGGTGTTGACTCATTTAGGGTTGACTCTCTGTTGAGAGCAAGTCGCACTCATTTTATTATTATATTCTGACCAGTATGCCTGCTCTTTGCAATCAAAGAGAGGGTTTACTTGGTTTAAATATCATCAATCCGTAGTGTCATTTTCCTCCCGTTTTAGGAGAAAATAAAATAAATTCTCATCTTTTATTGTTTCCTTTCTTACTCGTCCCATTTACTCGTTTTAATCTATTATCCTCGATATTTAGCTCTGTTGAGCGAAGATCTAAACTAGTTAGCTTATCGGAAATTGGGTTATCTGCCTCTATTAGTTCCTGGAATCAGACACCAGGGGCGGACCCCTAAAATTCCACAGAACAGATACGGCAGGCACGAAGGTAAGACCCAAGAACAGGCCCGACAGGCAAAGGGTGCAGTACTAGCTGAAACTAGCAGAACCACAGAAACACAGCGACTTTACCGGACAACGTAGAGACATTGCAAAGATTAATATAATCAAGATAAGTGTATTTGAATCTCTTGTATTACCTAAACATATTCCCGCCAGGAGAAATTTCTCTGGCAACTCTGAAAGACAATTACACTACTCTTAAAGACATTTACAAAAGAAATGTATACACTAACACATTACTACTAACCCAGAATAAACTGTTAACCCAAATATTCATCCTATATTTGCCTTGTACCTCTCCTTCACAACAGTCATATTGTAACGTCACTACTGTCTACCTTATTTCTGTTAAGCTAGCTACTCATTTTTTACGCCTTTGCCCCCCCCACACTCATATCGTAAAATACTTTTTTAAATAATGTATCTATTAGACGGTCTTTTTCAAGCTCTAATAAGATTTTGTACGAATAAAACAAATTAAAATATATTATTATTATTATTTATATTTTTGCTTGAAGGCAATTACAATGTGTATATCGTATAAAATTCGATAATTATTGAAAATAACCATGACAAGTGAATTTCGCTTGTCATGGTTATTTTCTATAATTATCGAATTTTATACGATATACGCATTGTAATTGCCTTCAAGCAAAAATATAAATAATAATATATACTTTATTCAACATTGCTTCTAAAAAATAAACATCCAAAAATCTTACAAATATATATATATATATATATATATATATATAGCGACAGGGAAATTTACGTTAATTTTACAAACCAAGTATATTTGGCGCCAAACAGCTTTCAGAGGCGGGAAATCTGAGTTGAAACATCAGGTTGTTCCCTGAGGGTTACGAACTGATGCTGACAGCCATACCTGATCTGACAACTGACAACATCCTGCGAGACTTGAGATATGAACCATGAGGAAGACGTGATTTATGATTCAGTATCGGGTGGGGGTGGGGTATATGGAAGATGCCTCAAATAAAACCAGCAAATAGAATATGGCGTCTTGCAAATTGACTTCTTTCTTGATTCATTTTCGTTTCACTTTTTTCTTTCTTGCTTTTCTTTCTTTCATTATGTCGTTGAATCTCTCTCTTTCTCTCTCTCTCTCTCTCCCCCCTCTCTCTCTCTCTCTCTCTCTCTCTCTCTCTCTCTCTCTCTCTCTGTGCATCTATCTCTGTCACTATGTATATATATGTATCTATCTCTTTATCTATATATCTCTCTGTACGTTTATCTGTTTCTTTTTCATCTCTCTCTCTTTCTATCTCACTCTTTGGGTTTATCTTTATTTTCCTCTTCCTGTATATTTTCTCTACCCCACCATTTCTCTCTCTCTCTCTCTCTCTCTCTCTCTGTATTGTGTGTATTTTTCTCTTTTTACATTTTCTTCATTTTTCTTTTTTCTTTTTGTTTTTTTGCTTTTCTTTATTTCTCTGTTTTCTCTTCTCTCTTCTCTCTCTCTCTCTCTCTCTCTCCTCTCTCTCTCTCTCGCTCTCTCTATTGTCTTTAGGTTCTTCTCTGTTTACCTTTTTTTATATTTTCCTTATTTTTCCTTTTTCTTTCTTTTTTCATTTTTCTTTTCCTTTTTTTATTTTCTCTCTCTCTCTCTCTTTGTTTGTACGTTTCTCTCTCTCTCTCTTTCTCTCTCTCTCTCTCTCTCCTCTCTCTTTATTGTCTTTAGGTTCTTCTCTGTTTACCTTTTTTATATTTTCCTTATTTTTCTTTTCTTTCTTTTTCATTTTTCTTTTCCTTTTTTATTTTCTCTCTCTCTCTCTTTGTTTGTACGTTTCTCTCTCTCTCTCTTTCTCTCTCTCTCTCTCTCTCTCTCTCTCTCCCAATATCTGTATATATGTCTTCCTTTCTTGAATTATTTGCTTTCTTTTTCTGGCGTGTAACATACATCATTTTTTCTTTCTTGCTTTTTCTTTCTTATCTTATATTAGTCGCTTTCTTTCTTACACTGACAACGTCTAACTTGTATATTTCTTTCTTTCTTTCATTCTTTCTTTCTTTCTTTCTTTCCTTTATTCTTTCTTTCTTTCACTTTTGAGCTATTTGCTTTCTTTTTCTATCTGACGTGTCGCATTGATAATTTCTTTCTCTCTTTCTTTCTGTCTGTCTGTCTGTCTGTCTGTCTGTCTTATCTTAGTGGCTTCATTTTTCTCTCTGACGACCTGCAAGTTGTATATTTTCTTTTTTTCTTTTCTTTTCTTTTCTTTCTTTCTTTCTTTCTTTCTTTCTTTATCTGACACTTAACGTTGATAATTTCTTTTGTTTCTTTCTTTTTCTATTTGGCGTGTAACGCGTATATGTCTTTCTTTCTTTTTATTCTCTCTCTCCCCCTCTCGCTCTCTCTTTCGTATTTCTGCAGTTTTCTTTTATTTTGTATAAAAGATTAATGACTTAATTCTCTACCACTACATTTAATCATTATATATTATCGTCTTCTTTTTTGTTCATGTATTTCTTTGTATATATATATATATATATATATATATATATATATATATATATATATATATATATAGGAGTGTCAAAAACGTTTCGAGATCTTTTCTTCTTTTTGCCACATCTTGTATTCTGAAAAAATAACGTTCCATTCATTCTTCATTTCTATCTTGGTAATTACAGCCTCAATGTCGGTACTTTTATGACACAACTTAACGACAGTATTTGTTCCGTCGCTACAGTGTTATAATATTTTTAAAAAGGCAGAATTTATGCTGGGAGTTATCAACCGTCGTCAAATGTATCTTGAAGCAGGAATCAAAAAATTTTGACTGGACTTTATGATACACACGGTGTACACTAAGATTTCAAATGGTGAAAGCAATAACCTAAATTATTGTTATGTAGCGGCCTTCTTCGCTATTCTAAATCGAGTAAGTAAGTAGTCGTTGCGGGTATATATGGTCACGTAGCGAAGTATGTAGTAGTCAGCTACTACCGACTACTGGACTTCAACAAACAACAGATACGTATGTACAAAGAGAGGACCCTTCTTTATTTTCTTCGGTGTATGGGTGGTGAGGCGCAGAGCTTACAATGAGTGCCCGAGGGGTGCTTGCTGACGGGAGACGTGAAGTGTCCTTTTTGACTGCTGGCTATCGTCTTTGTGTGTCGGCTCGAATCTTCTCGCCTTTATAGTGATAGATACGCCTCCGCATCTTTATCTTTTGATCTGATAACGGACATTTGTTATATATTTCTTTATCTTCTCCCTGCTTCCTTGAGCGGAAACCCTCTCTTCCGTTTTTTTAACTTCTTTGTTCGCTTTTACCGGAAAAAAAGTCCTTTGTAATTTTTTTCGTCTTTTCTTTGTTTAATTTAACCGGAAATTCCTATTTCCGTTTGTACAATATACAATATTTTCCGTGAATCAAAGGATTACGTTTTTCTTTGTGTTTCAAAGGAAACACGTGAAACTACTAGTTACGGAATGAACTAAGAAAAAGAAAAGAAATGAATCCGACGGTATGAGTATTGATAAAAGGATATGAAAACAACACAATAATCTGTTAAATTGAAAAGATTTTATATCATATTCATAGCTAATATTGAACAATATTTCGATTTATAAAAATCATCTTCAGAGCTTGTTTATACTTCGGACTTATCAAAAGCGGAGACAAAAAAATAAGACGGGAAAAAAGACCGTTAGTAAAAACAGAACACTGCTAGTCAAACGTTTTGTTGATGACCGACCCACGTGCGGTCGATACATTATAATGCAAAAGGGTCCTCATATTAGTTGAAGATGGGCCGGGTGTTGCTTTTTAAACCGTCGAGAGATTTGGCCCCGAAACGGTTTGCACACTTTCTCTCCTGATGAGCCTATTTCAGTTGTAAACATCTTTTGTTTTTTCATTATATATTATATATATATATATATATATATATAGTAAACTTGATAAGTCTTGAAATGTATTCTACTTAAGTTAAACATCCCCTGATGATAGCCTAAGGTTGAAAACCGGCCATGACTGATAAATTAATTTAGCTAATCTACTAACGGGTATGAAATGAGTTTCAAATCCCCCTCCCTATATCACTTAGAATTTGCTAATATACGTAGACACATACACAAATACACGAACCTACGCAAATTCATATATACTTATATACGTAGATCTTATAAAATTTGAAAATTCATATGTAAAAAAATTTAAAATTAAATATGAAGAAAATAATAATAATAATAATAATAATAATAATAGTAGTAGTAGTAGTAGTAGTAGTAGTAGTGACCACACAACAAAATGGTATATGCATAAACCAGAATCTGTTCTTGAGAACGAAACGCACAAAATTCTCTGGGACTTTGAGATAAAACCAAAAACCTTATCCCAGCAAGAAGGCCAGACATAGTGTTGATAAACAAAAAAGAAAGAACTTGTCAACTGGTGGATTTTGCAGTGCCAGTAGATCACAGGGTGAAGCTAAAGGAAATTGTAGTTGGTGCACTTGGAACGGTCCCAAAAGGATTGGAAAAGTGTTTGGAAAGTTTGGATATCAGAGGAAGGATTGAAACCATTCAGAACACTGCACTGCTGCAATCTGCCAGAATATTCAGAAGAGTCCTGGGGACCTGAGGAGACTTGCTGTCACTCAGACTTCAATGAAAGACCATCAGCTAACACTGATGTGAAAACTCAAAAGGAGTAAACAATAATAATAATATTGAGACCATCCAGACAACAGCATTGTTGAGATCAGCTAGAATACTCAGAAATTTCCTGGAGTCCTGAAGAGACATTCTGTCACTCAGACTCCAATGAAAGATAATCAGTTTATTCTGGTGTGAAAAAGTCACCAAGAGTAAAATAACAATTCTTATTATAATGGAGATTCGGTGCCTCTCTGTCTGTAACCAAAATATTAACGACTGGAACGTAATTTTTTTCAGAATACAAGGTGTGTCAAAAAGTACAAAAAATCTTGATATTTTTAGGACACACCTCGTATATTATTCATTTTTTTTGTTTATTTTCTAATATTTCGAGCTTCCTACTTCTTTCTCCGGGTTAGCTCAGTCGGTAGAGCGTTTGGCTAGAAACCACAAGGTTCCTAGTTCGATACCAGTCCTCGCCAACTCAGCGTATGAGTAGCACAGGGATCTGTGCTGTAAAGTAAGGAGCTGATGTAGGTGTGGCGCTGCACCTCAGATGCTAAAAACAATCTCCTTTGTCTAGCACTATTGAAAATGGGATATACTCCCTCGCTGACTGGCTGATACCGACTTTAGGCCGCCACGTCGACTTAACTTACTTCTTTCTCAAAAGTTTATTTTTAGACTGACTGTCCATTTACTTTTCTGTGTTCTTATATTTGGGTCACGTGGTGAGTCGGCCTGGTGGTCAGTCGGCTGTTTTTTATGTTGTTTTTTTTTGTTGAGTGTGTTGCCGCCTGTCTCTGGATTCTTCGGTCTATTGGAAATAGCGGGGTAGAAAAGGGTATCAGTATTATATATATATATATATATATATATATATATATATATATATATATGTGTGTGTGTGTGTGTGTGTGTGTGTGCTTAATTGAAGTCGTACCTAATTTTGAAAGTTAATTAATTAACAATTAATTAATTAGGCGGGAATACCTATTCAAATGTAGGGCTAAAAAATCGAGAAAAATCAATCTCTGTGTGTACATTTCGGCCTATTAGGCCTCATCAGCAGAGCTATAGATAGGAAGACCGCCTTGAGCGTGATTCGAACCCTGACTGTTTACCTGAAAGTCACTATAAGAGGAATATAACATACTTCTAAACAAAACGAAAAATCTAGGAGAATCCGGTTGGTGTTACGGTCCTCGCCTGTCAGCTTGACAGTCAGGGTTCGAATCACGCACAAGGCGGTCTTCCTATCTATAGCTCTGCTGATGAGGCCAAATAGGCCGAAATGTACATACAGAGATTGATTTTTCTCGATTTGTTTAGCCTTACATTTGATTAGGTATTCCCGCCTAATTAACTAATTATTAATTAATTAACTTTCAAAATTAGGTACAAAATCAATTAAGCACATATTCTAAAAATTGTTGGCTAAAAAGAAAAGCAATATCATAACACATCGCTTGTGTATTTACTTCCCATATATATATATATATAGTAGGGCAGACTTGGTTCTTTAACCCTGGATAGGTAACCGGTATAAGCGAAGGAAAACTCTGAATTTGAAAAACCTGAGTTCAGTGGTTGATTGAGTTTGTGGCATTCCTTGTGTACGAATTCTTTCCTATTGACTGTGCCCTAAAGTGCGGATGGTCCAACACCACTATAAACAAAAAAACAGTGTATGGTGTGCATTTGATGACCCTTCATGCGTCGAAATCGACGAGGGAGTTCATTTACCATTTTCACACACACACACACACACATATATATATAATTATAATATTATAATATATATATATATATATATATATAATATATATATAATATACAAAACTTATTGGTAAACCCTTATGGTAAGAAAAATCCCGGCAAATAGTTTTGATAGGAAAATATACTAGTAAACTTCACCCGGGGAATAAAGAAAAAAAGAAAAGAATAAGAAGGTCGTAACAACCGAAAATAATTGATTAATACTATAACACTTGACCAAATGTAGAAGAAAGAATATATATGAAACTATTATCTAAAGCTAAAATGTAAAAAGTGCCTAATACATGAGTAGAGCAAATAAGAAAATTACACTTAATGAGTCAGATATACCTACTAATAGCTTCGATTAGTAGCACATCAGGGCAAGAATCTGCCCTGATGTGCTACTAAGCGAAACTATTAGTAGGGATATCTGACTCATTAGGTTTAATTATATATATATATATATATATATATATATATTATATATATATATACGTTTTTAAAAGCGAATGGTATAAAATATTCCGACTGCAGTTTCACGTAGTAGCGAATCTTCAGGGAAATTCCCTGAATATTCGCTACTACGTGAAACTACAGTCGGAATATTTTATACCATTTGCTTTTAAAACGTATATTTAGCTCTTTTTATTGAGCACTGTTTAAATTGATTTTAATTAATCCATTTGTTTGCTTAGTGGATTGGCAAAGATCTGTGATATATATATAATATATATATATATATATATATATATATATATATATATATATATATATATATATATATATATATATATATATACATATATATATATATATATATATATATATATATATATATATATATATATGGAGGATATGTGCTTAATTGAAGTCTACCTAATTTTTAAAATTAATTAGTTAATAATTAATGAATTTTAGGCGGGTATATATGTTCAAATGTAAGGCTAAACAAATCGAGAAAATGTCAATCCCTGAATGTACATTTCAACCTATTCAGGGATTGACATTTTCTCGATTCGTTTAGCCTTACATTTGAACGTATATGCCCGCCTAAAATTTATTAATTATTAACTAATTAATTTTCAAATTAGGTACGACTTCAATTAAGCACATATCCTCAAAAAAATTGTCGGCTTAAAAGCCATATAAAAAAAATAAAACACATTTTTTTGTTTACTTAACCTATATATATATATATATATATATATATATATAATATATATAATATTCCCCAATCTTCTGGCATTTCTCTTTCCCCTTTAATTCCATATGATTTTCTTTAGTTACTTATTCGATATTCTTTAAATTTTCTCAGTCTCTCTTCTTACCTCGTCGATATTCCAATCTCCTTGCGGATATATTTTTTTCTTCTTCTTTTCATCTTCTTCCCATAACCATCTTTTCTTTTTCCAGTTCCTTTGTTCGTTCCCATCATCGGGGAATGTCACGATATCAATCCAGTTCTATCCATCATACACAAGAGTATTCACCGGATTCGTTGCCCTGTCACAAACAATCCTCAGATTTCACATTGGCAGTGACGAAGCAAAGTCTTCGAGGTCATATATCAATTTATCATATGCCGTTGCTTAGTGAGGACAAAGTCAAAACACGCGGTGTCTTGTATTCTTTAAAAAACCCGGAATCTTTTTTTTCAGCCACAGAATTTCTCGGTGCTATTTTGTAGCGTGGTTCTAGGCATGCAGTGTGGCGAGGCGGCTAGTGGGTTCTTTGATGTCACTTGGTCACTCAGGGTTAGGTTGGAGTGTTGTTTTTTCTACCACTATAAGATTTAAAGTTCTTATAAGTAGGAAGGCTGAGAGTAACCTTCCAGCGTGGGTACATGTGTGTACAGGAAATACTCTGACAAAATTATAAGCTGATAACAAACAGATTTTAATACGTGATCACATAGAAATACATTCAGGACAGGAATACATATACTAATTACAAGGTACAAGATAGGTATATAAAACAGATGCATTATAAAGGAAGTAAGACGTAGGACTTACGTCCTAAGGAATGTCACTTATTGATAGCTAAGTGGGGTCTTTGCCCCCAACTTAAGGGTAAGAGGCACAAACGGCTAAGCGATGTAAATTCGTTGCCTGTCCCAGAGAAAGGGATGAACATTTTCTATGGCTCCCATTTAAATAATGTAGGCCTCTACTAGTGAAAACCTGCAACAATGGAAGATAACTCTTCTGGACCACAAATCGCTCCAAACAGGGGCAGACAATCACTACACTACTACTGTTTGTGTAAAAGGATGAATGTAGCATTAAATAACCCACAAAGGTTTATGTGCAATAAGACCTAGCGGAATTTTTCAGACGGATTTTGATATAAGCCCTAAATTAAGGCCTAGTTGAGAGTGGCAGAGAAAAAAAAGCATTCTTCCCAATCATATCATTTGATGCAACCATTCGACACCCCCGAAAATAAGCCATTGTGTTATATTTCGGAATGAAAATTAATATAAGCCTTGTCTTATCAAACCAAATCAAACTAAAACGACCAACCAACAAACCAGCCACCGGAAGTTGTCGGGTTATATGCAAATGAAAAGATGTCTCAGCAAAGTGAATAAAAGAAATGTACACAAACGATGTTTTAGTAATCAATTTCGAATAATTTCCATTCTGGTAAACATCAGCGAGAAACGATTTTATTTAATTAAACTGACAGTTTCATTCCTTCCATCCTTCACCTGCTGCTTCCTCCTTTCTTCTTCATCTCCATATCTCTCCGTGTCCTGGGTGTGACATTAAACTGCATCTAATGATGAAGTTCCAATTCTGGAGCTACGGAGAGAGTGGAATTCCTTTTCATCGCCGTTATCCTAGGTCCACTCTGAACCGGAGTGTTTGTACCTGTTAAAGTCCCATCTCTGGGTTGAATAGGAAAATATGAGTTTAAATAAATGTATTAAAAAAAAAGTCTACAAAAATCGAATATCTCTCAATAATAAATAATAGAAAACGTCTTCAGTATATCTATGTATTAAATAGAAAAACAGGAGTTAAATGTGTTTAACAATGAGTTAAAAAATGAATACTCACCAAGAATGAGTAACACAAAACATATTGGACATAACTAAAGTCGACGGGGGGTCCAAAAGTCGGTATCAGCCAGTCAGCGAGGGAGTCTATCCCCTTTTCAATAGCGCTAGACCAAGGAGATTGTTTTAGCATCTGAGGTGGAGCGCCACACCTACCATCAGCTCCTTACTTTACCACGCACATTCCTGTGCTACTCATACGCTGAGTTGGCGAGGACTGGTAGCGACTGAGATAACCTAACTGCATCTAATGGTTTAAGTTTCAATTCTGGAGCTCTGGGGATTGTGGAGAACTCATTCATCGCCATTACTCCCTTGCTAATATGAATTAAAAAAAAATGTTATTTTAAAAAAAATAAGTTCTAAAAAATTTGAATACCCATCAAGAAAAAATAAAACAAAACGTCTTCGGCATAGGATAACCCAACACATGTTGAAGTGCCGTAAAATCAAATCAACCAAGCATATCTCTCCATATATCTCTGTATATCTCTTTCCATCTCTCTCCTTCATTCTTTCTCTCCTTCTTCTCATTTCTCTGTCAGTGTGTCCATCTCTCTCTTTCTCTCTCTCTCACACACAACACACACACACACTCTCTCTCTCTCTCTCTCTCTCTTTGCTCACCCTTTAACTTAAATGCGCTGACTGTATCCCTGAGGTAAGACCTTCACAAAAATGGATAACCTTTTTACGATAGTAAACTACTTCTGGGGTGAGGCTCTAGTTCTGGAAATCTGGGGAGTATGGAGTACCCCTTCATTGCCATTATTTACTTGTCCACTCTCACCCGGGGTGTTAGTGCCTGTTAAAGTTCAATCTATGGGTAAAATAACATCTGTTTGAAAATAATTTCTATTAAATAATTATTCTTTCCAAAGGAAGATAGAGCCATTCAAGAAGAAAAAAAAAGAGAACAGAATAAGATAGCCAGATGCTATTTAATACAATATCTTATTATAATGGGGATTGTGTGTTATTCTGTCTGTAACTAAAACTATATTACTACTCAAGTCACAATCCCCTTAGTTATTTATGTCACATTCTCCATGATTTTATTTTTTATTTAAACCTAAATTATTAATAAAATTGTTTTAACATCATTAATACTGTTGATATTACCTACATATTAATAACATGCAATTCTGTTTATATATACAACAAAATAGCGGTTTACAGTGTAAACGGGAACGTTAATTTGCATATTGATATTGAAATATTGATTTGAATAAATATGTGCTTAATATTATCGATTTCTAATTGTTTGGTTTTATTTTAACGAATATGAGCAAAAATCTCGTGTATAAATCTTGAAAGAAATCCATTAAAAAGAAAAATAACTATAATTTTGTTCTTTACTCCCTATTCTAAATAATAGTTGAATTAGGAAGATCTAACAATGAAGACGGGAGTGATGGAAGAGTAAGTATTTTTTTATTATACCCCCCTCTGCTTCAAATCTTTTTACCTGCAATTTTATTTAGTTTCATTAGCCTTTCTAATTCAATATAATATTTTCTTACAATAAAACATGAATACTTGCACCCGGAGGGTACAGACATTTGCTAGTATTAATAAATATTAATAGAAAAAATCTCACCAAGTGATCTCAATAAAAATTATAATAAAAGTTAATACAACGAGAAAAAATCGCAGAAAATAAAAAAGAAACTGTGACGAATTTACAGATTCTGGTTTAATTATATTAAAAATACGGCAAATTGTGTTTCTTTATACAAGGTGCACAAACATTGAAAGAAAATATAAAGAATATTAATCAAGTGACAATGTTGTAAGAACGATATTCAAAAGAGAGAAGAAAATACTCACTTATAAAACAGGTTATTAAATTATACATTATATTATATTTTCATTGATACGTTATGGCAAATACTAATGTATTTAGATAATTACAAAAAACTCAATTGCTTTCATATATATATATATATATATATATATATTATATATATGCGTTAATGTATGAGTAGTGGCTTACCGGTGGGTACGAGTACGATCGTTGGAAGCGCACAGTATCCAGGGGTTAAGACCGAGAAAAAACAAATACAAAGTGCTCAATACAATGTAGAGCAAATTTATTTATTAAATTTATTTATAAACAAGCGTTCATCTATAAAAAAATAAGACCCATTTCAACGGTCATACATGGTACCAACTGACATTAATCGAAAACTCTATTAATTCAGCGGATGTAACCCTGATAATTCAGACGATGAAACTCGAGTAGGTTACTTTTATCCATTTCATATATATATATATATATATATATATATATATTATATATATATATATATATATAAGAACAGACTTATTTTGATGAGTAAAGAACGAGCCGAGACATGAGAAAAGACAATAAAAGAAATAGATAACTAGACAAATAGACTTACTGATACAAAGTCAGACAGAAATATATGGCCACAGTGACCGACAAATAGATAGATGGATAGATAAAATAGATATATATCATAATTCAATATAATACATGAAAAAGATACATACATACATTATATATATATATATATATATATATATATATAATATAATATATATATATATATATATGAGGTATGCAAAATTTTAATAATATACTCCGCAATAAATACTGGAAAAGATATACAGATAGATTAATATGAACCAACTGGGATAGATATATCGATATATATATAACTAGGTTAGTTTGGTGCAAGGAATGAGTCTAAGCAGGTCCTTTTTTTAACTTATATATTAAAATATTAAAAACCAGCAAATAGTTTAATTGTACAAATATACACCAAACATCACCAGGGAGAACAAAATTTTTGGAAAAAAAGAAAAGACCAAGATAAGTGTAACCAAGCAAAAATTAATAATTGGTACAATATTTGGCAAAAAAAAAAAATTATATATATATATATATATATATATATTATATATATATATATAATATGATATAATATATTCATACAAAACCGCCAGGAAACTAAAGCTAATAAGTAAAAAAGTGCTCAATACCTAAGTAGAGCAAATAATAAAGATAAATCTAATGAGTCAGACGAACCTACTAAAAGTTTCGCTTAATGCTCTTCAGGGCTAAGCGAAACTTTTAGTAGGTTTATCTGACTCATTAGTTTATATATATATATATATATATATATATATATATATATATATATATATATATTGAGTTAAGAGAAAGGAAATGTATCCGAGCTTGTTTATACTCCAGACTTATCAATAGTGGAGACGAAAAGGATATGAATTTAAAACGAAAATATTTCGCATAACTTTTTTGCAACATCAATGTTTTCGTTTTAGATTTATATTATTTTCGTCTACGCTATTGATAAGTCTGGAGTATAAACAAGCTCTGACGATGATTTTTATAAATCGAAATATTGTTCAATATTAGCTATGAATATGATATAAATCTTTTCACTTTAACAGCATATTGTGTTGTTTTCATATCCTTTTATCTATAATCATAATATATATATATTACATACACACACACACACACACACACACACACACATATATATATATATTATATAATATATATATATATATACATTCGATTGATCGATCGATAGATAGATATGAACACAATAACAGTAATAAAAAAGATGGTGAGAGGAGAGAGAGAGAGAGAGAGAAAGAGAGAGAGAAAGAGAGAGGGTGAGAGAGAGAGAGTGTGTGTGTGAGAGAGAGAGAGAGAAATGAGTATGTGTTGAATGAGATAGATAGATACTGATTAATTGATCGATAGAAAAAAGAACAAAGGAAAGACAAAGTAATAGCGTATAATTATTATGCAGTAAAAAAAGCAAATAAAAATAAAACAAGAAAACCTCAAAAATTTGAATTGATCAGACTAAATTGCTTACATAGAGCGATAGAAAAAAAATAGATTAATCGTATTCACTAGTAAAACAAAAACAAAAAACAAATAAAGGATAAGATATAGAAAAATGAAAAGAAGATTTGATCGCGCTAAAAAAATAAAATAAAAAAATAAAATAAAAACAGCAACAAAACAAATGAATCTTTTAAATATTTAAATTTGAAACAAAATGCCGATATACAAAAAGAAGAAGGAAAATGACGTTCTTTTCGAACAAATAAATAAAAATCCTACAAAAATGGAAGAAAATATTCAAAATATAAAAAATAAAAAAAAATTAAAATGAAAACCAAATAACGTCGAAACGAAATACTCCAGCGTAAACAGTAACCAAAATAAATCCTAATTTTCCCCCATAATTCCCCTGGTTTCATTCATTTCCGCTTTTTTGAGCGCCACTGGAGTGTCAGTCGTTACAAAGGGAGGCAACCCGCGTCTAGGCGCGGTTCACTTGTCATTATGTCGTCTCCAATGTCGCTTAATTAGGCAATAATATAAGGGCCAATGAGCTTTTGATGAAATGTGGAAACACACGAACAACAAATCAATGAATAAAATAAAAATAAATTCTATGTGATGAGATTCGCGCTCCAATCGCCATTTTTGTGCCAAAGTTACGTTATTTTACATTGAGATATTTGTTGCTTTGCCAATTTGTTTGTTCAGTTTTTGCTGATTGTTTTTTAAAATTTTCTTCGGGATATTCTTTTTTTTGTTTGTTGTTTATAACTGTTATTTTTATTGTGTTTTTTTTTTAACATTTACAAAAGAAAACCGTGTTCACAACTGCAACAAAATTTAAACATGTACGTGGTTATATGAATTAATGAGAAATAGCAAAGCGGTAAAAATGGCCGCCACAC
Source organism: Doryteuthis pealeii (assembly GCA_023376005.1). NCBI lineage: Eukaryota > Metazoa > Mollusca > Cephalopoda > Myopsida > Loliginidae > Doryteuthis > Doryteuthis pealeii. The sequence goes on from CM042149.1 coordinate 121,397,574, forward strand.
CTACCCCCTACCCCTCCAAAAAAGAAAGAGATAAAAGAAAAACAACAACAACAAATGAATGGAAGGAATCAAACAAAAGTAATGAATATTAAAGGAGTAGGAAGAAGAAAATAAGGAAAGGTCGAAAGAAAGGAGAGAGAGAAAGAGAGAGAGAGGAGAAGAGAGAGAGAGAGAGTGAGCGAGAGAGAGAGAGAGAGAGTTGGAAACAGAAAAATGTATAGAATGAGAGAAAGAAATAGAAAGAGATATGAAAGAGAGAGCGAGAGAGAAGGAGAGAAGATAGAGGGAGTGAGAGAGAGAGAGAGTAAGTGACAGAGAGAGAGAGAGAGAGAGAGAGTGTGTGTGTGTGACAGAGAGAGAGAGAGAGAGAGAAGAGAGAGAGAGTGTGTGTGTGTGTGTGTGTGTGAGAGGAGAGAGAGAGAGAGAGAGAGCAGAGAGAGAGAGAGAGAAACCTACAGAGTGACAGAGAGTTGGAAACAGAAAAATTTATAGAATGAGAGAAAAGAATAGAAAAGAATATGAAAGAGAGAGAGAGAGAGAGAGAGAGAGAGAGAGAGAGAGAGAGAGAGAAACAATAGAGAGAGAAAGAGAGAGAGAGAGAGAAGTCAGAGAGAGAGAGAGGGTGGGGGAGACAGAGTGAGACTTACAGAGTGACAGAGAACTGGAAACAGAGGAAAAATATGTAATGAGGGAAAGAAATAGAAAACATATATGATAAAGAGAGGAAAGCGAGACAGTGTGAGAATTAGACTAGAAAGAAAGATCAGAAAGAGTCAAAGTAGGAGAGGAGAGAGAGACAGACAGACAGACAGAGACTAAAAATATATAATTATCATTTATTTATTTATTAATGCTCAATCACAAATGTTGAGAACTCTACTAATAATACTGTATATTGGCTCACTACTGCCTCTCCGAGTGTAATAGTGCCAACCACACACACACACACACACACACACACACACACAGACACACACACATATTATATATATATATATATAGTACAGTGAGAAATTTGAAAAAACACAGGTTTAACACACACACACACACACACACACACACACACACACACCACATATATATATATATATATATATATATATATATATATAATATATATATATATAAATATATAATTTAATATACCAAGCGTGTTGGTAGATCCTTGCGGAGAGAAAAACCCGGCAGAGAGTTTGATTGAAAAATATACTACCAAACATCAACCAGGAAGAAAAAAATTTTGAAAAAAAGAAAAGACCAAGATATTCGTACCAACAAAAAATAATCTATTGGTATAGTATTTGGCCAAAAGAAAAAACAATTTATATGTATATATATGTATATAAGATATATATATATTCATATAACCGCTAGGAGAAGCTAATTTGTAAAAAGTGCTCGATACCTAAGTAGAGCCAAGTAATAAGGATATCTACTTAGTCAGACGAACCTACTATTAGTTTCGCATAAAGCTCTTCAGGGCTAAAATCTGACTCAGATTTTAGCCCTGAAGAGCTTTATGCGAAACTAATAGTAGGTTCGTCTGACTCAGTAGATATCCTTATATATATATATATATATATATATATACATGAAAGTAAGTAAACAAACAGTGTGTTTATTTTTTACATGGCCTTTTTAGCCGACAATTTTTGGAGGATAAATGCTTAATTGAAGTCATACCTAATTTTGAAAATTAATTAGTTAATAATTAATGAATTTAGGCGGGCATATATGTTCAAATGTATCGAGAAAATGTCAATATATGTATGTACATTTCGAACTTTTAGGTCTCCTCAGCAAGGTTATAGACATGGGAGACTGCTCCGTGTGTGACTCGAAACCTCGACTGCCAACCTGACAGGCGGGGATTCTAACCACTACACCAGCTGGCCTATCTCAGATTCTTCGTTCGTTTTGAACTTATTTATATACCACTTTGTGGGGACTTATTTCACAACAGTATGACATTATGCCATGGGATTCTCCTAGATAGAGAAGAGACAGTATCAGAGTGAGGAAGACACAAAGAAGTGTATAGATAAGAGACATCACGGGGAATACAAAGAAAATAATCGAATAATGATGAAGCACTTGAAGAGGGAATGAAAAAAAATGTGTTAAAAAAGAAATCGAATTTAAAAGGAAGAACTAATCAGTAACTAACATAAAAAGCCAAAAGAAAAATAATGAATTTAAAAAAACAAAAATTGCTTTATTTCAAGGAAGACTGATATGATAAAGACAATGAAGGAGTAAATGAATGAAAAAAAAAAACAATTAAGAAAAAAGAAAAAATTTATATGAACGAAAAACGAAGAATTTCGAAAAGTAGTTGAATATATATATATATATATTATATATATATATATATATATATATATTATATATATATATATATATACCGAATTTGACGGAATTTTTTTTCAAAAATTTTGGGTAAAAAATTTACCCTGCGTCTTATGCATCGTAGGTGAAGTTTGAGATCTCCCATTGGCCTAGGCTAATCTTCTCTATGATGCTCACTAACCCAGCTTACGCTCAGTATTTTTACCTACCCTAAACTCCACGCATCCTTATTTTATTGCTGGTATTGTTATAATCAAGGTTAACAGGAGACGGTTTTCAACAATATATGCTTAAATAAACAAAAAACTTTTTTCCTGGATCTAACCTGCTGAAATAGGGGTGCGTCTTATATGTCCATGCAATCAAATACGGTATATATATATATATATATATATATATATATATATAGTTTGCTATTAGTTTTATTAGAATGTTGCTCCATGTATATATTTAATATCCTGTTACCGCTTTCAATGAGAGAGAGAGTGTTGTATATATATATATATATATATATATATATATATATAGGGTCATCCACAGACACGTGTTTCGACTTATCAAGTCTCTTCAGTGTGGCTAGACATTTTGTAAGCTACCTACAACCGATCGCTCGGGTGTCAGTCCGGCACCTTAACCATTAAGCTGTCTTCACTTACAGAATGGGAAGGGGATTTTAACTTTTTTAATACACACATCGTTTTGTGTGTAAAGCCCGTCACAGAGTGCTCTATTCCTTATATAGAAGAGCGTTGCGTTTACGCTTGAGTTGGTGGCCGTCAGCGAGATTCCCCCCAGAGTGCTCAACTCTAGGGGATGGGGAGCGTATATAGGGTCATCCACAGGCACGTGTTTCGACTTATCAAGTCTCTTCAGTGTGGCTAGACATTTTGTAAGCTACCTACAGCCGGAATGTCAGTCCGGCACCTTAACCATTAGATCACTTACAGATTGGGAAGGGGCTCCACTTAATGGTAAACCCTTGCAAATAGTTTGATAGTAATAACATACTATCAACCTTCACCTGGGGAAATAAAAAACTTAACCTGGGGAAAAGAAAACTATTTTCCACCATGGACGGACTAGTTTTTGTAATAAAAGTACGATTGCCTCAATACGTTTTTGTCAGATTTTGGCCTTGATGGTCTACTAAGCTAAACTATTATAGTAGGTATATCTGACTCATTAGGTTTAACTTGGGTGAATACCTACAAATAATCAGACTTATATATCATCCTTCCTTTTTTTTAAAGAGGCAAAGTCAGATTGCAAATGCTGCATTTCAAAGTTATGAAAAAATCCATACTTGAAATTATGGCACAACACAATCTTTTCCCTCATTTTACCTAATTAAATCTTATTAAATAACAAAAAAGAGACCATTAAAAGAGAATTGATTCTAAAAGAGAGAAATTTAAAAGAAAAGAGAGTAAAATACTAACGAAGATACACAGAGAGAGAGAGAGAGAGAGAGACGAGAGAGAGAAGAGAGAGAGAGAGAGAGAGAAGAGAGAGAGAGGGCAGTCAGGACTGACAGACAAATGCAGTTTTCCTTCTCCCAGACTGGTTGTCTAAACCAACCGTTTAAAGAGCCCAGTGCCATCTCTCTCTTCAT
>CM042149.1:121401634-121409134 GCA_023376005.1 Doryteuthis pealeii
AGGAGATGTGTGTATGTCTATTTTTAATTGTCTTTTATATATATTAATGTGTGTTTGGAAACTGGATTTGTCAATTAGTTTATATGTGTGAGTTTTTTTTTGTTTTTTTATAAACTTTCTGTGTCCATACCTATTTGTCTATTTTTATTCGTTATTATCTATCTTTCTGTGTATCTGTCTATATATTTGATTTGAATTTGAATTTAACTGTCTTTCGTTGTATCTGTCTATATATTTTCAATTGAATGTGTGGCTAGTATGTTTGTGTTATTTTCATTTATTTATTTATTTATTTTTATTTTTTATTTCATTTTATTTTTGTCTTTTGTCTACTTTTCTCTGCACATATTGTCGGATTAACCTCCTCATATTTTCTCCATATATATATATATATATATATATATATATAATATATTATATATATATATATATACTGTTTATATGTATACATTATATAATACTGTTTATATATATATATATATTATATATATATATATATATATATTAATTATATATTACAGTATTATATATGTATACATTGATAAGTTTCTTGAAATGTATTCTACTTAAGTTAAACATCCCCTGATGATAGCCTAGGGTTGAAAACCGGACATGACTGATAAAGTAATTAAAGCTAATCTACTAACGGGTATAAAATGAGTTTTAAATCCCCCTCCTTAAATCACTTACAATTTGTTAATATACGTAGACACATACATAAATACACGAACCTATGCACATTCATATATACTTATATACGTAGATCTGATAAAAGTTGAAATTTCATATATAAAAAAATTTAAAATTGAATATGAAGAAAATAATAATAATAATAATACAAAAAACAAAAAAACAAAAATGGGGAAGAAAAACAAATTATATGGACGCTTCAAACGACAAATAGATTGAAGTTGCACATCAAAAGACTTGGACATGGTTAAGAAAGGAAACCTCAAAAGAGAAACAGAATCACTTATAATTGGCTGCCACAAATAATGCCTAAGGACAAACTAACATCAAGCGAAAATTGATAAGACCCAACAAAATAGTAAATGTAGACTTTGCGTAAATAGAGATGAGACTGTTAACCTATACTCTGCGAATGTAGCAACTAGCACAACGAGAATACAAAACTAGACACCACTGGGTTGGGAAGGTGATCCACTGGGAATTATGCAAGAATTAAATTTTGAACCACACAACAAAATGGTATATGCATAAACCAGAATCTGTTCTTGAGAACGAAACGCACAAAATTTCCCTGGGACTTTGAAATTAAAACGGATCACCTTATCCCAGCAAGAAGACCAGACCTAGTGTTGATTAACAAAAAGAAAGACTGTTCAGCTGGTGGATTTTGCAGTGCCAGCGGATCACAGGGTGAAGTTAAAGGAAAATGAAAAAAATTGACAAATATCTGGACCTTGCCAGAGAATGAAAAAGTTATGGATATGAAAGTGAAAGTTATACAATTGTAGTTGGTGCACTTGAACAGTCCAAAAGCATTAGAAAAGGGTTTGGAAGTTTGGATATCAGAGGAAGGATTGAAACCATTCAGAATACTGCACTGCTGCAATCTGCCAGAATACTCAGAAGAGTCCTGGAGACCTGAGGAGACTTGCTGTCACTCAGACTCCAGTGAAAGACCATCAGCTAACACTGATGTGAAAACTCAAATAATAATAATAGTAGTAGTAGTAGTAATAATAATAATAATAATAATAATAATAATAATAATAATAATAATAATAATTATGATATTGATACCATCCAGATAACAGCATTGTTGAGATCAGCTAGAATACTCAGAAAATTCCTGGAGACCTGAAGAGACATTCTGTCACTCAGACTCCAATGAAAGATAATCAGTTTATGCTGGTGTGAAAAAGTCACCAAGAGTAAAATAATAATTCTTATAATATTGGAGATTCGGTACCTCTCTGTCTGTAAATAGAACTACGTCACTACCAACGTCATAATACTCTCAGGAATTGCGTAAATTTATCAATGAGTATTTAATCTATTGTCCAAAATCATTAATATATAGAATAATTCTATGATACACCACACGGAGAAAACTAGCCTCCCCACCATGCCCCACAAACTTAACTAAAATCAAGTAAACTAAACTACACCACACAATAGCATATAAAGAAAAATACGAACATGACTTTTGTTTGAAAATCGTATAGGCAAGAAACTCACAGTTATCAAACGCCATTGACTTCATGTCATCGATACCCAAACTTGTGTTTTTCTTATAATTACACTAAACTACACTAAGGGCCGGTTTAGCTCAGTCGATAGAGCGTTCAGCTAGGAACCACAAGGCTCCTGGTTCGATGCCAGCCCTCGCCAACTCAGCGTATGAGTAGCACAGGGATCTGTGCGGTAAAGTGAGGAGCTCAGACGCTAAAATAATCTCCTTGGTCTAGCGCTAATGAAAAGGGGATATATATATATATATATATATATATATATATATATTAGGGCAGACTGGGTTCTTTAACCCTGGATAAGTAACTGGTATAAGCGAAGGAAAACTCTGAATTTGAAAAACCTGAGTTCAGAGGCTGATCAAGTTTGTGGCATTCCTTGTGTACCAATTCTTTCCTATAGACTGTGCCATAAAGTGCCGATGGTGCTACACCACTTTAAACAAAAAAAACACTGTGTATGTTGTACATTTGATGACCCTTCATGCGTCGAAATCGACGAGAGAGTCCATATATATGTATATATATATATATATATATATATATATATATAATATACAAAACTTATCGGTAAACCCTTGTGGTAAGAAAAAGCCCGGCAAATAGTTTGATAGTAAAAATATACTACCAAACTTCACCTGGGAAAAAAAGAAAAAAGGAAAAGACCAAGAAGATCGTAACAACCGAAAATAATTGGTTGATACTATAATACTTGACCAAATGAAGAATAAAATATATATATGAAAATATTATCTAAAGCTAAAATGTAAAAAGTGCCTAATACATGAGTAGAGCGAATAATAAAGTTACACTTAATGAGTCAGATATACCTACTAATAGCTTCGATTAGTAGCACATCAGGGCAAGAATCTGCCCTGATGTGCTACTAAGCAAAACTATTAGTAGGGATATCTGACTCATTAGGTTTAATTATATTATATATATATATATATATATATATATATATATATATTTTTTTTTTTTTTTTTTTTAAGCGAATGTTATAAAATATTCCGACTGCAGTTTCACGCAGTAGCGAATCTTCAGGGAAATTCCCTGAAGATTCGCTACTGCGTGAAACTGCAGTCGGAATATTTTATAACATTCGCTTTTAAAACGTATATTTTAGCTCTTTTTATTGAGCACTTTTTAAATTGATTTTAATTAATCCATTTTTTGGTTCGTGGATTGGCAAAGATCTGTGATATATATATATATATATATATATATATATATATATATATATATATATATATATATATATATGGAGGATATGTGCCTAATTGAAGTCTACCTAATTTTGAAAATTAATTAGTTAATAATTAATGAATTTTAGGCGGGTATATATGTTCAAATGTAAGGCTAAACGAATCGAGAAAATGCCAATCCCTGAATAGGTCGAAATGTACATACGACTTCAATTAAGCATATATCCTCCGAAAATTGTCGGCTTAAAGCCATATAAAAAATAAACACATTTGTTTGTTTACTTAACCTCATATATATATATATATATATATATATATATATATATATATATATATCTCCAATCTTCTGGCAATTCCTCTTCCCCCTTTAATTCCATATGATTTTCTTTAGTTACTTATTCGATATTCTTTAAATTTTCTCAGTCTCTTATATATATATATATATATATATATATATATATATATATATATATATATATATATATCGTCCGATTTCCAATCTTCTTTGCGGATATAATTTTTTTCTTCATCTTTTCATCTTCTTCCCATACCCATCTTTTCTTTTTCCAGTTCCTTTGTTCGTTCCCATCATCGGGGAATGTCACGATATCAATCCAGTTCTATCCATCATACACAAGAGTATTCACCGGATTCGTTGCCCTGTCACAAACAATCCTCAGATTTCACATTGGCAGTGACGAAGAAAGTCTTCGAGGTCATATATCAATTTATCATATGCCGTTGCTTAGTGAGGACAAAGTCAAAACACGCGGTGTCTTGTATTCTTTAAAAAACCCGGAATCTTTTTTTTCAGCCACAGAACTTCTCGGTGCTATTTTGTAGCGTGGTTCTAGGCATGCAGTGTGGCGAGGCGGCTAGCGGGTTTTTTGATGCCACTTGGTCACTCAGGGTTAGGTTGGAGTGTTGTTTTTTCTACCACTATAAGATTTAAAGTTATTATAACAAGCTGGAAGGCTGAGAGTAACCTTCCAGCGTGGGTACATGTGTGTACAGGAAATACACTGACAAAATTAAAAGCTTATAACAAACAGATTTTAATACGTGATCACATAGAAATACATTCAGGACAGGAATACATATACTAATTACAAGTTACAAGATAGGTATACAAAACAGATGCATTATAAAGGAAGTAGAACGTAGGACTTACGTCCTAAGGAATGTCACTTACTGATAGCTAAGTGGGGTCTTTGCCCACAGCTTAAGGGTAAGAGGCACAAACGCCTAAGCCATGCGAATTCGTTGCCTGTCCCAGAGAAAGGGATGGAAATTTAAATAGTGTAGGCCTCTACTGGTGAAAACCTGCAGCAATAGAAGATAACTCTTCTGGACCACAAATCGCTCCAAACAGGGGCAGACAATCACTACACTACTACTGTTTGTGTAAAAGGATGAATGTAGCATTAAATAACCCACAAAGGTTTTATGTGCAATAAGACCTAGTGGAAATTTTCAGAAGGATTTTGATATAAGCCCTAAATCAAGGCCTAGTTGAGAGTGGCAGACAGAGAAAAAAAAGCATTCTTCCCAATCATATCATTTGATGGCAATCATTCGACACCCCGAAAATAAGCCAGTGTGTTATATTTCGGAATGAAAATTAATATAAGCCTTGTCTTATCAAACCAAATCAAACTAAAACGACCAACCAACAAACCAGCACCGGAAGTTGTCGGGTTATATGCAAAATGAAAAGAATGTCTCAGCAAAGTGAATAAAAGAAATGTACACAAAACGATGTTTAGTAATCAATTTCGAATAATTTCCATTCTGGTAAACATCAGCGAAAAACGATTTTATTTAATTAAACTGACAGTTTCATTCCTTCCATCCTTCACCTGCTGCTTCCTCCTTCCTTCTTCATCTCCATATCTCTCCGTGTCCTGGGTGTGACATTAAACTGCATCTAATGATGAAGTTCCAATTCTGGAGCTCCGGGGAGAGTGGAGTTCCTTTTCATCGCCGTTATCCTAGGTCCACTCGGAACCGGAGTGTTAGTACCTATTAAAGTCCCATCTATGGGTTGAATAGGAAAAGATGAGTTTAAATAAATGTATTTAAAAAAAATCGAATATCCCTCAATAATAATAAAAATAGAAAACGTCTTCAGTATATCTATGTATTAAATAGAAAAACAAGAGTTAAATGTGTTTAACAATGAGTTAAAAAAAATGAATACTCACCAAGAATGAGTAAAACAAAACGTATTGGACATAAGTAAAGTCGATGGGGCGGCCCAAAGTCGGTATCAGCCAGTCAGCGAGGGAGTCTATCCCCTTTTCAATAGCGCTAGACTAAGGAGATTGTTTTTTAGCATCTGAGGTGGAGCGCCACACCTACCATCAGCTCCTTACTTTACCGCACAGATCCCTGTGCTACTCATACGCTGAGTTGGCCAGAACCGGTATCGAACTAGGAACCTTGTGGTGTCTAGCCGAACGCTCTACCGACTGAGATAACCTAACTGCATCTAATGGTTTAAGTTTCAATTCTGGAGGTCTGGGGATTGTGTAGAACTCATTCATCGCCATTACTCCCTTGCTAAATAGGAAAATATGAATTAAAAAAAAATGTTATTTTAGAAAAAATGAGTTCTAAAAAAATGTGAATACCCATCAAGAAGAAATATAACAAAACGTCTTCGGCATAGAATAACCCAACAAATGTTGAAATGCCGTAAAATCAAATCAACCAAGCATATCTCTACATATATCTCTGTATATCTCTTTCCATCTCTCTCCTTCATTCTTTCTCTCCTCTCATTCTCTGTCAGTGTGTCCATCTCTCTCTTTCACACACACACACACACACACACACTCTCTCTCTCTCTCTCTCTCTCTCTCTCTCTCTCTCTCTCTCTTTGCTCACCCTTTAACTTAAATACGCTGGCTGTATCCCTGAGGTACGACCTTCACAAAAATGGTTAACCTAAGCACGATACTAAACTACTTCTGGGGTGAGGCTCTAGTTCTGGAAATCTGGGGAGTATGGAGTACCCCTTCATTGCCATTATTTACTTGTCCACTCTCACCCGGGGGGTTAGTGCTTGTTAAAGTTCCATCTATGGGTAAAATAACATCTGTTTGAAAATAATTTCTATTAAATAATTATTCTTTCCAAAGGAAGATAGAGCCATTCAAGAAGAAAAGAAAAAGAGAACAGAATAAGATAGCCAGATGCTATTTAATAGAATATCTTATTATAATGGAGATTGTGTGTTATTCTGTCTGTAACTAAAACTATATTACTACTAAAGTCATAATCCCCTTAGTTATTTATGTCACATTCTCAATGATTTTATTTTTTTTATTTAAACCTAAATTATTAATAAAATAGTTTTAACATTATTAATACTGTTGATATTGCCTACATATTAATAACATGCAATTCTGTTTATATTTACAACAAAATAGCGGTTTACAGTGTGAACGGGAACGCTAATTTGCATATTGATATTGAAATTTTGATTTGAATAAATATATGCTTAGTATTATTGATTTCTAATTGTTTGGTTTTATCTTAACGAATATGAGCAAAAATCTCGTGGATAAATATTAAAAGAAATCCATTAAAAGGTCATGTACTTCCTATTCTAAATAATAGTTGAATTAGGAAGATTTAGCAATGAAGACGGGAGTGATGGAAGAGTAAGTATTTTTTATTATACCCCCCCCCCCTCTGCTTCAAATCTTTTCATCTGCAATTTTATTTAGTTTCATTAGCCTTTCTAATTCAATATAATATTTTCTTACAATAAAACATGAGTACTTGCACCCAGAGGGTACAGACATTTGCTAGTATTAATAAATATTAATAGGAAAACTCTCACCAAGTGATCTCAATAAAAATTATAATAAAAGTTAATACGACGAGAACAAATCTCAGAAAATAAAAAAGAAACTGTGACGAATTTACAGATTCTGGTTTTATAAGATTAAAAATACGGCGAATTGTGTCTCTTTTTACAAGGTGCACAAAAATTGAAATAAAATGTAAAGAATGTTAATAACGTGACAATATAGTAAGAATGATATTCAAAAGAGAGAAAAAATACT
>CM042149.1:121414134-121419134 GCA_023376005.1 Doryteuthis pealeii
AATGTTGCTCCATGTATATATTTAATATCCTGTTACCGCTTTCAATGAGAGAGAGAGTTGGATATATATATATATATATATATATATATATATATATATATAGGGTCATCCACAGACACGTGTTTCGACTTATCAAGTCTCTTCTAGACATTTTGTAAGCTACCTACAACCGATCGCTCGGGTGTCAGTCCGGCACCTTAACCATTAAGCTGTCTTTACTTACAGAATGGGAAGGGGATTTTAACTTTTTTAATACACACATCGTTTTGTGTGTAAAGGCCGTCACAGAGTGCTCTATTCCTTATATAGAAGAGCGTTGCGTTTACGCTTGAGTTGGTGGCCGTCAGCGAGATTGCCCCCAGAGTGCTCAACTCTAGGGGATGGGGAGCGTATATAGGGTCATCCACAGGCACGTGTTTCGACTTATCAAGTCTCTTCAGTGTGGCTAGACATTTTGTAAGCTACCTACAGCCGGAATGTCAGTCCGGCACCTTAACCATTAGATCACTTACAGATTGGGAAGGGGCTCCACTTAATGGTAAACCCTTGCAAATAGTTTGATAGTAATAACATACTACCAACCTTCACCTGGGGAAATAAAAAACTTAACCTGGGGAAAAGAAAACTATTTTCCACCATGGACGGACTAGTTTTTGTAATAAAAGTACGATTGCCTCAAGAATTTTGTTGTCAGATTCTGGCCTTGATGAGCTACTAAGCTAAACTATTAGTAGGTATATCTGACTCATTAGGTTTAACTTGGGTGAATACCTACAAATAATCAGACTTATATATCATCCTTCCTTTTTTTTAAAGAGGCAAAGTCATATTGCAAATGCTGCATTTCAAGGAGATGAAAAAATCCATACTTGAAATTATGGCACAACACAATCTTTTCCCTCATTTTACCTAATTAAATCTTATTAAATAACAAAAAAGAGACCATTAAAAGAGAATTGATTCTAAAAGAGAGAAATTTAAAAGAAAAGAGAGTAAAATACTAACGAAGATACACAGAGAGAGAGAGAGAGAGAGAGAGAGAGAGAGAGAGAGAGAGAGAGAGAGAGGGGGGGGCAGTCAGACAGAGAGACAAATGCAGTTTTCCTTCTCCTAGACTGGTTGTCTAAACAACGTTAAAGAGCCCAGTTTGTCCTACTATTTACCCACAGCTAGAGAGAAAAATAGTTGAATATATACTTTTTCCCCAAAGAAATGACTTCTATGTGAAAGACAGAATGAGACGGACAGACAGACAGACAGAGACAAAGAGAGACAGAAAAGGAGAAAAAAGAAAGGGAGAGAGTAGAGAGAGAGAGAGAGAGAGAGAGAGAGAGAGAGAGAGAGAGAGGGGGTGATTAATGACGGAATAATGAAATCTGAAGAAGAAGAAAAAAATAGAAAAGAAAAAAAAAGGAAGTTTGTCCCCGGTTTATGAAGAGACGACGTTCTATAAACTTTGTTGATATGATTGCGAAAGGAGTAGAGAAAAATAAAATGAAATCCTGTCATAAAAGATCTTTAATTGCTGCTCAAAGGGAATAAGTAAAAGAATGAAAGCGATAAACACGTCTGAAAGGAACATTTATAATGATATATCAAGTATAAAAAGTACAGCTATCAACACATAAAGAAAAAAAAATATATATATATATAATATATATATATATATATATGTGTGTGTGTGTGTGTGTGTGTAAGTGAGAAAAATGGAAATGAATCCGACAATTATGTTGAAAGATAAATGGAAAGAAAATGTTGCATGGATAAAAAATATTTATTGAAGTGTCGATACGTGTTTCGACTAAGTGTTTGTCCTTGTATACTTTGTCGGATAATCCCTCACTGGGGACACCTGTTGGCCGTGGGTGGTGACCCGTGATGCTTAAGGACAACATTCTGGTGGATGAGCAGTTTATGATATGCAACACACCACTTGGGACCTTACTTAGTCTAGACGGTCAGTCGGAAAGACCCCCTCCAATCCATCGCCTGGTCACGCCAAGCCCTAGCACTTATATGATTGTCCTGACCAGATTGCCCTTATGGCAAGCCCCAACCCTTTATAACATAAGGGTGCTAGAATGCTGACGGTCTTCATATCCTGGGAATGACGTTAAAGTTAATATGATGATGAGGTTCAGTTCTGGAGGTCTAGGGAATGTGTAGCACCCCTGCATCAGTATTGCTCCGATCCGGAGTGGTAGTACCTTTTAGGGTTCCATCTATGGGTAAAATAGGAAAATGTGTTTATATAATTTGAGTATCTATTAAGAATGGTTTATTTCAAAAATTAGTCGGCGTTACATGACCTACCGAGGTTGATATACCGTGAAACAAAACAAACAAACTGAATTTAATGCATATTTTCCGTACACATTTCTGAGTCCGTTCAGGTCTATCTATCTATCTATCTATCAATCGATGCACCTTTCTATCACATTCTGTTTTCCATCTATTTATCTATCTATCTATCTATCTATCTATTGATCCACCTATCTATCACATTCTGTTTTCTATCCATCCATCTATCTATCTATCTATCTATCTATCTATCTATCTATTGATCCACCTATCTATCACATTCTGTTTTCTATCTATCTATCTATCTATGAATTTCATTATGTTCATATTTATCTCTGTCTTTCAGAGTATTCTTATCTCTCAGTGTATATACCTATCTATGTAATTGTATAGCTATCTATGTATCTCTGTTCCTATATGATCTTATATATATATATATATATTATATATATATATATATATATATATATATATATATATATATATATAATATATATCAGAGTGTTCATATCTATCTCTGTCTCCGGCGTATTCCTATCTCTTAGCCTGTTCATATCTATCTATCTATCTATCTATCTATCTTAGTCTGTTCATATTTTGATAATGATCTATCTCACGTAAATGAGGAGACCCGTAACATTCAGTGCTGCAGAGTTATGTAAATATACGCAACAATATCCATTTTGACAGCATAATATTCATCTGGGACATGTTTAGCCAGTCGGTAGAGCATTCGGCTAGGAATTACAAGGTTCCTGGTTCGATACCGACCCTCGCCAACTCAGCATATAAGTAGCACAGGGATCTGTGTGGTAAAGTAAGGAGTTGGTGGTAGGTGTGGCGCCCCATTTCTCCTTGGGTCTAGCGCTAGTGAAAAGGGGATAGACTCATTCGCTGTCTGTCTGATACCGACATTAGGCTGCCCCGACGACGACGACTAGATATAAAAAAATCCAGCTATCTTTTTAGAAGAAAATTAACTTAAAAAATGTTAGATGTCTACTTATTTGTAGGCGATACTGTATATATACATACATATAAATATATAATAATGGAAAAGATACCTTGTCAATTTAAGAAACTATCCGTTTCATCATTTACAATACACTATTGACCTTTGCATCAACTTTGGCAATATACCCGAAAAATGACAATTTGTCAGTAATTAATGCACTAAGGCCTTTTTCATCATTTATAATGTTCTATTTACATCCAAAAGACAAGGGAGAAACTTACCCGTGGTTTAATGGCTAACGTGATGGGCTTGTAATCGTAGTATGAGAGTTTGAACCCCATGTAACATAGGCATCAAATTGGAAAGTAACATTTATGGGCCTCGTTTAAAGAGTAGATGTTCAATACTGTGGGTTCGTTTCCTTAACTTTGTGTTGGGGATGCTTAGTGGAATACAAGCTCTTACCTCTCAAACCAGGTAGGAGATTCGTTATTTCATAGTTCAAAAGCTGGTTTTCTCATTAAGTTACGGTACCAAATTAGCCGTAAGTTACATAGGCATACTTATCTTATTCTATTGTCTTTTTATCTCAGCTACAATTGGATATTTGAGTATCTGGACTGTTGTTGGGTTGACATTCTCTTAGTCCTTCGGGCCTTCTTGGGTTCTTTCTGTCCTTGCATCGTTTGTTAGTTTTTAATTAACTGTTACATAATCTATGCGGTTTCATAAGATTATTGTCAATCTCCTGTATTTCTAAAGGGATGGCCCTTTTCATATCACGGGCGGGACTTTCCATGGAATAGTACAGAAAGCCCGCGAAATACGTGAAGTCACGTGGGACCTGGTTGGGTCCTCAGTTTTCAGTTTAGACGTCGGGCAGAGAAGATGTCCTGCCTTAACTGGAACTCACTGTATACGCGCGCTATGTTAGCGACATGAAATGTTTAGTTAAGTAAATAAAAGCTTAAGAAAATAACACGGTTTTGTGATTAATGAATGTCTTGGTAACAAGACTGATCTAGAAGAAGAAATGAGTTAAGTGCGACCGACCACTAAGACGAAGTCCAGATGTTAGAAGACCTAGAAGAACTTAAGATATCAAAGACGCCAGAAGAAGAATAGAAGTAAGTAAATAAAGAGGTATGCAACATAACAAACACAACACTTTGATGTTATTTTTATTTTCCAGGGCTCTTTATTTTACTTTATAAATCCAAGACCAACGCGCGGAGATTTTGACCTCGAACTCGACTCAGTCTCGTCACCCAGTCAAAATTCTCCGTCTGCATCCTTCAAACGCCTTTGTCCGTCTGACACCACAGGATTATCATTATTGAATAAAAATAGTTATATAATTTTGTATAATTCATTAGTATTAGATGGAAAAAGTTGAAGCCATACAACTGAGTGTAAATTAGATAATTTGCACAAACAAAATTATATGCACAAACAAATAATATATACAAATGCAAAATGCAATTAAAAATGATATGGGATATCAAAATATAGTTGTGATTATAATTTAAAAAAAATAGAAATGAACCAAGTTCTGATATTAAATAACCCATAAAGAATTGATATGCCTTAAGCAAATAAACATATCCAACCAACAATTTCAGTAGAACAGCAGCCCCTCAAGAACATGGCATTCCCGTGGCGTACGATCGAGAGTAATGGTTAGCAAGCTAGTCACGCTGATCCATTACTACTAAATATCCGTGTTCGAATGCCTCATACGTGT